>OY747105.1:16987400-17587400 GCA_963556455.1 Epiblema foenella
CCTATACCTTTGGCAAAGGGGTAAGTTTATCAATGACGTTTCCTCAGTCTTAACTGCTCTAAGGATGAAACCTATGTACATACAATACAAATATTCTTTATTGCTCACCAAACGAAGTACATTCAAAGAACAACAGAAATTAAAATACATGTAACAGTGGCAGACAACAGGCGGTCTTATCGCTAACAAGTACATACAACTATGCAAAAGCTTAAATTAAAATGCTTTCTTGGCATAACCCCGAATATGATTGCAGGTTCATCATATCAGCAAAAAGTATAAATGAAGAAGATTCATTTTCAACATTAGGCAAGAAAAAAAATTTAAATACTGGACTAAGTACACCATATTTGTCCAGAAACATAGCTTTGGACATATCTGGTTCATATTCACCCTAATGCCAAAAATTCATTAAATAATCAAAGCATAGTTACAAAACACATTGTTTTATATTTCAAGCCTTGACAGAGAGATAATGTCATAAAGAGTTGCTTCTCTTTGGGGGCAAGGGAAGTTGAAGCCTCCCTATCTTGAGCATCTACTAAACTAAGTTGGATTTAGTAACACGGTTAGAGACAAAAGTATGTGACAAAAAGATGTCAGTGTGGACTATGTCTGAAATTCATAGTAACTGATAATATATTATCAATCATTTGTATGGTTCGTTCAGTTTCTTTACCTACATTATACAAGGAATTAGTCCAAGAGTGTAGACCAATTCCTCAATCAGTGTAGGATACATTTAGTTACCTAGTAAAATTTTAATAGATTATTGTAATGAAATCTAACGGAACATGTTGGAGCTCTTAATTGTGTAAGTACATAACTGTGTGATTTACATTAAATACAAATGCATCACATTCAATTTCAGTTAACAAACGCACAAACCACGAGTAACCAACCTATCGTAAAAGATTAAAGAAACTTACAGGATCGGAGTTTCGCCGCCGGGTATCCACACTGGGCGCATTTTGACTTCTGAATATGGTACGAGGATCTGCCACACCTCCGGCAGAGTGTGTGGGTCTTATTCCGGCGCTTTCCGAAACTTGACGTACCTTTCGTCTGAAATAAACATTGAAGGTTAGAAGTAAACACCAACACTCATCTAGTAACTACGCCGTGTTTTCGTTTTAGACATTTAAAAGGACACATTTTACACAATAATATGGACATATTGTTCAAAGAAAACAATGATTGTAATGGATTAAAAATTAAACAAAATCGAATACACTACCATCTTGCCGACTTTGACAAGCAGAAAAGAATCAAAATCTAAACGTCAAAATTGACAAGTACTTTTCCCATAAAGCAAGCAATGTTGCCAGAGAGTAAGAGTTACGTTCAAGTACAGTGGCGCTACCGCGACAGCAAACGAGTTTTCCCTCTCTGTCGCACTTGCAAGTTTGCATATAAGTGAGACAGAGAGGGAAAACTTCGTTTGTGGTTCGCGGTAGCCTTTCAGACACGTTGTTGTATTTGTTTTTCTTTTTCATGTATATCAATACACTGGACCACCACGGCTTTGTTAGTAAAATAATATAATTACGATCTCAGAGTTTATCACATTACAACTACATTTCGTATCCGCGACCGAAATGGAAATGGAGTAGTGATTATATTCTCTTTGGAGTGTGTCCTGGGTCCAGTCAGTGACGACGAGGACTAAACCATTGGTGACCATATTGTTTGTGAAGGAGGAACCCGAGTGTAAGATTGAGAAACTATACGATATGAGAGAGCCGGTTTCGCTGCCAGACGTATACAATATCCGTGTGAAAGAGGAGCCGGCAGTAAACCCAGAAATTCATTCCGACGTTATAGTTGATCTAGAAGGTCAGTAGCATATCCAAATCATACTTATGACTTTCTTCTAAATCAAGCATTCCGATCGACAGCAGTTAAAACGGATTATGAATGAGTTTTAGAATTTATTATGATACACTGAAAACTGAACAATTGATATACTTTTTTGTTTTGTTTCAGTTACATGTCTTACAGAGAAAACTATTAAAGAAGAACTAGTGACTCTTGATGGAGAATCTGATGTCACAGCAGAGAGCCATATCATTACCGATCATGGTGATCAATTGGAAGTATGCATCACCAAGGAATCCTGCTCTAGTCCATCTGTGGATGGATCTGTTGTTGGTGATGAGGACCCACAAGAACGTAAAATATTTAACTCTGAATCAAGTCTTGCAAGTCCCATGCTTATTCATGATATAGACAAAACTAGCATAAAGAAAAAAACAAACAATATGTTTAATGATGAAGAAATTATCATTTGTAAAACATGTGGACTACAGTTTCCAAATTTATCTACATATTTAAAACATAGACAAAAGCATTTACTTGTGAAACCTTACATGTGTGAAATCTGTGACAAGGAATTTAACTCAAAATATTTACTGTCTAATCATGAACGGATACATACAGGAGAAAAACCATATGCATGTGTTGTTTGTGATAAAAGGTTTGCAGAACAAGTTAATTTAACACGACACAAGAGAACACACTCCGGGGCCAAACCTCACAAATGTGATGTATGTCAGAAAGACTTTTCCTTGAAACACAATTTAACACTCCATATGCGTACTCATACAAATGAACGACCATTTGAATGTGAAATTTGTAAGATGCGTTTCTCACATAGATCAGATTTGCGGCGACACCAAAGGAGCCACACTGGAGAAAAACGATTTTCATGTGACATATGCAAAAAAAGTTTTGCTCGGAAGCATTATTTGCCTTATCATATAAAATCCCACAAAAATGAAAAGCCCATCTGCTGTGAAATATGTGAAAAACAGTTTTTTAGTATATATGATTGCAAGAAACATTTAAAAATACACATGACTAAATGAAATTGTTTCAAATGATATGCAAGGATAGTTTCACACATACAACTACATTTAACTAAACATTTACAACAGAAACATCTGGAAACGTGTAAGTAGGAAGTTCAATATTTTACGCTGTTTAGTTTACACTTCTAGTATACAACTTTTATTAGGCCGTTGTCTCCCAGCGAAAAAATAAACAATAGCATTCTTCTGGGATCCCAGGGATCGGTAGACGACAGTTTAATGGCAAATAAATAAAGCAAACTTAAAATAAATAATTTCTAGCATTCCTCGCGTTGATGTGTTATACAGAGTAAAGAAAATACTAAAACATAATAAAGATTAATATGTATTTATTGTTACCACGAAATATTTCTTGCCTATCAAAAGAATGTTGGGACTATGATATAAAACGTGATTTCTCATACAACTTTTTGTTTTACTAAATATGGTCAACAATTTGAATATCACAATGATTCAGTGTAAAACCACAATCCTGAGGGGCTAAGATGATCGCTTATATGTCGGACATTCGTCCATTACTGTCAAGTGGGTAAGTGCGAAAGGGACGAATTCTATATGTCCGACTATAAGCGATCACTTCGCCCCTCTGGAGCGCTACCGCGAACAGCAAACGAAGTTTCCCCTCTCTGTCGTACTTGCAAGTTTGCATATATGTGAGACAGAGAGGGAAAACTTCGTTTGTGGTTTGCGGTAGCCCCTCTGGATACATTAATAAGTAGGCAGAGGGGCTACCGCGACCACTCGGTAGCGGTAGCGCTCTAGCTCGGTAGGTAGTACTGTACTGAAACTTAGCTACATGTTAGCAGAGGGCCTAGTCCGAACTTCGTATCGTGCCGTCCCTTTCACTCATAGTGTATAATACGAGAGTGAAAGGGACGGCACGATAAGAAGTTCCGAGTAGGTCCTTCGCAGTGACAGACAGGGAAAACTTCGTTTGCTGTCGTCGCGGTAGGGCCCCTGAGGGGCTACCTAAAACGAACGAAGTTCGAATATTTCCCTCTCTGTCGCACTTGCTTATTCGTGCAGCAGAGAGGGAAATATTCGAACTTCGTTCGTTTTCAGTTCGCGGTAGCCCCTCTGAATGCCCAACGAATCCATTTCCATCACTACAGTTTGCATATGAGTGAGACAGAGAGGGAAAACTTCGTTTGTGGTCGCGGTAGCCCCTCTGTGGTTTGAGCTGGGAAAAGTCACTGTCTTTGGTCACTGCCAGCATACACACTCTTAGCTAGTGATGCGCGACTTCGAATGATTTGCCTATTCGAATGATTAGCGATTACTAATGTCAATAGTAATATACAAATCCTGATAATCGAATGATAACTACTAATATTGAATAATGAATGACCACCGTAAGCGAAACCTTCGCTTCGTAAAATCATTATAAACGTAGAGCCCCGCCTATAGTGGACCGTTGTTCGGTGCGACTCGGTAATGGTCATGCCGACTTCGTCGGCTCTTATTCGACTTGACCGGGAGTTAGTTAGGTTAGTTGTGTTGTGGACATTAGTTACTACGTCCGTTCGACTCGGGCGAGCGGCGATTGCAGTATTACTAATATTAGTCGAATGATTGTGACATTAGTCAACTTATTCGAATGATTACAATAATCGAATTAGTCAGTGTTGCCAACGTAGCATATTTTCTGCTAAATTTAGCATATTTTCGACTTATTTGGCAGAATTTTTTTACGTTTAGCATTTAGCATATTTTTTTCAGGTCATGTATCTGTTAAAAAATATATCGTATTTGAATTTTTCGCTTGTTCGTGACTCAAAATAAGCACTCGCAGCAAAAAACAACTTTGCTCTCTTGTTGCATAAATAACTAGTTCAACACTGATCTAATTAATAAATGGCTCTACTTTAACTAAAATATTTCAGCGTAACCTTAAAATAAATGCGACTTATCTTTCTTTAATTAAGCCCGTTACGCGGTCATTGTTAACATAATACTAGGGTGTCAATATTATCGTGGTATTGAATATTGTATGCATTATGCTTCAATATTCATGAATACACGGTCAGTCAATACGTATTGTATTAGAAGTGTATCACGTGATGATAATCAGCGTGTAACTGATGCCAATCTCATATTATATGTAAAAATAAACTACTTCCTAATATATCAGTAATATTATTTTTTAATATACACATATATTTATTATAAATAACCTGACGGCCCTGACGCTGACGAAGATGATATTATAATACTATTCGAATAAGAATAATATTACAATATCTTCTTTACTCACCATTTTTTTATCAAAACGAAAACGAGGGAAATTCGTGTCAACCCCCCTCTCTGTCGGTGCGACAGAGAGGGAGTAACGCGAACTTGGTTCGTTTTCGTTTCGCGGTAGCAGCTCAGGGACGCTGCCGCGACAGCAAACGAAATGTGCTCCCTCTGTCGCACTTGAATGTTCGGACGTAAGTGCGACAGGGAGGGAAAACTTCGTTTGCTGTTCGCGGTAGCAATCCTGTTACTACTACGAAGATTAGACAGCTAATTTGATATTTTAAGTTTTTGTGATGACAAATAAAGGAATTGTTTCAACTATTATACAATATTATTGTAATATCTAGTAACAATATCAATATGTATTTTTATAGTTACATTGATGACAATCGTGACAGTGAAAAATAACAAGTCAATACGTAGCCTTAGCTACGTTTAGCATAGACAATTGAAGGGACGACATACAGTCTCTTCACAATTAAAGACGCAATATTGATAACTAGTACGATTTTTATTTAGCATATTTTTAGCATATTTTCAAAAAATTTAGCAGATTTTCGTATTTAGTTTTAGCATTATTTGAAATTTCGAGTTGGCAACACTGGAATTAGTATCATTCAAAGTCGCGCATCACTACTCTTATCCATCTCTTATCTAGGAGTCACTGTTTGCTGACTCAGTTTGCTGCCGATTTCATCTACTTTTTCATTGTTTTCAAGTCATAAGTAATATTTAAACAACACAGGTGTGTATAATTTGTATTTAAGTTCAGTTTTCATCGTATTTCCGTTATTGAGAGGGCGCCAATTTATCTTTATTTCTTTATACGTTTAGCACCTTCACTAGACCTTATGGCTCGTTGTTTTGCTCGTTAATTAGTGAATAATTTACTCAACACATTCGAGATGATGCACATAGTTTAAATTCTAGATATCTATTGATAATGGAGCTACTTGATGTGATGAAGAATTTGACTATTAAACATCCAGAAAAAGACAGCCAACAGTTGCTATTCAAATCCATTGCTGCAGATATTGACGGCGTGCCCACAGAAGTAGTTCTTGCTGAGTACACAGATAAAACCTTGCTTATAATATCGCAGTACCAAAAAATTGGCAGCATGTTAACAGTACAGAAAGATGCTGTGCATAATCCTCTTGGAACTAGTGACATTTATACAACAAAAGTTATTTTTGGTGCCACAGGAGAGGAGCAACAAGTAGCAGCAAGATACCTGGCAGAAGCCATCAAAATAACTAAGCCACTGAACATCTTCATCGACTTGAAAGCATATGATATTGAAACAGTAAAGGCCTGTGTGGATATCATACTGGACCTTAAGAGGGAGCAGGGTGATTAAAATTAGAATGTCTGTAACAAGCATTAAGAGATTTAAACCTGTCCACAAGTATTATGGACAACTGGTGCTTGGTCCACCTGGTGCAGGCAAGACAACATATTGCTGCCAAATGTCCCAGTTGTTACGAAAGTTGGGAAGAAAAGTGGTGATTGTCAACTTAGATCCTGCCAATGAACTAATGCCTTATGAGCCAGATATTGATATTAGAAAACTCATTGTCTTAGAGGAAGCAATGGATCAGTATAACTTGGGACCTAATGGAGCATTACTGTATTGTATGGAGTTCTTGGAGCAAAACATAGAATGGCTACTAAATCAAATTGAAGGAGACAATTCAACTAATTTCATATTTGATTTGCCCGGACAGGTAGAGCTGTATTGCCACCATAAAAGTTTATCAAATATTTTTGTAAAGCTATCTGAGCAAAGCAATCTTCAGTTGTGTGTTGTGCACCTAGTTGATTCTCACCATTGCTCTGATGCGGGCAAGTTTATTTCTGCATTAATGCTGTCATTGAGTGCCATGCTGAAAATAGGACTACCACATATTAATTTACTGACAAAGATAGACCTTCTCAAGAAACACATGGATAAGTTGCAATTTGGGATAGACTTCTACACTGAAGTATTGGATCTGAATTATTTGGTTGATTGTTTGGATACTGATGCATTTACTAAAAAGTATAAAAAATTAAATGAAGCATTAGTTTCCATAATTGAAGATTACAGTTTAGTTACATTTCAACTTGTGGATATGTTAAAAGAGGACAGCTTGATTAAAGTTAAGAATTTAGTTGATAAGGCAAATGGGCATGTATTCAAAGCAGAAGAGGGCAGGCACATTAACAGTATGTTAGCTTGTGCTATGGGAGTGGGTGAACCAACAGGTTCGGCATGATGAATGAATAAAATATTTACTGTATTAAGAGTGTTTTAATACCTACTTAGTTGATCTCAGTTGAGCATACACATTTAATACTTTGTTGCCAGCAAATGAATAAGATTTTTTTTAACAGTAATTTTGCGTGATGAAAGTATATTACTAATTTATCATTATCACTATTAGTATAATCTCTATTCTATTTAATAATATGTCACAGCGTGCAGTGCGTTAGACACTCCGACGTCATGACGTGCGAGTGACACTAGTATTTGGCATGGCGTTGAAAATGTTAACGGCTTTCCATCAATTGTATAAATAATCTCTCACCAGTCTCCAGCATTACTGTGCACTATACTACCTATACCTATACTAAGCTCCGGACACAAATAGAGGCGGGTAGTATCTGCACATAATGTTGAGGAAGAAAATCAAACTGAACGTAACAGTCGAGTTTATAAATATATGTAATTTCCGAAGGTTCAGAAAAGCTGAGAAACCTTATGAACTTAACAATAAAGTGTTCACATTTTTTTAGTCCGTACCCATGTTTTCGAAGCCGACTGTACCTATACAACTTGTCTTTAATAATGTGACATTCCAGACATGTGAACAAATAAACATACATAATGGAGACCAGAAGGCCTACCGCGAACCGCAAAAGAAGTTTTACCTCTGTCACACTTGCACGTTCGTACGTAAGTGCGACAGAGAGGGAAAACTTCATTTGCGGATCCCGGTGGACCCTCAAGCGCTACAGAGAGGAATAATGTAAAACGATCTCATTAGGTACTAGAAAGATTCCGATGAATAGGACACCAAATAAGAAAATCAACAAGTTAGAATTTTCGCGAAAAAGGATCTAATTCTATTCTGGCGAAAAAAGTAACTCAAAAGAATAAATAATTATATAAGTCTTCAAGTTTTAAGAGGGCGCCTCTGTCCCTTTTCGCAAAACGCACCTTTGTATTGGAACGATCGTCATTTATTATGGCGCTCGTGGTCAATGATGTCACTGATCTGTCGCGCTTTCTCTCTCTAATCAGTAAACATTAAAACGGTGGTAATCATGAGATATTTGAATAGGATATTCACCATTTGGCATATTATCTTGCCTTGTTTCTTTTGGAATAGTTTTACGAAGTAGTCAAATTTTGAGTCAACATCCCTTTTTTGAAGTCAGCTAAAACAGTTCTTCGATTACACAAACTGGGGTCTACGCCGAACCGCAAACGAAGTTTTCCCTCTCTGTCGCACTTACGTACGAACGTGCAAGTTCGACAGTGAGTGAAAACGAGGTTCGCGGTAGGCCTTCGGTATCCGCGCGGCGACATCACTGCGATGCGAAGTCGGAACGCAGTGATGTGGCCGCGCCCTACGGTATTGTGAGCTCATCACCCCAAGTACCATTCATTATCGTGCGCTAAATTTCATTTAGATAGCTTCCTAGTACCAACACGAGTATTCCCCGTATTAGGTATATAATAATTTCTAATAAAATAATATACCTACCTGGCAAATTCTCATCGGAACTAATTTGCTACTTTCAGATGACATCCAAAAACAGACAAGATTTGTTTGAAAAGCTTACCAAAGTCGAATTAGAACTAGACAACATGCTCGACGGAGGTGAGAAAGCTATCAAAGTACATTTGCTGCACCAATATAATGACGTCAAAGATGCTGCTCAAATAGTCATCAATTACATAGCCAATGTCGAAGGCACTACTGTTACTGAAGTACATAAACGTTTGAACCTCAGTGAATGAATAAAACTATTTTATAATGATGGAACGTTTTATTTGAAGACAAATACAACTGTTTACAATTTAAATTCATCCAATATTTTTTTGTGTCCAAACTAAAATAGTAATGAACGTTTTATAAACAATTCTCTTTATTAGGTTACATTCTAAGTTATAAGTGTTTTCAAAAAAGCCACAGTTCCACTTTTGCTACAGTTCAGTTACGAAAATGTTATGTATTACCACAAGTATTCTAATATATTTTGATTACAATTATGTTGACAATATTAAGTGACTATCGTCTGCAAACAAGTTTATAAAGTAGTAAATGTTATTATATTGTTGGATAATCTAAAACTATAGTGAATAATGGATTTGAAGAGAGAAAAAGAAAGTCTACTTCTTTGAATCATCACTAACGAACTATTACACTTTAAAATATGTATGTGACGACAAAGTATATTTTATTTAAAGAGCACGAAAACGGTTTAATAACTTGAAAGGCACGAGACACGTCGATCTCTCGTATTAGTCACTGAGGATGTGTGCAATCGAATAGCCCACTGCCTATTCGTTATGAAACCGTTGAATGTTATTTTAATCCTCTATAACATGCTTTATGCTGTTACACATAATTCTTAAAGAAATGAAAATACATTGAAGTTAAAATTCTAAACGCTACACATTCGTGTTTAATAAGCAAGCAATAATATATGTTTAAATATATAATATGTGTTGGTCGCGCAGTGCGACATGCGGGTTGCGCAGCGCTGCGCTCTCCGCGGGTCCGCTCGGGCGCCCGCGGCTCGAAGTCAGATGCATTATAGTTACATTACTTTGTTTGGCAATTACTTGGAACAGCGCAGTGGCTACTTATACGTTTGCTCTGCACTAGAGTTCTGTTCATGTTTCAATTGATAAAATCAATTATATGTATTGTTGCAACATATTTTGTCTTCTGGCCAGGGTAAAAGCGTTCCAAAAATTGTAAAGTCTTCATTTGGTTCCATTCTCGACTGGCGCGAACTGTCCCTTTTAATGTTTAGGGGTAGACTCAATGGAATGTAACGGTATTCAATACGTCGCGACAGTGATGGCCAATCGAGTATCTTAGCAATACTTTGTCTCAAATATCCTTGTTAGTCATTCCAGCTACATTAAGTATAACATTATAACAAATTTACAAAAATACATATAAAGTGAAGAACATTCGCAACATTGAGATCCCAAAAATGCGTATAAATATATCACTAACAATCTAAAATTTCCTATTGAAATAATACCCTATAGGATGAGGAAAAGTCAACGTGCGAATGTTCTTTCAGTTTCATTTAAACGTCTATTATAAGACTTAAGTCTATGAGTTTCAGACTCGTTTCAGGCAGTCCCACGGATCCTAAAGCACCAACCGACATTCAATAAATGCAATTTCTATTCTAAAATTTTGAACCCTTCTATTATTATGTTATAAGCGATCGTCACCAGCCGTGCTCGACCGTCAACACATAATAATGATGACACCGCGTATTCAACAACAACACTCAACCGTCATAACGCCTAAATAACGTATCATGAAATACCGAAAACAAGTCTGAAAATAACTGGTTTAGTCCATGTTATCCGATTAGATCTGGAATCAACTGGATACCTGGGTCTTAAACAGGAATCAAGTTTTACTTCTGCACAAACCAGAACTGCCCCAGCCAATATTCAAGAATTTCGATTTCACTACATTTCAGATTTTTAATCATATTTTTCTCGGAACACTAGGTGAACGGAACACGAAGCGATTTTTTTACAGTAGAGATAACATTCGACTAAACCAAGTCATAAAATAAAAATAATAATTTGGTAAATTGTAAATATTACTATATGTAAATAAATAATGCTGACTCAGTACTTTATATGCTTAAAATCAAAACATATTATTTACTAAGTCATCTCACTTTTAATTAAACGTGACTTAACAATGAACATGTTAATTTATAATATATATTTTCTAATTATCACTTGTCAAATAACGGGTGCTTTCGAGGTTTGTCTATCTCGCAGATATGAATACTATACCTCATTTAACAAAACCTTACTCCCTTTGGCCACTTTGTTATTTGCTCTGGCATCGGCGAGCGCTTGTATCACATGAATGTTGCATTATTGCTACAGCAGCATATTACAAAATATCCAAAGAGGCACTCTTCGTCTTATTAGGGTTTAAGGAGGCCGAGGCCTCCATCATGTCTCTTGTTATGTTATTAATATTATAATTAATTGTACACATTACGTGACAATCAACGCAATATAAAATCAGTCTCTTATTGGGAAGTCTTTTAGATCTTCAGGCACGTATACTTGAGGCGCAAGCCGCGCTCAGCTCAGACCATAACAACACCGCTACAAATAGGTGTTGTTTTTTATCCGATTCACAACTTATTATGCAACCACGTGCTACATTATAACAACAATATTTAGACGTAAATTGTTAATTCCCAAAATGTCCCGGATGTTACTTTTATTGATAATAATGATAAGGAACGGAAGATAGTAGAATGCACAAATACTGCGATTTCGCGATATTTCTGAATACTACTACAAACCCGTATGTACGAATTATATTACTGGAAAGCTTTCCCCTACAAATTAATGCAAACTCTACTACTAAAAAACAACAATAAAAGGTGCGGCCTGGAACCGCTTAATGCAACTGATCCGGAATTCGCAACCGCCTGAGCGGCACGGACCGAAAGCAGAACATTGTAAAACAAGGCCACTAAAACTACGTCGATAAATAGCTAACAAAATAAAACTGACTCTACCTCCGGTATAGTTTCAGTGAGGGTTACAAAAATATCTACTTTTTAGAACTAATTAGAAACTGGGGCGTCACCTTGACCAATATGTTCTTTGTCCGAATTATGGCCGAGCTCCATCTAAAATATATCAACTGGCTGAGTAAAATGTTAGGAAAAAAGGAATAGAGGAAAGCTTTATTGAAAGTCCTGTTGTAATCGATAGGTGGCGGGCGTAAGTATCTATTCAGCAGTCACCTTGTTCTTCTCGAGCGGTCCGTTGGTTTCCAATGTCTGTGCTACGTCAGTCTTCGGATTGGAATTCTTCTTTTTGCCTTTTCCAACATTTTTCTTGGCATTTTTTGCAGTCTTCGTTCGCAATGGTTGTGCTCCTGAAATGATAAACACTATTTAGGAATGTTGGAGAGTAATTCTAAGGTTACTATTGAGAAAAGCGACAGACCTTCGGCATCGTTGTCAGGGGCGGATTCGTCCCCGTGCGGGCTTGCTTCCTCGGCTTGAGACCCCATGTCCTCGGGACGCACGGTTTTACTGCAATATAAATTAAAAATAAGTAAATATGTATTTCAAATAAGTTGTAAAATTATAAATTAGCAAAAGATGATAGATGGCGCTGGAAGCGAGGTAACCGCGCCAGTGCTGGGCACCCTCGCCGACCCCTGGTATAGGTGATGTAGTAGTTGTTACCCGTTGACCGTGAGCGTGAGCGGCTTGGCGGGCTCGTCGTCGCGGCGGCGCTGGGTGCGAGGTACGCGCGCCGGTGCCGGGCGCCCGCGACCGCGTCCGCGCCACGCGCGACCTCCACGCGTGGAGTACGCGTTGCGCACAGGCGGCGTGTAGCCCACGTAGTGCGCCGCCTGTCACAGGTATACCAAGGTCAAGCGTGATATGTGCGTATAGGGAGATGAGACGAAACACGAAGTTACTTCAATGACGGTTTATTAACGATTAAATCAACCGTCAAACGCGAGCGGCATACCCGCATTCCAAGATAACAATACTTATGTCTAGCCACATACATAGAATCATTCATATTACTTATACCACAAAGCGAATCCCTGAAGTGAAAAACTCACCCCGAGGCGGGCACTATTGAGGACAGCGTTTTATGAGCGGTAAAATAAAACGCTGAAAACACGTTGCCCGCCCCGCTCGAAACGGGGCTCCCGAGTCCGTCCTCTAAAGCTCCCAAGTTTAGACGCTTGTAAAACGTCGGCTTCCGATAGTCAAGGAATCCCGACTCAGTACCATAGACTCGTACTTTAAGCGCTCCAAAAGGAACACAAGTAAATGGGCTTAAAGCTGCCACACACGCAACTAGAAATCGTTACAATCCGAATAAACCGTTTAAACTGCACCGATAAATACAAACGTTGACGTGTGTGGCCACTTACGAGACTCCATTTTCTCTATTCAAATTTTCATACTGTTCCGTTCAACGGTACAGTTTAAAATAAAATAAAAATCGTGAAACTGTACACAGTTTAAACGGTACAGCCGGATCATAACGATTTCTGCAGCGCCGACCTGCAGGCACTCTACGCCCCACTGCCCCTGCCTGGAGCACTCACCTGCGGGTACCGCTGCGCGCGCTGCGGGTACTCGGCGCCCCACTGCCCCACGACGACGCCCGCGATCTCAAGGCGCGCGCCGCGTGGCCGGCCGCGCCAGCCCAGCCCGCCCACTACACCCGCTACGAGAGGAAGCGGGGGTAAAGCCCATTCCACTTCCAGGCCCTCGAGGATGGCCTTGCGCATGCGTTCCACCTGCATCATGATAACTATTGTAAACGACCATGCCGACTATCTTGGAGACCGCGGTTTGAACACCAGCGGGTAGCGAAGCGGCGAGCGGGCGTTCGTACATTTGATCGATGTCAATTTATGGCTGCACCTGTTCCCCGCTCCGCTAGCCGCTGGGGTTCACATCGCGGCCTGAATCTTATTTAGTTTATGTAATACATTTCTATAAATTACAATAGAATTACATTTTTTTCTGAACGCGGTCCTGCGTTGTGTTTATCAACTGGTTTTTATGATTTCGCAAGGCATGGCCTCGGCTCCATCTGTGAACCAAACAGTCAGCAAGGAACCCAAAGCTTACAGTTGTTTGCTAATCTGATGGGCATATTTGAAATACACTGTCAATGGAGCTACCGTTTGTGTGCTCACCAGTTGGTGCCACTGCGACAGTGTATGTCACTGACAAAGTTTGTTATGGTTTACTATGGGCATGAAAACAAAGTTTACGTTGAAATCGTATTTAATACATTAAAACCGTACTGTATAAATTCGAACATCCCGTATTGTAGCGCAGTCCCGTTTTGTTCGGAAAAAACTAGGACATAAGTTTACGAACAATAAAATTGTCTCAAAGCACTGAAATTCAATTGACCCACAACTCATATTTGCCATATTATTTTCATTAGAATTAAACCCGCGAAACCCACCCACAAACTTATGAAACTTGACATTTCGGATGGCTGACGGCACACTAACGCCTCTAGCGGCGAATTTTTTTTTTAAGTAAAAGTTTATTATAAGTACTTACAAGAAGAGTCTGTGTGATTAATATAACATAGTTTTCAGCACTTTAACATAAGTTCCAGAACATCTTATGTTAGATCCTGCACTTGGCGTAGTCTGTCTCGCAAGTAAAGCAACTTGAAAATGCACATGCAAAAAAAGAAAAATTGAATTGATACTTGGGAGCCCTGATTTATGTTGTACCTTGACGACAGTGTCGAGGTGGTTGTCGCAGAGCTGAGCGAGGTGCTTGCAGTGCGAGGCGCGGTGCAGGTTGCGCTGCAGCAGCTTGCCGTCGAAGTACAGCCACGGCGCCGCCACCAGCCACGGCACGGGCGCGCCGCAGGCGTCGTTAGCGAGCAGTGCGGCCTCGGCGCCGGCCATCACTAGAGCGCCGAGTTGGACGCCGCGGGAGCTGATGCCGTTCACCTGACGAGTGAAGAGTGACGAGTGACGACACATGGATAATAAAGATCATTTTCTCGATATTCTCGCTATATGACAGGAAGTCAAGTGTTTTTTTTTTAATTTATTTTAAAATGCGATTGCTCTGGGCTAAGATGAGGCCGATATGAACTCGGAAATCTGCCAGCAGGCAATTAAAAACCTTAACAGTGCGCATTATAAGAGATGATGAAAAGAGCTTCGTGAAGTGAGAGAGAATGTAGAGAGAGAGAGATTTATTTGTTGAGCTGGACGTACATCCATACATCGGCACAAACTTTCACGTTTATAAATATATATATATATATATTCAGACATTAAGTTTTTTTTTTGTAATACGTTCCTACACAGTAAATTTAACTGTAAATACGTTTTTTACGACTTTAATCAGATCATCACTTACCGTCATCTCTTGCAAGTGAAGGGCATTCATGAGATCATTTGAGAATGCTGTGGCGAGGAACGCATCCAACTCCTGGCGACGTAGGATTTGAATCTGCGATGTCATTATGAATCTGTAACAAAACAAATACGATTTACGTTCAATATACCGAAGTGAAAGAATGTTTTTTTTTTATTCTGGGTGGGACTATGGAAGCTGGCAACTCCAGAAAAATAGTGGGCACCGACTTTTTTGAATTCAGAACTTGTTTTGAAAGATTTGAATTAAACACTGTTTATATCACGGAAAATGTACGATTACCTCAGCATGGTGGCTAGAATGAGAAGATTTTGCAGTACGACGTGTTGAGCATCAGAGGGGTCTCTGAGCGCATACACGAGGAACGCTCGCATGCGGCGGTACTTGTTCTGGTTCTGCAATATTTACCTTAGAACGGTGGCTAGAATGAGCAGATGTTGCGGTACGTAGGACGTGTTGAGCATCAGCGGGGTGTCTGAGCGCATACACGAGGAACGCTCGCATGCGGCGGTACTTGTTCTGGTTCTGCAATATTTACCTTAGAACGGTGGCTAGAATGAGCAGATGTTGCGGTACGTAGGACGTGTTGAGCATCAGCGGGGTCTCTGAGCGCATACACGAGGAACGCTCGCATGCGGCGGTACTTGTTCTGGTTCTGCAATATTTACCTTAGAACGGTGGCTAGAATGAGCAGATGTTGCGGTACGTAGGACGTATTGAGCATCAGCGGGGTGTCTGAGCGCATGCACGAGAGGAACGCTCGCATGCGGCGGTACTTGTTCTGGTTCTGCAATATTTACCTTAGAACGGTGGCTAGAATGAGCAGATGTTGCGGTATGTAGGACGTGTTGAGCATCAGCGGGGTCTCTGAGCGCATACACGAGGAACGCTCGCATGCGGCGGTACTTGTTCTGGTTCTGCAATATTTACCTTAGAACGGTGGCTAGAATGAGCAGATGTTGCGGTACGTAGGACGTATTGAGCATCAGCGGGGTGTCTGAGCGCATACACGAGGAACGCTCGCATGCGGCGGTACTTGTTCTGGTTCTGCAATATTTACCTTAGAACGGTGGCTAGAATGAGCAGATGTTGCGGTACGTAGGACGTATTGAGCATCAGCGGGGTGTCTGAGCGCATACACGAGGAACGCTCGCATGCGGCGGTACTTGTTCTGGTTCTGCAATATTTACCTTAGAACGGTGGCTAGAATGAGCAGATGTTGCGGTACGTAGGACGTATTGAGCATCAGCGGGGTCTCTGAGCGCATACACGAGGAACGCTCGCATGCGGCGGTACTTGTTCTGGTTCTGCAATATTTACCTTAGAACGGTGGCTAGAATGAGCAGATGTTGCGGTACGTAGGACGTATTGAGCATCAGCGGGGTGTCTGAGCGCATGCACGAGAGGAACGCTCGCATGCGGCGGTACTTGTTCTGGTTCTGCAATATTTACCTTAGAACGGTGGCTAGAATGAGCAGATGTTGCGGTACGTAGGACGTGTTGAGCATCAGCGGGGTCTCTGAGCGCATACACGAGGAACGCTCGCATGCGGCGGTACTTGTTCTGGTTCTGCAATATTTACCTTAGAACGGTGGCTAGAATGAGCAGATGTTGCGGTACGTAGGACGTATTGAGCATCAGCGGGGTGTCTGAGCGCATGCACGAGAGGAACGCTCGCATGCGGCGGCACTTATCATCTTGAGCGGTTCTGCAATACAACTACTTGGTCAAATTACGTAAACCACAAACAAAACGTTCATGAGTCTGGGCTTCCTTTAATTACTATAGAAAATAATTGTCAATAATATTCAGTAGGAATCTGCGTACATTGTGTATGCTTATGGATATAAAATATTCGAATTCGATGGATGTGTAACATAAAAATACATCTCTATAAAATTTAATTTAGTATATTCAGATATTTTGAACAATAAATTCAAAGCCTCCACGGGACCTAAGCTCAGTGGACCCACACAAATCCAGACAGCATAGGCTAACGGCCTTTGCCAAAGCAAAACTTACCCATTATTTCCATTGAGCACATATGTTATGTATGTACTTAAATACTTTATTGTAAATAAGACAAAAGATTATACACGCACAAGGGCGAACTTATCCCTGTAAGGGTTCACTTCCAGTTAAGAATCAGCTTATGTAAGTGCGATAAAGCTCACCCGAACCAAAGCCTCTGCACAGTGGGCACCGGCCAGTCCAGAACGACTCCCGGCACCATCTCCGGGCTCTTGCCGGGGTTGACGCGAGAGTAGATCCACTCGGCAACCTGAACGGTGCACGCGCGCTCCACAGACACCGTGGAGGTGCCTTCCTCTGAAACCGACATGGTTTAAGATTTCCTATCAGTTAAAGAACGCTCACTATTTTAATTGACATGTATCTTGTAATTTTCTCAGCGATACTACTTAGAACAGGACTATTGGGACATACATACATTTTAAATGTATTGGATTGTATGTTGAATTATTCATTAAATTATAATCATTTCAAATGTCACTGCATATTGACCATTATCAAGCTAATTTTTTTTTCCATTTAAATTCTACTACCTACACACAATAAAATTAAAAAAACGGCCAAGTGCGTGTCAATGAAAGGTTCCGTACCAACACCTACTAGTCCACATTTAAAATCACTATCCAATACATTGAATCTAAAAAAGTCGTATCTTCATAGGGAACTCAAGGCACTTACGACCTTTTGTTTGGGCAAGACAGTTTTTAAGCGAAAACTCAAAAACCGTAAAACCTATATTGTCAAACCAAAAATCGTTGAAAGTATTTACTCATGCACGCCACCTCAATTTTTTACAGAATTTTAAACTTTATAGTTTGGAAATTAGAGGGGGGACATATACTTTCTATGACTTCGACAGCTAATATCTCACCAACGGTTAACTTAAATGGACAAGTTTTTTAGAAACCTCCATATCATTTTTAAAGGCCTATCCATCGATACCCCACATGACTATGTGCGTTGAAATTTTTTTTTCATCCACCGGTTACATGTATAGAGTGCCCCCCTAATTTAATATTCTTTATGTAATTTCACATCACTTTTATGTAGCGGTTCATAGAATACACCTTCCTACCAAATTTCATAATTTTAGTGCTTATAGTCTCCGATTAAATCGGCCGTGACATACGGACGGATGGACGGACAGACATGACGAATCTATAAGGGTTCCGTTTTTGCCATTTTGGCTACGGAACCCTAAAAATGGCTCTGTTACTATCCAACATTTTACTAAAATCATTGTATCCTTTATTTAAGACTTTTAAGGCCTCTTAAGGTCGGGTTGCACCAACTTGATCACAGACCGAACTACGTTAAATGTGGCGCCGGTAGCTGCCATCCCATACAAACTTGACAAACTTTCCATACAGTCACATTTTAAAGAGAACAGCTTTCGATTACAGACCGTTTGGTGCAACCCACCATCTGATCCCAGTGCTCTTCAATTGTAGGATCTTTAGCACATTTTAACAGACAGTGAGTGGACGAACTTGCTGTATCATAAATTAGAATAGAACAGAATAATTATTTATTGTCAAAACTAAAATAATTATAATTATTAATAATTATTTATTAGAAAGGGTTACACTTGCAAGTGATAATTATTAAGTCTCATTGTTATATAATTCTGTTTCAGGCGTAAACCTTTTAGAATTCATATATTTTTCTGATTCTGACACATTCAGCTGCAAAATACCACAGTACCGTTGTTACCATGATTAATTTCTATTAGCACTAGGGGTTCACCTTTGGCCTTCTGCGCCATGAAACGATGGTGGTGCATGTTGTACAGAATGGCGTACACGTTCTGGCGGATGGGGCGGTAGAAGTGGTGTATGGATGGTATCTCGCGGTGGTTGTCGTCTTCCATGAGGACTGGCAGCGTCACCTGGTCACCGATGATGTAAGTTATTGAAATATCTCCTATGTTTGTAGTGTATTGTAACACCAAGGTGTTGTCGTAATATTTACGATGGCTTAGACAACGCCACTTGGACGAAAATGATACGTTCCTAAAACGTCTCATGGTCCATGTAGCGTCTGGATTTTAAACGGAGCCTTCCTTATAATAAAAGCGATTGCTTTAAGCTTAGAAAAAAGTAAGTATCTCGATGACATTGGGCCTATTTCTCGAAGCTAAAAGTTACAAGTGGAAGTCTTTTTAATACCTTTTAATAGAAAGAGACTTCCATTTGTAAATTGTTGTAGCTTCGAGAAATGGGCCCCTGTCCCCGAGTAAACACTAGTCTACAGTACCAAAAATTAGGGCAAGTAAACTGACAGATGTCAGCGCGAATATTTCGTAATTTAGACATTATTTCCTAAAAAATATACATAAAAATACATGTAACCGGTGATATAACGGTCAACTTAATTCATAAAAAGTACAGTACTTTAACCATTACGGAATAATCACGTCCGATGTGCGCCCGTAAACGTCAGTTTACTTGGTCTAATTAGGCTCGGTTTTATAAAGATCCGTTAGACCTTGTCGGTTTGTTATGTCAAAAATGTATTGAGTTACTGAAACTTGATCTGACATTTGGTCTAACGGATCTTTATAAAACCCGACCTTACAAAATTTGACTGTAGCCTCAGGCTCGGTTTTATAAAGATCCGTTAGACCTTGTCGGTTTGTTATGTCAAAAAATGTATTGACTTACTGAAACTTGATCTGACATTTGGTCTAACGGATCTTTATAAAACCCGGCCTCAGACTCCAATTTTACGAATAAGTCTGACCTGGAATATGGATGTTGACACCAAATAAGAAAATCGATAAGGTAGAATAATCTCGAAAACGGATCAAATTCTTAATCAAATCGCGAAGGAACTCCAAAAAATAAATAATAAATTAATAATGTCTTCAAAGTTTTAAGAGGGGGCATATTCTGTTTCTTTTCTGCAAAACACACTTTTGTATTGGAACGATCGTCATTTACTATGGTGCTTGAGCTCAGTGACGGCACTGGTCTGTCACGCGCTTTCTCCCTCTAACCAGCAATATTAAAACGGCTGTAGCTTCGTTATTTTATTGAGATATTTGAATAGGATTTTCACCATTTGGCTTTTTTTTGCCGTGTTTATTTTGTAGTAGTCATATTTTCAGTCAACATCCCTATACTGTAACATAGTATCTCGATGACTTGCGCCCAGGCGCGGATACAGGGGGGGGGGGGGGGCAACAGGGGCAATTGCCCCCCCCTGAAGCCTGTGTAAGGGGAGGGCAATTGCCTATGTCCTGACGTAGGAAATATGTTCTGACAATAAAAACAGTTATCAAAAGTCAGTTTTATTTTCGGAAAGTTCGAAAGTGCCCCCCCCCCCCCCCCCCCCCTGAACAAAATCCTGGATCCGCGCCTGCTTGCGCCCCCGACTAAACACTAGTCTAGACACGTAAGTCTGAAGACGATGGCTGTTTCTCACCTGGCGGTGTGTGAGGATGGCGAGCATGTGCGGGTGCATAAGTCCTCGAGCATGGCGCTCGGCGCAAGTGCGGAGGACCTCTGCGGGCGCCGGCGGGCAGTTGTCCGCGCTCGGGGACTTAGTCTGCCGGTTCTGAAGTGTTTTCCGGATACAGTCAGCGACTGACATTGTAATAAGCATAAGGTGCAGCGGGGCAATCTAGACTGCTGGAAATTAAAATTAATCGAAATATTTTCCGTGTTTTTTACATTATTTACTAGAGTGCCATCTTGGTGAAATTGGGAAGGCGCTTTTCCGCTTTCTGCGCATAGATAGCACTATAATAAACGATGTAAAACACGGAAGATATTTTCGATTAGTTTTCATTTCCCGAAGTCAAGATTGTCCCGCTGCACCTGATTTTGAGAGAAAATGACTGTCGAGTTTCGGTGTTTCTTCTCGGCAGTGGTCTTTTGAGAAAGCTAGTAGTTTTTGACTTGTAAAAGTGCCATTGCGGCATACTTGCAGAATATAGTTCATTTATTTCATTTACTGTATTCTATTAAACTGTTAAAACTGACTTATTAATTTCCACTCTGGGCGACATGTTTCGAACTCTTCGGGAGTTCTTCTCCAGGTTGAGCGCGTTCGTGACGAATTCGCAATGCTAATCTGAAGAACTCCCGAAGAGTTCGAAATATGTCAACAATTAATGGTGTGCAATAGTGTAGTAGTGTGACAATTAATTCGCGAGTTTTAATCGTTTAGTAAAATATAGTTCTAACATGACTCACGAGAGTTTAAATTCAAGTGAGCGACTGGTGTCGTTGCACTAGCAGGCCCGTATAGCTGCGTTTCCAGTGAGGCAGAGTGGGCCGGAGAGGTGAAGAATTGATCCGGTTCAATTTAATAGATTAATATGATTATTATGATTGGTTAATTCTGCACGTCTCCGCTAAGTTCCGCCACAGTGGAAAACATAATTTCTGGCTCGATAAGTAGGTCACCTTTACGTATCGAGCCAGAAATGCACTGCATATTATCATCTGTACTTATAGACCGAGAAACTTATACAGCGAATTGGAATCGTCAGGTGACAATTGTCAATATGGTGAAATAAGGGCCAAAACATCGAACAAAACGGGCTGATTTACTTATAAAATGGATGAAAATCTAACGTGAGATAGTAGTTTATGAAGTCGTAATAAACGGATTCGAATTTTTAACCGACGTATACCTAGAGCGATTAGTGGTATTTGCGATTAATTTTTTAACGAGTTGTAATCTTGTAATCATAAAATAATAAAACTGTAAGTTCTGTGTGTGTATTCTGTTTCTGTGTAATAATAATACTGTAAGTTCGAAACTTCTACTAGCAAAGGTACTAAATAAGTCCATAGTAACCGTAATTTATTGTGCCACCTTCAAGCGCAATGATAACGCAACGCGTACATTTTGTATAAAAATCCTACATCTACTTTACCTATTTTCATCAGAAAGTTACTGCAATTTCTTGACAATAGAACTATAGAATAATGAACGCTATGTGTCGAGGCGACTACTGTGTTATTAAGGGAGAATTTATTTATTTATATATAAATGATTGATTGATTGATCTTACCCTACTCAGTAAAAGCAAAAAATTATTGGCTGTCAAATCAGAAAAAAGAGTAAAATGTATTCGGATTTTGGTAGCATGGTGTCTTGTCTACTCCACTTTACCAAAATCTGCATTTCATGTACTGTTTTGACGGCAAAGCAACGAAATTTATGTTGATCTCAGTTACTTATGGGACAATAATGGCGTTTTTCCACTGGCAAGGCTAGGCGAGGCCGGCCTTAAAATCCGTAAATAAATCTGCTGGTAAATAGTAATTAGTTTTTATCGTCGATTGTAAAGTAGGACGCAAGCAAAAAACAAGTAAATGCTCGAAGCAAAAGGTAAATTATTTGCTTCCATTACAGATATTAATTTACGTCTCGCCGGTGGAAAAAACATCTTTGTACAAACATAGCATCCACGTTTTGTTTAGCGTTGTTAGATGCAGTTGTGTTCACACTAAAAACATGATGGTCAATAGTCACACCTCTTTGGCAGGAACTTGTTTCTCTTGTTTATCAACGGGTTTTGATGCCGGTTTCTTCTGTTCTGTGTCCCCTCCCTCAAGTGACATGGAGGCCAGGACTTGTCCAATCTCCGCTGCTTGCTCATCCGTACTAAAGTCCGCATTCATTGAAGCGTTTGCTGTAGCCAATTTGTAATCGTCCAAGCCTTTTTGCTGTAATTTAGTGATTTAATTTTTTTTTAAGTGCTCAGAGTATGAAAATGAACTCATACATAAAAATATTAAATAAATTTCAACACGAAACAAACAAAAATTAATAAAATTATATACACATACATAAATAATTTGTAAAGGAACCATAAGTTACTCTGCACTTTTAATTTTGAATTTGCATGCAACATTTAGTGTGATTTTATAATTTTGTATGCCAATCTAGATGATGAAGATGAAAAGGCGTGGATGATCGCAGCAATACGTGTTGATAGCAGTAAATTTTAACCTCATGTTCGGACGACTCTGTTGCTAGTTTGGAAGTGTCCAGGTCGGCAGAAGATGATTGTGGACTGTCAGGTTTTTGATTCCTCTTGTTGTTTTTCGGGCGACGACCTAACAAAAATCAAATAATTGTTTTTCCGAACATTTTCTTTTCTACATTAAAAAAAGGAGTATTTGAGTGAGTTGAAAATTGTGAGTGCTATTTTTGACTTTAGGCGGCCAGTGTTAAAGGCATTCATCAGTCATGCAATTTATCACAACAACTGACAGGGATTCATTCAGGGATGTAAAGCGTTTAAGGCAGCTAAATGAAAATAGCCAATTGTGTGAATCCGGAATCACGTTGCTTATTTCGTGTTACCAGCGTGAGATTTTTCAAATTTGCCGCATCTGAAAGTTGCATTTCAACTCACCAGTAGCAGTTCTGTACTTGAGGAAGCCATCTTTAGTGCCATTTAGGTAATACTGAACGGCTTGTTTGAGTTTGGCAGCTCGGAGATCATTGAGATCGCCGAAAATTTCGATACATGCAGCGTCCACGTCAGACGAAGGCAGATCGCGAACAAATTGACTCACGGCTTTTATCAAAGTTTCTGGCGGCACTTGTTGCTGCAAAAATAATTTGTGTAACCATTACTATGTAGCTAACTATTTTCATTACATATTTATTTAGTTTCGCATTTAGACGGATAACACACGGCGCCACGTTGCGCGGCATTTCGTGACAGAGTTAGAACTTTAAGTTAATAGCGTATTCTTCCTTTTACTCACCGCGCTGCTCGATCGCGCGATTAATCATATTTTTACGTTTTAAGTGTGATTGGGGCAGAGAAAAAGAACAATAATCTTGACTCAAAAATGTTGATGACCTGAGAGGTAATGCATAGTGGGTTAGCTTTGAAACTCGTAACCATGCAACGCCGTGTGTAGGTTTGATGAACTTTTATGAACCTCCTTGTTCATAAAAGCTCATCAAACCTATTTTATGTCAAATACAGTTATTCGTTTGTCTTTATCTGTCACTTTGACACGTTTGTGGGAAAGGAAAAAAACACATGTTTGTAGTTTCATGAACAGGGTAAATATAATTCTCAAGGGCACCTCCTTCTTTGTCTATGTCAATAAAGAAAATGGCACCGTATGGGGCTCCACGCGCTATTCATCGATTATATATGTATATAATGTACCTGTTCCTTATTGACGGTTCTAGCAACGAAAGAGATTTTTATTTTTAACTCATCATCACAAAATTTACGTCCAAAAAACCGTTTTTTTGGCCAAAAATTGACAGTCTGGTGCCCCATATCTCGACCAGTGATTTTGAAGTGAATATGGTATACTATATCGGTAAACCTCTTTGTTCTTAATACGATAAGCGATAAAAAAACATGAGAAAAACGGAGGGTTACAGATCGAAGGTCTTTGGGAGTTAGGAGCCCCTTAATTGACTCTGCCTAAGGCAAACCTTTTTGAGAATGACACAAATATCTATAATAGATTAAACCAGTTTATAACACACATACCTTCTTCTGAGTAATTCCTAATCGCTTGTAGAAATCTGTAAGGCTCTGCTCAGAGAGAATAGTACCGCCGAGAAGGGCCGCCATGAGGCAGAGGCGGTCCTGTGGGACTTCCAGTAGTTGCGGCAACTCATGGATCTTGTATTCCTTTGTTTCCAAAGAAGACTGGAAAAAAGTAATAGTAATATAATTGTAGTTTTGTAGGCCTGCTGTTGATGTCAAATATAGCTGAAAGCATCATTGGGAGACTAACACCTTATTTAAGACAAATTCAATTTCGACTGTTCAAGACAGACATAACAATCAAACCAAAATCAATTACAAGGCGTTGCCACTGAAGAAATTAATAATAAGTTTAGTGACGCCAAGGTATGCAACAAATGAAAATTTATATATATAGTACTACCCCCCGAGTCAGAGCCCTCTGGACTAACGCGAGTCTTCTCAGTACGGCAAAAGGCTAGTCTTAGCTTTAACGACTCAAGTCTCTAAGGCTCGGCCGAGCTTTAAATCACAACACTATTAACACCCCTCGCCATTTGCGGCGCAAGCCAGTTTATAACCCTCAGTCTAGCCTCGCCCACGTAACCCATGTCTACTCTACTTTACATGGCAAATGCTGGTCAAATCAAAATCATTCAAATGTTTTATTAATATTTACCCTGTATGTGAGCTTCAGCTGAGACGAGCTAAAGTATCTGGGAGGCTGGAAGACCAAGTACTCCCCAGAGCAACCTACAAGGCCAGCATAGGTTTTCTCCCGGCAAAGACCGACTACCTCCTGACAGTGGTCATCTGAGGATACCATCTGTAAACCAAACAAAATTAGACTGCCATATATCCAACCAAAATTGGTTGAGGGTAATTTCATTGGTGGTATGGTATCTGTGCAAGTATTACTGTTTCTCTTTTGTTATCCATACTAATATTAGAAATGCGAAAGAGTGTCTGTCTGTTACCTCTTCACGCTTAAACTGCTGAACCAATTTAGATGAAATTTGGTATGGATATGGTTTGAGTCCCAGAGAAGGACATAGGATACTTTTTATCCCGAACATCATTGCTTAAAGGGGTCCACCCCTCCAGGTTAGTATGGAATAACAATGACTAGGCAAGCACCTGATATAAAAAAATAGCAATTAAATTCTATAGTGATGAACGAGTTCTACGCAGACAAAAGTAGCGGTCAAAAACTAGACCTATTTAAGGTAAACGATGCAGCAGAAATATTTTAACAAAATCGGCCATTGAGTTGAGCTGTAATAAAGTACTTACAATAGGAATATTTAGATATCTCAGAGCTGTCCGAAGGCAGGAATGAAGACCCATTGGTGGCACCCACCAGACTTTGGGCGGCGGAGTGCCTTTCGTGACAATATGGCGCAATACCTGAAAACATGTGCCATGTTTACAAATCTGGACAACAAATACCATCTCATTGCCATAGATTTGATGCCCGCAAAGGAAACACGAAAGGTCTGAATGAGTTTCATTTTAATTAATTTAATCAATAGGTTAATTTCCTACGCTAGTATTGCTGATTCAAGGACGAAATGAAATTTATGATACAAAAGGGAAAACAAGCTTATATTTTATAATTATCAACAACAAAGAATTAGTGGGTTATTTCATCAACAATCACAAAGTATCATCTGTAACTAGAATAAGAACGTCTTTAGTTATTATGAAAATCATTTATAAAATAGTATTTTTTTTTTTAATGGATATTGATCCAATCAAAACCAAATTGGATTGGCTATAAGAATAAGAATTTGACAAAATAAATTTATTATCAGTTTATAGCAAATCACAATGCAATATTTCTATTAGATTTATTGTAATATAGACTAACAGAATTGACTCTCTGCCTGTATGTTGACTGTGTCTGAATCCAGTGCTGCGGCGCCATGGGTGGAGCGGGGTGCGCTCCATTGAAGCAGACACAGAGGGCCACCTGGTGCTCGGCTAGGGCCTGGGCTAGTGTAGTTAGGAATTGGACACATCGGGCCCATTGTCCACCACATGACCAATCTATATTGTAATTAAAATATATTCATTATTAGAGTAAAACCATGAAACAATCAAATGGTTATTGGTGTTATGTGTGAGGATGTAATTTATGTGTTAAATTAATTACAATAATTACTATCAGTAGCATTTTTTCATCTATAAAGTACTATGAAGTAGTTTTGTATTACTGTTTTTTAGTTAAGTAGTTTTAGAATGGAGTAGTTTTATCTATACAAGTTCTATGCGAGAAACAAATGAAAATGGCATACATTTCACTATGAGTTGAGTACAAGTACTTTATAGTAAAAAAAAGTTATAATATATGATCATACATGTTTATGTATGATCAAATCTAAGAACAATGAAGTGCAAACATATGTATTGAATTAGCCTCTCATAAGTATGTATATGAGACATTAAGAGTGCTTTAATAAAATGTAATGTACGTAAACAAGTGTAATTATTTAAATTTAACGATATATAACTAAAAAAGAGGGCCGCTACGTACTTAGTTTGCAAACTAGTTATTATGTTGCTACATTACATTTTATTAAAGTGCTCTTAACCCATCCTCTCATAAGAGCCATAGTTTTGCATTTTGACTACTTTATATTTTTACACATTGCTAGTGTAGAAATTTAAAAAGATATTGTTTAAGAATACAATATAAACAATGTATTCAACATCACCATACAGTAAAATCAGCAAATAGCAATAAAATCTTAACATCTTCCTTTTGCAGCATGATTTCATCATTCAGCCGGAAGACATCCACTGCTGGATATAGGCCTCCCTCAAGGAGCGCCACAGCACACGGTCATTGGGGGGTTTTGCCATAATCCCCACGCTTGGCAGGCGGGTTGGGGATCGCAGTAATAATAGGTGTGACCTTCAGGGAACGCTGCTGCCCGTTCCCTGGATATTCAGGAGCATGATTTATAGGCATACTATCTAAACTTATTTTGTTTAGTTTAGTAGAAGTGAGATTGCTAATCCTAAGTATAAATGTACTAATTGTTCAATCAGTGTAAAATGCAAATATACAACAACAGTAAAAACAAGATATTCTTGCCTGAGAAATATCCTCCATAGAGCCGGTCCAGACATCCCTCGGCGTCGAGCACCAGTCGGAAGCCGCCGGCATGATTTCGCGCAATCCGGAACAAATCCACACCCACTCCTTCATTCTCTAAATAAGTCTGTAGATCCTGTATGCCCATGATTCTCGGCGATAACAGAACTACTCAGTAGATACTAAACGATCGAATACTATCGTACGACAAAATTGCACCTGGAAGAAATCATCGATTTGAAGTGAAAAATAAACCTATATCTAGAAGGGAAAACGAGTCGTCGTCTACTCATGTACAGCGCATAATGAATAACAATCACAACACAACACAACACGAAAAATGTCGGCAGAAGAGCAATATTTTGTCACCGAAAATTGAAGCCGGCACGTTAGGTATCTTCCTAAAATTAGCAAACATAGGTAGTATTTTTCTCCACTCCTATTGAGTCTAATTAGTAAAGTACTCACGTGGCAAGAAGATTTACCAATAGTAATAATAATACAGTACACTATACTATTATCAATAAAATGAACGATTGTAACAAACCTCGATTAAAAAACCATGCCAGCAATGAAGGATAACCGCAAGTTGAAAACGGAAGCCATTTGTAATTATCTAAAATTGAAGGGTTTTAGTAGCTAGCTATAAACACCATAAAGATTGTCAAATCCGCTCTGTGAGCACTTAAACTGTTTGTAGGCGCTTTTAAACGATATATTATGGGAAAAAATTGTCTGTGAAAGTAATAATTATATTAATTTGATATTTTGTTAAGCATTACAGAACTCGGATCCGATATCGGATAATGTGGATACAGCCTTGTTATGTTATTATTATAATATTGTCCCGTAAATTGCCTGTAAAAGTATCATTATTATTTTTTCTATAGCAAATTTCCAAATTTTCGCGCAATGCTGGCAATAATGTCCAACAAACGTCATTTCATGTGTCATGATTGCTTGAAATGGAGCGAGTACAAATATGAGTGAAAAGGATGTAAGCATAGATAAAACACAGGTGAGAGCGAGATACAATGACATATCTTCAACTCTGGCATGGCAAGTTGGCATTGGCAAAGACGTCATTCATTCGCGTGTGGGTGTGATTGTGATGTTGCTGCTGTAGTGCTGTTTGGTGCTGTCTGTATAGAGGCTAGAAGCAAATCTATTATAATTTGGGCGTTGTAGTCCCTAGTCTAGTTGTATTTGTATCCGTCGGTAAAAAATACAAGTCGTAAAAATGTGCTGTTTGGAAATATGTAATTTACAATTACGTAGTCAGCAGTAGTGAGCACGTTCGTGTTACAATGAATTAAGTGTTACTTTTACATAGCATATTACTTTTTCATTATACGTTGAATTGATTCTATGCAAGATAGCTGAACGGTATTTACTATATAATTATAAGTTATGCCGGAGCAAAGCAATGATTATCGCGTTGTAGTTTTTGGTGCGGGTGGTGTGGGGAAAAGTTCGCTGGTACTACGTTTTGTAAAAGGAACATTTAGAGAGTCATATATACCGACAATCGAGGACACATATAGACAAGTAAGACAAGTTTTCATAAAATAGCACATGATTACCTGCAAAATCTATAGATTTTTGAGGTTGAGGTTTTGTATTTAGTGCATAATCAGCACTTGCCAAGTTTGTTTTCTGTTTTGTTATTGTCTTGTATACTTTCTAGTCAATGTCAAATTTTGCTTAGTTTATGTTTTTTTATTCATGATATGCAGCTGTTTGTGAACATAATAATGTTTATAATTTTTTTTTTTGTATAACTAACTGACCAAAATCATACCTGCCTCATTTTTAGTGCTTCAGTTTCAGATGTTTCATCTGTTGAATTTCATGTCCAATGCGGTGTGTACATGTGTTAATTAGGGTGACCAAATCTTATTTGCAGTTTTAAGGAACAACTACATTGAAAGTATAAAATACAGGACAGGCCGTTTTTCTATTAAAAATTAACTTTCTACTAAAATTTGGCTTAATCATTTAAATAACCTATACAATCGCTAAATTTCTTAATTAAAGACTAAAAAACAGTAGTTAATAATGTTAAAGGAAACTCGTCAACTGCACCCGGGGCACACTCCCGCCGTCTCCCTCTCTCTTTTCTATGACTATCACTCACTCTCATCTTTCACCCACATCATTCGATCGAATATGCGTTCGCGCGGATCGCTCGGTGTTCACCGCTGTGTGAGAAAAAATAAATATTGTTGAAATACTTAGATATTTTTATCATTAAATGGTATTCGAATTATAAAATTACAACAATTATTAACAGTTATTAGGGACAATGAAAAATACGGGACAACCCGTAAACTACGGGACATCCCGTAAACTACGGGACATCTGGTCACCCTAGTGCCAATCAAAAATTTTTTTTATACCCAAGTTCAGTTAATTTATTATGTTATTTTAGTTTGTTGCCATGGTTATGTTTCCTGGGTCACTCTTTTTAAACAATAAGTTATTAATTTTATCATACAGCCTTGAAAAATAGTCCTGCATGCATTACCTACAAGTTACAAAGCTATAACAATATGTTTATAAGGAAGGAGTCTAATGACTATCTTTTATGTACTTTTTCCAAAGTAATATAAATTATAACTTTCATTTGATTATTTTTGTGTAGCTGTGTAAAGGATATTTTTTAAAATTTCGCACTGAGCAGTAACACTGCAAACAAAAACGACAAATTTCAATTAAAGGTAAAGTCGCAAGTTCATATCCTGCTCAGTGCCAATTTTTTTCAATTTTTCCTTTAATTTACACTTGTAGTTTACGTTAGCAGTGTTACTGCTTAGTATAAAATTAATTTACTATGGGATGGCTTATAGTTACTGTCAATTTGTGATGTTGGTACCGTTAATGAAGCCCGAGTCTTCTAGGTAGATGTTGTTGTACTCCTCCCTAAGGCATGATAAGGGGGAAGGGTTAGGAATTCGGGGACCGATCATGGTTTTCTGATAGCTCAGAGGCTAGACTGATTGGTGGTGTATGCAAGAACGCTGCAGGTTTCGAATCGGTGTTTGGATAATAAATTTTTAAATTTTGTCCTTTTATTTAAATTTGTATATTTTTTGTGTTGTAGTTTTTCATTGCAATAAATGTGTTTGTTTATTTTTATCTTATTATTTGCTATTTCACTGTTCTGTAGATCCTGCACTGCATATTCAGGTGAGTTTACATTTATATGTTATTTTGTAAATTTCAACACACTACTGATGTTTGATAAACACCCTGGTCTTCTTCATTTCCGATTATTAAAAGGAACTGTATTTTGATAATCGGAAATGAAGAAGTAGCATTATTAGTTTTCATAATAATTAAAAATTCCTATTTTTTATACAAAACAATTAACACCTTCACTGGTATTTAACCGTAATAAAGGTCGATTTAGACGAAGACTATTTTCAGCCACCTAAATTACGCTGTCAGTGACCAGCAAACCGACACTAGTCGTTTACACGGTGCCTTTTCAGTACAATAGGCACGGGGACAGCGAGAGACGCGGACGGAGGTCACTGGCGCCAAAAAAATAAGCGCGTGTTCTATTCAGTGCCAGCGCTGGCATGCCGCGAAAAAATGGCACCGAGAGTGTTTATACGATGCCTTTTTTAGGTGAACATGTTAATTCAAAAAAATAATCAAAAAACAAAATCATTTAGGTATTTACCGAAATTTAAAATGACCAAATAAGAAGTTACGTTGACACCCACACTAGGCAAAGCCTGTGTCGTGTGTTTCAAGCACAATATAGGAGTAAGATTCAGGTATAAGTTATCCTACAGTTAATTAATTAATTACTTTGTATAAATTAGGGCTCTTTTATTTTAAATACATGTATATATTTAATTGTAGTTGTGTGTGAGTGAGTTGTACGCGTGTGTCTGTGTATGTTTGTAAGTGTAATGAGGGCTGTCGTTTTTATGCTCACCAGTTGGCGCCACTGTCGAGTAAGGTCCAGCTGTCAAAAATTGTTATTGGTTATTATGGGCATGAGAACGAAGTTTACATTTAAATCGTATTTAATACCTTAAAACCGTACCGTAAAAAAACATCGAACATCTCGCATTGTAGCGCAGTCCCGTTTTGTTCGAAAAAAAAGGAGGACAAGTTTCCGAAAGCAAAACTGTCTCAAAGCACTGACAGTCATTGAACCGTAACTCATATTTGCCATTATCAAGCTCAGATATTGCAAAACAGTCACCATATTGTAACAATTAGATATTAACCCGCGTAGCGCAACCTCAAAGAGAGACAAGGCGTCGATTAAAGTCTTTGCACACTCACGATTTCCTCTGACATATCGTAGTTCCATGCCAGGAGGAGATTACGGATGTGGTTTGATGTCGCAAATTTTTACTGTTTTATTGTATACGTGAAGGAAAAGATACTTTGAAAATCTCTTTGCAAATGTCTACATCAAATCTCTTCAGGATTGTGTGAAATAGAATACTGCTGTCTTGGAGAAATGAACTGTATTTAAACATTTTTACTTTAATTTATCGAAAATGAAGAAATAAAAGATGTATTTTATATGAATATGGTCCAAATGATATGAGGCACAAATTAATTCATAGCATAGTACAGTCAAGCACAGTATAACTCAGACTGGTAGTTTTAATATGTATTTGTAAAATAAATAAGTACAGACTAATATGTCGTTGTATCAGTTGTATCCCTTGAGAGGGTGCCAGGGACCTAACAACTTGGCAAGCAACTTTATTGCCATAACTTACAGTATTGGCGACCTTCACATGAGTCCATGACCTATATACTAAACTAGCGGCCTGCACCGGATTCGCACGGGTAGTCCAGCATTTCCCTAAATTAGTCTCCTTTTTAGGGTCCTGTAGTAAACAAGGAACCCTATAGTTTCGCCATGTCCGTCCGTCCGCGGCTAAGCTCAGTAACCGTTAGTATCTACTAGTAAGCGGTAATTTGGCTCAGGTACTCAGGTATACATATAAAAAAAAATAGGATTCTTTCCCTACACGCAAAGATGATATGCAATTTTATTATCTTGCAAACCCCATTGTGAGAGTTACCTATCGTTGGATAGCACGTACAAAAATATTGGGTTTTATAACATAATTTTCTGATTCAGGAATCTGTTTGCGTGATAGTACCTACTATTTACTAAGCTTTAAAGTGATAATTTTTGTTATGGTCAAGTGAGAGTCAGATAACACGGCCTTAATAAGTTTCCGAAAATTTTCAGGTGATAAGCAGTAACAAGACAATATGCACCCTGCAAATAACGGACACCACGGGCTCGCATCAGTTCCCGGCAATGCAGAGATTATCTATCAGCAAGGTGACTAACTTTGTTTCAACTTTTTTGACTAAACTCTGAACCATGGTCTGACAATCCGGATCGTGACACGACCTTTTTATTTAATTACGTCCGCATAGCGTCGATAGGCTGATGTCCAAGGTCGTGTCACACACACTACTAACCGATGTACCAGATTGCCACACCTGGCGCAGTATATTATTGTATCATGCTCTGAACTCTGAACTAATGTCAGTCGTGGTCCTGCTATTCTGCTACAAAGTTGTATTTAGTTAATTTTTTATCGTATGGCAATTATTACGAACCATGAGATCTTCGAGAAGACAGTACGGTTGCCAGTTTTGTTACACCGTTTAGCACCACCCAGGGGTCACGTGTACACGTTCGTCACTCCACCCCTCCATAATAAAACCATGATGTTAATGAATTTTATAAAGGAAATAAATATGTCTATCTATCTATCTAATATAACTTAGCTACTTCTCCTGTTGACTGCATTTCTAGGTCAATCAAGTCTCCTGGGTCACTTCAGTGTTCATGTAACGGAGTACAAATTAATCAATTTAATCATACATGCTTTTTACCATTGTCTCCTGGTTTAATGAACAGGCTGACAATAAGCAAAATTTTGTTTATAGTAATATTTTTTGCAGGGCCACGCGTTCATATTAGTTTACTCCGTGAGCAGTAGGCAATCCCTCGAAGAGCTGAAGCCAATATGGCAGACGATAAAGGAGATAAAGGGCGCGGATTTGCCGAGCATCCCCGTTATGTTGGCTGCCAACAAGTGCGATGAGAGCCCTGAGATCCGGGAGGTGTCCGCAAGCGAGGGGCAGATGCAAGCGCAGATGTGGGGCGTGTCCTTCATGGAGACTTCGGCTAAGACGAATCATAATGTAACACAGCTTTTCCAGGTTAGTACATTCTTCGAGCAGGATACAGTCTCTCGAAGAGCTGAAGCAAAATATGGCGGAGAAAAAGAGTGGGGATCTGCCGAGCAGGCGCAGATGTGGGGAGAGTCCTTCATTCATGAAGACTTTACCTAACACTAAATTATAATGTCACTGTGATAATATAATCCGGGTGCGTTTCATAATTTTCTGTCAGTTTGATTTACGTAAATCTTTATACGTCTGTTCTAGTCTGATGCTGCAGCCTGAAGGTGCAAAAATGTACAATCGCGTGTTTTGTTAGTTATTTAATTTTTGATTAGGTACTCACTTTTAGCAGGCTTTTGCGCAGTAGGAACGACAGCTCGAGAGCTCGTCCCGTGTTAAGCGTCGTTGGCGTTCAGACTCGAAATAACAGTATAAATATTTTTATCTTGTCATAATTGTACTTATACCCATGAGAAATTTGTCTATTGGATCCTTAGATTAATTCACCGTAGATCACTTGAGCTTTCATGTAGATCGCCAAATTTTTAAGTCTTTTCATTTCTAATTTCAGGAATTACTTAACATGGAAAAGAATAGGAACGTGTCTCTTCAAGTGGATGGTAAAGGGAAGAAAAAAAAAGACAAAGTAGTGAAAGACGGCGGTGAAGCATCGGCGAGCGGAAGGGAAAAGTGCTGCGTAATGTAGACCTGATAATCCTTCGGTTTGATATAAATAGAGTAGACCTACGACCTTATACCTAATTATTTATTCAGTCACATTAAACTCTAGTCATTTAATTAATTCATATCTCGGATGAGTTCGCACGACCTAGTATAATTATTATACTAATTAATAATACATAAAAATAATAAAAGTACTTTTATTATGCCTTTAAAATAATATTAATAACAAAATATTGTGATGAAATTCGACAGTCATCAGAATGCATGTTTTGCTAATAATTGAAAGAATATTTACACTAGTTGACTTGTTTGATAATGACTGACGTGAATCATTGAAGAGATGATTGAATATCCCGTATTGATAGTGTGAAAATACAACGAAATGAAGTCTCTAGGACACGCATTCTTATTATAGATTTAGTAATCCTCTGATAGTGTATCCTTGCATTGCTTACGTTATCCGATGTTGATATATTATTGTGCTGTGACACACACGACTGTGCATTGTTTTCTATCTTTAGTTTGTATTCGCTAATACTCATATTTTTTAGCCCACAATTTCAGCATGTGTTCAGTATATCGTTCGCTAGAAGGATTTTTATTATATCCGGTGAAGTATAAGGCCAACATAATGCTCTCGAACTTGTCAACAAAACTATTTGATTACCAAAATATTTACAATTATATTATACGAGACCAAAAAAGGCAGTAGTTCCTAATGAAGTATAAAACTCATATTGGAATACTTCCTGTGCCAAATTTTAGCCCTGTCGTAGAAGAAATTAGCATTTGTATTCTGGATACATTTAATTAAAATAGGTACCTACAATAGTTTAACAAATAAATGTGTAGTTTTGTTTTAAATAAAATGGCAGGCCAGTTTTTGTATGTATTTTTTTGTAAAGTAAAACGAAGCTGTGGATTTTGCTATCCTAACTGGAAGAAAAATTGTTTATCATGCATGAATGTGAGCTGAAAATATATTAGCGACTCCTGTCTACAATAAATAAATGCGCTGTATTTATGGCACTTCTAAGTACCTACCTATAACTTCTTGTTACAACCGTACCATGTCTGTACTGTACTTCAAGTTTTTATACATACATTTATAAGTACATAGTGTAAGGGATAACGAGGTATAACATTTAAGTAGCCTTTACCTCGAAATGTAGCCGTCGCTAGTTTATAATGCACTTTATTTAGTATCACAAATACATATCCAATCCAATTTATATCTAATATAATCTATATGTTACACCATTCCTGAGTAAATTAAATATATGTGGAGTGGCCGCTGAAATGATATTCGAAATAGACCTTAGGAACAAAGCCTTTGCACGCATTTGTGCCCGAATCTTCAACGAATTGTATGTAACACATATGTTTATGCTATATTTTTGTTCATTCATAATTACATTGCATGATATAAGTAGTATAGGTTGACTGGAACAAGTGCACATTGACTGCACTCAGGCCAACATTATCTTAATTATTATTGGATATGAAGTTGTGTATGAAAAAATACCCGATGGCTGATTTTACCACAACTTGTAATACAAGCACATGTCGCTTAAATAATAAAAATGGTTCCTCTAGTGTTATAATTATAAGTTGATTAACTGGTCCCTGTATTCCTATCTATTTAATTTAATGTCATTCCGGGGCATTCAAATATGATACCTAGTAGGTACATTATTAAATATTATTACTGTATTATCATTTTGATGCATTGCTGTATGATCATTTCATTATAATTAGTGATTGTGAAACTATTATTTGAGTCAAATCATTTTCTTCTTGTATAACTTATTGTAACAACATTGGGCATCTTCGAAACACCATGGAGTTCGTATTTAAGGCAAGGCCCATTCAGTGATCAGACGAAAATACAGAAGTTTGAGCTTCCAGTATGAAGAAGTAATAAACGATAACACTACACAACACTTACTGTGTATTGAAAAAGAAACAAAATATTGAAAAATGCCTTGGTAACTATCAAAAAATCCTATCATCGTAAAAATAAACTTTAATGCTGCAAATTTCGTAATTGGGTGGATTAACGGTTGTCTGTTGCTTGTTACCATGGTTACGTCTTCTAAGTCACTCATTAAAACTGTGATTTTATAGGCTTTAAGGCTCGGTTTTATAAAGATCCGTTAGACCTTATGTCGGTTTGTTATGTCAAAAAATGTACCGAGTTACTGAAATTTGATCTGACATTTGGTCTAACGGATCTTTATAAAACCCAGCCTAAATCTACCAAATACGAGTTTTAGCGATGAGCTTAAATCCATTTGGACATGGGTCATTTCTTGAGCATGCTTGAAGTCCATATTATAAACATTTTTCTAAGAAATTCAGTTACTATTCTCTCCTCGCTGAAGGGACAGAATAACAAGAAAAAGTTGATAGACCCAATTATCAACCATAGTGATGTATTTTTTTTACAAAAAGGATAGCTTTTTCACTGTTCTAACTTTTAATCGGATAGATTTTTCATAAGTGATCCAGTGTTCGAAATATCAATTAAAATGTGCTAAATATTTACGAAATTACGCGCAGAGCTTCCGTAGAGATCGGGATGGTTAATTGCAAAGTCACGCGTGTTAGAGGGGCTCATTTGCAATGGAATGGCCTTGCCTTAACTAATTTGCTAATAAAGTAACAGATGTCTCCTCGCTTACATGACATAATAACAACAAAAAAGTTGGTCAACCCACGGATATACCCAGGTGGGACCCGTGGGCAGTACATTACATGTACATACTTTATTATCGCACGCATGCCTAAATTAACATGTATAGTTCATCCAAAATTGTAAGGCCAAATGCTGTCAAATAAACGAAACCAGGAATCTACCTTTATAGCCAGAGCTTTTAGTCGTTTTTTGCTTGCGTTCATTGGACTGAATTTGTCCTACGAACTATACCTGTCGCGAAAATTTTCTTAACACTTTTTAAACGATATATTTTAATATGACAAGTTGCATTAATAATAAATGTTGTTAAATGCTGTATTGTTATAGTTGGACCAAAGTTGTTTAATGTTAATTGATGTAAGTTAAAACTAATTTATTTCCTCTGGTGTCTAAACTTGTGTTAAGATATATTCGTTAAAGATCTATGTATTTTATACACTATCTCTGTATCTTTTTTACTGTAACTATACCGGCTTCTCAATTTTCATATGAATCTTTCTATAAATTTTGCTATTTTTCTATAAATTATTTTGCCTATAACACACAACAGATGGTATTCAAATGTATGCTTACTATTTCCGTACATCTCGGTATCTACGCGGAATAGACGCGTTACATTTGGTTACAAAAAACAACGAAATAGTAAGCTATTTTAAGATATTAATACTCTCTTAATGACTCCATAGATACCCAGCTTAGTTTTTGTCTATTAAAGTAAGTCACGAACAACAATAGTAGATAAATGTCGCTAGATTTTTGCACGAGGTTCAACGCTCATATGCTAAGTAGTCATTCTTCTTTCCATATTAACTAATGCACTTCTAATCACGAACGCTACTAAATACTCCTTACTCTTTGAGATGGTGCAGACTTAATATTGAATGGCAATAATATTAAAGTAGTTGCTAGGGAGTTCGTCTAAGTAGGGAAGGCGTATTGTACCAAATTCATCAGTTTGGTACAATAGAGTCATCACTCTCAATGCTTACGTAGTATATAGGTAACAGCAATGTCAAAAATAGTGCAATTCCTTGCATTTCCATCTCAGTATAACATTTGAGTACGATACCTTTAACTTAATTGCATACATATCCGAATAAAATTATCTTTTTTTAAATTAAGTTGTCCTATTTCAGAAACGCGCGACGATTTTAAATTATAGTATAAGTCGTGGAAGTGATGTAACGTAACTGAAAGCGTAACATATAAGTATATCTAGTCCATATACGCCCTAGCAGTAGTTTAGATGTAGAAATCCTCATTACGTACATTATTCACAAACAAGCTTGGCTAGAAGTAGTAGGAATAAGAGTGTTGCAACAATTTGGCTTTACACGACTAGTGCGGAGAAGAGTGATATATACATACAGTCCGTGAGTAGAATATAATTAGCGTTTGGGTGAAATTGAGAGATGCGCTGAATCTTTGGTTATTATTCGGTATTCGGCATATTCGCCACATTTGAACGTTTGGTCTTCATCCGTATTGTTCGGTTCAGCTGCCGAATATTTACCGAACAATTTTAAAGGATTTTTTTACAAGTTGCTCCCATTGCTGCCACAATGTAATATAATCACTGCCCTGTGAAATAGTTATTCTTAGGACCGATATTTCAATCCCCAGATAAAAGAATCTGTCAGATAAATGTTAGCCCAGTCCTTTTCTTTCATGATATAAGAAAATGACAGCGATAATTTTAACTGGCGATTGAAAAATCGACCCTTAACTGATTATTATTGTTCGTTAACTTACTTTAACATTTCGCTTTGAAAATAAAAGAGATGTGTACATTAAGGTATTACGTTGAACCGAATAATTCGGGCGAAAATTCAGTTCGGTAAAAACTGGGCCGAATGCTCGTATTCGGCGCATCTGTAGGAAATCGCTTGTTTTGCCATAAGAACAGGAAAGAGCAAGCGAGAGATAAATACACCCAAACCATTGGGGTGCTCCCGGACTGTATATTGTTTTGTTAAAATGTTATATTTATTGTGGGGTTGCGAATGTTTGTTGACCAAAACCGATGTAGATTGTAAGTAACGTAATTGAGTCAAAAACTTGCTATACTTTCTTCGTACGAATTAATCTTTACTTTTGTCAATGATGCTTAAAAAATACGGATTCTTATATTTTTAAATTTATCTTGTAACACTTCTCAATAAGGCATACAGAAATTAAAACGGAAATTCTAAAACTGTCTTGTTATTAATTCAACCACGTGCCGAACTTGCCGACAATGAATCCTATTTCAGTATGATATGGTATACTTAGGCTCGGTTTTATAAAGATCCGTTAGACCTTATGTCTAATGGGGCCAGAAACTGCTTGAGTGGCGTCCACGCACCGGAAGGAGTGGAGTGATGACCTGGTGAAGGTCGCGGGAATCCGGTGGAAACGAACGGCACAGGACCGGTCTAAATGGCGAGCCTTGGGGGAGGCCTATGTTCAGCAGTGGACGTCTTTCGGCTGAAATGATGATGATGATGATGATGAGACCTTATGTCGGTTTGTTATGTCAAAAAATGTACTGAGTTACTGAAATTTGATCTGACATTTGGTCTAACGGATCTTTATAAAACCCGGCCTATCACATTTTTAAAGGCTTCTAAGAAGTAGAACAGATGAAACTTCAGGCAGAGGAAAAATATGTAACTTAAGTTTAGTTTCATCAAAGAAAAAAATTGTGTTATTATGAAAATAGCACTTTCTCGCATTATTATTACTAGCGGTCTAATATTTTAACCTATTTAGCGCCAAGCATCGGACACAAATGACGCATCGCTGACGCCACCCATTCAACGCGAAATGAAACCTTACGCAATCGCGCATAGATCGCTATTGCTTTGGCTAGGCTGTGGCGGTTAAAGAGTTAAAGATATTTTCTTCTCTCAGATATAGGTAACTAATGCATACTTCAAAAAATAGAAATACTACCGAGTTGTTGACTAGGATTTTTATTAAAAATATTTAAAAATACAAAAACCTAATTTTAAATAAGATTTTGCAATTTATAAATAAGTAGGTACAGGTATAGCGAAAAAATCTTTTCCGCCGGCCAGGTGAATATCAATCTTAAATTACACTCATAACTGTGCTGTGATTTTTCACTTTATCTGACATCGAAGCCTAGATGGACAAATGAGAAAATACACACAAAAACGTAATTCGATTCCGTTCTAAAAAAACTATTTATTCAAATATGGTTTATGTACCTACATGCATTTATTGTTGCGTGATCGATCTACCTTAATGTGTCTGTGTATTTTACATCATTGAAACAAACCTGTACTAAACAATTCATAACAAGTCACCTATGAACCTAGCCATTTATTACATTCCACTGGTAAAAAGCAAAAAAAAATCTTAAAAAATATATCACAGTGTTAGTAACATGTTCTTAATATTTCATTTACCTTGTTTCACAATATCACCTATTCAGTGGAATTTTATTTCCAAGTATTATTTATTAACATAATTATGCTCCAGTAAACTGTGATATTTTAGCATCTCAAAAAGCATCACCGCTGCCGTCAATATGTCTCGTTTTGCCATGATTTCTCTTTCTAATACCAGCATCTATTGAAGATTCGAAATCATCATTACGAGTTTTATAATCTAGCAAGCGGCCTGTGCTCGAGGACCTTTTTAACGAACTAATTGGCATACTTGTTCCATTAGTAACATGAAGAGGCCTTGTAGGTTGGATTACAGGAATATGCACAGAGCTTGTGTTATTTACCTGAGCACTTGTTAGAGCCTTTGTGCAAACATCTAGGATCCTATCTAGAGTAGCACCACTTATCCTATCGCCACCATCTATGCTTGGCCGATTACCACTTATGTTACTCCTACTGATATTGTTACGTTTTTCATTCACGCCTACGCTAAACAAACCACATAAGAAACTAAGTTTAAATGGAATGTTAAGTATATAAGTAAACACAATCATAACAAGAAGAACAACTAATATTACAGTGAATGAGACAGTTAATAAGCCACGCACTATTATATCCAGGGGGAACCATATCCCATCTGAAAAAGAAAAGAATATGTTACTGTACTGCGTTATTATATGGCAGTATTTTAAATTGTTGAAAAATAGCTTAACCTAACCTAACCAAATTGATCAACATAGATCTTTTTCTTAATTTAGTTACTGAAATAAATGACACAGTGACTGTGATGGATGACTCAGAGGACATAATGTCTGTTCATGAAGAAATGGATTTGTCTTGCCACATACTCATTACTATATAGTAAGTAGTTATAAAGACGAGTTAACTGATACTTTTTATTTCTATAAAAAGTCTTTTTAGTTCTATAGTGATTAACAATTCGATTGAAAAAAATCGTCACCTGCAATTAAACAAACAGTTGTATTTCAATTGTTACCTGTTAATCCATGTATTATAGTCTGCACTGTAGCACTTATAGTGATCATGGGTTCAGATATAAGTGTAGTAAACATCCTCACACCTATTTTCATAGGATTCATATATTTTAAGAATTTTGTAGGGTCAGGTGGTGGCACTTCACATGTGGATGACCAGAAGTACCATTTACACTTATTGATGGCTGATAAATAGTGGTCAAACTCTTGTTGCTCTGCTTCCTGTAATACAAACAGGCTTTAGTATAATTGTTACATTACATGGCAATGTCTCCTAGGTAATTTTTTATAAGTATGATTATGGTTAAAATATACAATTAGAAAAAAAAAAATTCTTTGTGGATTATCTCATATGCATAGTTATGGTGAAATTGATACTTGATATGGTTCATTGAACCATAAATCAATTTTTAAATTAGGTAAATCATAAGAAATTTACAGCTAGTTTTTGAAGTGATAGCTTTAACTTACTTTGTAAGAAACAAATACTTCATATAAATAAAATACAATGACAACAATAATCTTGAAATGTCTATGTGACATATGATTCCACAGCCACATCATTGCACAAGCTGCTGCCAATATTCCAAATGCCATAGTGATTTCCATCTGAAAAACATGCCAAGTGAGTGTCCTGTTTAGCATTTAATATGTGTAAGGTCTTATCATTTTTGTTTGTTTTTCTTTGAAACTGTTATATCACCTTCTTTAACCTTTTGGATGCCAAAAACTGATATATGCACCATACTATTGGTTTAACACCAACAATGGATATACATTCATGTCTCACAGCGTGCAGTGCAATATTAACCTACATGCATTTCTATAGGGTTCAATTTTGTGTTTGACATTCCCATAGCATGATGTGTGAGTGACAATTTTTGTATTTGAAAGTGTTGGAAAGATTAATCTTATTTTTGCAATCAATACATGGTTCAGACAATGGTTCTAAAATACTATGGACTTGTAATGTAGCCTAGCCAGTGTTTCTGGCACATATCAAGTTCAAGCATTCCATGGGAAATTAGATGAGACATAATTTTTGATTACTTCTGATAATACTAGATCCCAATTTTGGGTCTGATAATATTTCATGATTGCTTAAAATTTATAGGATATTATCAAACTATCATTAGTATTATTGTCCCTTATGTAAACAGTATGTTAAAGAATAGGTAAAATGCTTAGGTTACCTTATATTCCACCAAATAAAACTGTATGTAGTCATTCCATGCCATGGCTATCCTCTCTGAAACACTTGGTTTGTAAATGGCATTCTCAACATATCCCACAGAGCGACGGAATATTTCCTCAGATAGGGCTACATTAGGGTTGAGGTACTCATTCAAAGTGGCCCATTGACTTTCGTCAAATCTCATTTGAACTGATACATCTACCGAGCTGTCTTCATTTTTCTGTGAAATATAAAATCAGATTTAGTACAGCTATAAAAACTGATCCTCACAGAAACAAATGTAAACAAAGAGGCAGACGCATACAAATACGATTCCGTCAAGCAGACAGAATTACCAAATAAAATCTTCAAGGTAATTTATATTTTCTGATGTAAGTAAAACGTTTACGACCTCAGTTTGCAATACGGTTAGGGACATCATATGGTCTATGAACAAGTTAACTTACTTTATATTGACCTCCTTTTAATATAATTGCTAACATTCGTTTGAAGAACCAGTCCCTCATGCCTGTGTTTGCAGATTGTGTGCTACTAGCAGGAGGCAAGGACATTTTCAGATCAGGTGTAACATCCACATTCTCCTTTTCTGGAAGTATTACGTCATTTTTGTAATGCCACGGGTCCGGGCCATCTTGATGTGCACTTTCGAGAGGGTAACAGCACATGCACAGTGTAATTAACAACGTTATCTTCATTTTCATTAAGAAAACACATACGATTGAGTTGAATTATTTTAAAAAATGACGTTTCTAGTTTGTTTAGTTTACTGACATGACTGACATTTGTCAATCAATCAATCAATGTATTTTCATTCATAGGAACGTCTATGAAAATATTTAATTTCCATATTCACGCGTTTTATTACGATGCTCGAACAGTAAGAGCGTGTCCAGAGTATCCGATCCGATATCGGTGTAGGATCCTAGAGACCGACACCGATAAAAATGCATGCGAAACCGCTTAGTGTTCACACTATCCGATCCGATATTTGTTTCATAACACATATATGAATAAAGTATAATTGTAAAATAATAAAGTCATGTCAATAGAAATACCTAAAATTAATAACAACACACATTAAAACAATAAAATTGATAAACGATATTAAGATAAGAATATACTATGTCAATTGTTTTTTTTATACCACGTCGGTGGCAAACAAGCGTACGGCCCGCCTGATGGTAAGCGGTCACCGTAGCCTATGGACGCTTGCAACTGAATTGTGAAATGTCAACTATGTTATATAAATATCGAGCTTTTACCGCGGTTTCGCCCGCGTACTATACGTAATTTTTAACCTTTTACAAAAAAAAGGAGATTCGTAGTTTGATCCGTATGTTTGTATGTACCTATGTATGGAAAGTCATTGTCGTAATAGGCTCCCCAGGGAACCTCGAAGATTCTTAAAAATAGATATGGGTGTCATATCAATTTTTAAGAAATATAAATGCCGGTCATTTTGGATTTGAAAATGCATGCCATTTTTGTAATAGACACACCAAGAACCACAAAGATGACAGCCATGTCCCATATAGATTTTTAAGAAAAATAAATATCCGACATTTTGGATTTGATAATGCATCTCATTTTCGTAATCGGTACTCGACAAAAGAGAATATAACCACTAAGTTCTAAGAGACGGGACTTTGAACTAGGTTTTATGATAGTGACATTGTCATTGCATGACAGTGACGTAGAGTTTGCCTAACATTCTGTACCACAATAAAATAAAATTAAGGAAATAGGTAATGCCAACATAACAGCGCGATAGGGATGTAACTTTGATGTAGTACGGTTAACGATATCGATAAATGGTGACTAGTGACATCGTGGGTTCCATGTTTATAAAAATCCCAGTTAGAGGGCGTCCATTATTTACATTATTTTTACGTGAGATGTCTATGGCGGGAGGGGATCGAATTTTGCCAAAAACACCTCACATTAATAATGGATGCTCCTTTATTAACAATTGGGGTTTGAATCCATTCTCAACTGGTTAGGTTATGACGACTACACTACGACGTCCATGCGCTTATTCCTCAGTGGGTAGTGCACGTTAGTTTACTACAGGGCTAGAGTTAAATAAAATAAAAAGAAGTATAAAGTTGTGTTGCTTTAAATAGTCGAACATCAGCAGGACACAGGGGTAATCGACAGTGATTAAGTTATGATAATTTTGTTAAAGCTGGTGTAAAGGGTCCAGGGGGTCCGGAAGGGCTGGAGGTATGGGGGAAGTCGATCGTAAGTTCTAGCTCCGAACCTGATGTCACGATCCGACCCACGTCTGGCTTTCCAGTGCGGTTGGTTTGTGTAAAAGTTGGCGGGGCGGCGGATCCCCGGTCTGTATTTAGTCGACGGGTTGCGATTCAGTCGGTTCTGCCGGTTTTCCATCTGTCGCCTACGACGAATTAATTGAAACAATTTTGCAAGTTAACTTAAAAGTTAATCCGATACACGGATGGTTAGCTTCGTTAATTAACAGATAACGAGTTAATGCCCAGCTCTGGTTTTAGTGTAGGTGTGTAGTAATGGGAGAATGTTTTGCAATTCTGCGTAGTTTCTTTGTAAGTGTGTAACTCGTCCCCCCTCAATTTGGCGAAATATTTTGTTAGGAAAGATGCACTGAAGGCGTCTCCTGTCTTAAATGCTCTAGGCAAAATTGCGATGTCGACTCGATATTATCGGACAATGTAAACAGCAATATCGGTGTAACATCCTACACCGATATCGGATCGGGTAGCTTGGACACCCCTGACATTATAACGTTTGATTTGTCAATGTCAAAGTTGATTGAGTTGTCAAATACGTCTAAACATACATAATGAGCTGTGCGGGTTTATGATTTAAAGAAAATAGTAGCCATATCACTAAATTTGTTTATTCGTAAAAGAAATACAATTGTTGCAAGTGTCGCACTATATTAAATAAAATGTCGTCAATTGATTTCGATCCATCAATAAAACTTTGCTTAAAGCATTTACACTCCAGCGCTTCGGACTCGACAGAGCAGCTCCGGTTAACACTGGACGATATAATCCGCCAGACCTACGGCAGCGCTAAAACTTTAGCCAACACGTTGCCGAAGAAGTACTTGAATGAGGAGAAGATGGAATCGCCGCGGATGGCGAAGCACAAGAGCGAGAAGTCCTCGAAGACGGTGCCGATACCTCAGCAGAGTCCACAACAGCTTCAGATTCCGGAGAGAGAGAACGATGACGGGTCGGTGATGGATGGGGAGCTGGCGTTTGACCTGTTGGAGGAGGACCTGACGTGCGCCGTGTGTCGGCAGATAGCTGTGCAGGCAGGGAACAGGCTGGTCGAGTGTGAAGCTTGCCATGCTTTGTACCATCAGGTAATATTAAAACTTTAGCATTATTTGGGACTAAGAGTTTTGGCATGTTATGTTTTGCATCCTCCTTTTTCCAAAGTAAATACCATAAAGTGTTGTGGGTTTTTAACATTTTACTAGCCTTTTAGTTTGAAAACAATAGATAGCATCATACTTATATTATGTTTTTTATAAATAAATCTGTACTAATTTATAATTTTCTTCAGAATTAATAAAGCCAATAAAAATTCACAATAGTAATCACAGGCTTCCACTGAAGGTTGTCGTATTATATTTCTAAAATACTGTACTGTTTTTCCAGGATTGCCACAAACCTGTCATTAGTGATAATGATGTCAGCGCTAGCTGGCAGTGCGCCTCATGCCTTGCCTCCCAAGGCTTCGTCACCAGCTTTACCAAGATATCTTCTGCATCCAAATCCCCCACCCATGTCTCGGGATCCACAACACCAGTAAAGATCTCTTCTGGTAGCTCTTCATCTAAGGTGGTCACTCCAAATATAAATATTATCTCTGCTGACAAAAGACTGCAGATCATGAAGAAGAAAGCAGCTAAACAACATGAAAAGAAGAAACATAAGTAAAAACATAACTGTTTTATTATAACTATCACCATGTACAATAATGGCCAACTCGTAGAGATCAATAGTATTTGCCATGAATCTCTTCATTTTTATTGCATGTAGAAATAAATATTCAGAGATAAATAAATATTGAAGTAAAGAATTTGTAATTTTGTATATTATATTATCATGATTACCTCAGGTGAGGTGCTCCCCCCTAAAACCCTGTTCATATCACAATCCCACTTCAACTTAATTTATAATAACTGATAGTAGTGATAGTATAGATTCAATGCCATATGCCATATTTGTTGTAGTAGGTTGTGTGTGTCTGTGTGTAGGTTCTTTTTGTTTCAATACAACATAACCATTACTTTGGTCTACCAATAAGTTGAGCTGATGATGCAGGCCATAGGCGGATAGTAGACCCCTTTAATGGCTAACTCGGGTAACGCTTCTCTAGAAAATCTTGATAATAAATATCTTTACATCAACCACTCAGTATGAGTGTGATTGAAATGACAAATAAACCTATAAGTAATCATTTATTTACATACTTAAAATTATTTACAATTACTTTGCCAGACTCCACAATAAAAATCTGACGTCAATGTTCAATAGTCCAAGAGCGCGCTTAGTACGTTTTTTTCTTAGCCTAGGGGCTGGGCAAGTTCTTAATGACCTCATCAGGGATCACACCGTTAGGCCCTTGGTTGTACAAGACGCGGTAGCCGCTCTCGTCGAAGACGTACTTGGCGGGGTAAGTCGACCCACTCGAAGGAGCCATGCAGTATGCACCTCGACATAGTCTTCGTTGTGCTTGCCGTTGCCGGGGTGGTATTCACCTACGGCCTCCGCGTAGCCACAATAGTATAATAGAATTACATAGCACAGCTCAGATAATGTGAGATAGCAAATACAAAATAGTATTTTATGCAACAGTTGTGTAACGAGGTCAAAAAAGCCGAGTGGCGTTACGATGTTCGCCTTTGGCTCACATAAAATTTAAATAAAGACGCCACGAGCGTTTGTTGACTTAGTTATACAACGTTGCATACAATACTTTATCTACATCCATATAGAATATAGACACCATTGCGTTGAAAGTGCAGGAGCTCGAATTCGTGAGCTCATTGAGTCTTTGAGCACGAGCCTGAGAGGCTACTCGGAAATTCGAACTTTGTATCGTGCCGTCCCTTTCACTTATATAGTGTATAACACGAGCAGTCCCGGCCCTTTCACTCTCGTGTTACTCATTTAGTAACTTTATCTACACCCATGTAGTAAATCCCTCTTTTATGAGATCAAAAAATGTAGGTAAGTACCAGCTTTAATATCGCGCCGGCCCGGGGTGCAGATGGCTATTACAGCATTAAAAACGGTATCGTCGTAATGGTCGTCGTCATTACGATGCAGGGGCGCTACCGCGAACAGCAAACGAAGTTTTCCCTCTCTGTCGCACTTGCAAGTTTGCATATAAGTGAGACAGAGAGGGAAAACTTCGTTTGCAGTTCGCGGTGGCGCCCAGAGGGGCTACCGCGAACCGAAAACGAACGAAGTTCGAATATCTCCCTCTCTGCCGCACGAATTAGCAAGTGCGACAAAGAGGGAGATATTCGAACTTCGTTCGTTTTCGGGTCGCGGTAGCCCCTCAGGGCCTGTACTCCGAACTTCGTATTACTATATGATATTCGCGCCGGTTTGTTCGCTCTCAAATTTCAGGATCTGGGCGTCCAGGGAGCTGGAGACCGGAGGAGCGGCAGCAGCCGCGGCTACCAGGCAAAGTACCACGATCTGGATCACAAAAGGAAAATGTATTGTTACTACAAATAGTTAACATTCAATCAATCAAGAATCTACTATTGAGCTCTTTTTCATTGGTCGTGATTGTTACTGCTCAGCCACTGTTCGACCCCTGGTGAGCTCGTGTTATCTTGTTTTCCGAGGATAGTGCAAATTCCGTGCATGCAGGGTTAACTTCGGCTGTCTAAGGGGACTGTCTGTGTAAGAGGGTCGAGCTGTAACCACCAATGTAAAGGAGCCCTTTAGACCAGAGTGCTTGTTTGAAGCTGTTTGAAGCAGAGCGTGCAGCGGGGCGGCGGCGACGTTTACATGTTCAATATGAACGCTGCGCGCCACGTAGCGTTACACGCTCGAGTCGAGCGAGCACTCAAGCCTGTGCTACACCATTTAAAACCATGGTTGCCAACCGTGGTTTTAAACTGTGTAGACAGTGGTTTTCAACCGAGTTTAATGGTTCAAAACCGCTGGCTACACTGTAAAAAAGTAGGCAGGCCTCTAAAGCCTATGCGAGACGGTCGCCGACAAGCCCCTACGACGGAGCAATCTTGGTGACCGGATTCCAAAGTCAGTTGTCAGTTTAGTGTCCAACACGGACACTAAACGAATGTATATTACGTAGAAACTAGGTACTTCATTGATTACCGTGATAGATTTGACTATGTCCTCGAACTCTTGCGTGTGCTGTGCTGGGTTGGGTTGGCGGGGCGTACCTACGTATTATTATCATATACAATAATATCGTACATCGTAGGGTCGGTAGGTGGGTTTACGGCCTGTTAATTTGATGCGCCAGTTTGTGGCCTCTTGGATGAGAATGATGAAGGATATTTTCTTGATTTTTAATATAAGTATTCCCATTCAATATACTTAGCTACTATTTAAAACGCATATGACTCACTATTTCCTTAGGGTATGTAAAAATGTATTATATCTTTAAGTGATTGAAAAAACTTCGTTCTTCTGAAGGCCCTAAACTGACGCAGGTCGTGTAACTGGCCTAGAGACCCTACCTACCTACTGCAGATAGATACTTTTTAAATGTAGGTAGGTAATAAGTAGATACCTTCAGTGTATTAGGTACGTATAAATACTATGTCACTACATTTTCCCAACGTCTATGCTTTCAGCGAAAATAAGCTAACGATAAAAGAAAATACAGATGAGTAATGTTTTTTTTATTTACATTATATCACATCACGTTTACGATGAAACTTAACCTAAAAGCAACAGAACTTCTCCCGCTACGTGCGTCCAATCTCAAAAATACAGCGTTCCCATTGGCTGCGTCCCGTCTGGGCGGAACGGGATGCTGTAACACCACGTGTGTTACCAACCTCGCATTTGTTACGATGGATTAAGGTCCATGTTTGTGTGATATAGTTTGGAAACAAGGATCAATTGCTACGCCTCCTGTGTTGTATTTTTTTAGGAAACACTTTTAGTGAGATCTTGTGACGATATTAGTTTCTGGGCGGAGTGGGCGCGCGTTGCAGCTCACTTGTTCAGTTGTAATAAAATATTTGCAACAATTTATGTGTCTGAATTTGTCATAAACAATTTGTAAACGTATTTTGGTTGGTGGTATTTTTTTTCGTTAAATATTTGAGTGATTTTAGTGTGTTGACCTGCACTATTTGAAGGTAAGTTTAATCGATCATTGTGTAATAGGTATAAAAATGCGGTTTTTTACGTAATAAGTGTTTTCATAAGGCGATGATAGGCAGATACCTACGCAGTTTTTTAAATGCTCTTACAATTATTTTAACTGCTTTACCAAACAACAGAAAAATGTTATACCTATACCGCTTCTAAAGTCTATACCGCGTTTGATTGTCCCACTAATAAACTTTATTGAACTAGGGATGTTAAGCGGCGGGCGGGCGAGGGTGCCGAAGTGCGCGCGGTGTCGCAACCATGGACTCATCTCTAGCCTCCGCGGGCACAAGAAGGCGTGTCGGTACCGAACCTGCCAGTGCCCGAAGTGCGGTCTCATCAAGGAGCGGCAACGGATTATGGCAGCTCAGGTAATCACCGCATTACCGTATTACAAGTGTCACTGTCAGACTGCGTGGGAATAGCCTGGCTTGCCGCTGTTACACCTGCCACTGCCCGAAGTGCGGTCTCATCATGGAGCGGCAGCGGGTCATGGCAGCCCACGTAATACGGTGAAGTATCAGACTGTGTGGACGCAGCAAGGCGTGCCGCTATCACACCATCTAGTGCCCGAGTTCGGTCTCATCAGGGCGCGGTCACAGATTTTTTTTTGGCTACGTAGTCAAACTTCTCATTTAATAACTAAGCATCGGGAAAATGAGAACACTTATAAATAAATTCATCTTCTTTACAGCCGACCCCTGTCTCTGTCAACCCCTGTGATAATCTGTCCATGTACACATTGAACAGCGCTGGAGACATACTGTCTTGAGCGCTGTTCAATGTGTACATGGACAGATTATCAATTTATCACAGGGGTTGACAGTACACCTTGTCTTACGCCACAATTCAGTCCGTTAATTGTGGATAGTGCCTCTTTCCATCTAATAACATTTATTTTGCTCCGTAGGTATACCACTTCTCCACTACCTTAAGAACTGTGCTAGGCATTTTGCGTGCTCGTAGTTTGTTCCAAAGCAATGTGTGATCGACTCTGTCGAAGGCTTTTCTTAAGTCCAGGATACCAGTTGAATAACCAACAATCTATTTAAAAGAGTATATGGCCGGGGTTGTCGACATCTTACTTTTAAATCCAAACTGGTTATCGGCGCTATGAAGATATGAAGCCGCAAGCTGATGGAGTCTCAACCAGCAAAAATCAGGCTTATAAAAGTCTCAAGACTAAATTTTTTTGCTCTTATATTGATTCTATATCATCGTCTAAGCCCGGATTTGGGCATCAATTATAAGAGTAAATATGCTAATATCGTTCCAATATCAGTCTTATTGAATGCTGTTCGTATTTAATGTAATCTTGCACAAAACTAATTTAAGCTGACTTAGGCTAATATCGCTTTTACGTAAGTACCCTATAAGCCTACATAGGATTATATAGGTCCAAAGTTAGAATCCTGTAAGTCTAAACTAGCTTATTTTGATATTGTTTAAATTCACACGGTATTTCAATATTCTGGAGTCGTTAGTGTGACAGCTAGTGCATCATGTGAAAAAAAGTAACAAACCTGAAGTAATTATTGATATTGAAATATATTGACGTAGTGTTTGTTATCATCGGGTGTGTTTGTTTTACGGTAAGTAATCGCCTGGGAATAAATTATTTACTGTAAAGTAGACCCTGTTTCTCGCTTCAAACTTGATGCGCCTTATCATTCCTGGTATTTCGTGTTCTCTTTTAGTTATTTTATTTCTTTATTTGTATTGGGAGTATCGCCATTGCTACAGCTGCATTTTCCCAGCGCACTATTAGACTATTGTAAGAGCGTTTACACTAATATTAGCATTCTGAGTACGAATTATACGGCCATGTTGAATTAATTTGGGTTCCGTGCTTACCTACATAAAACCTTCTTCAGAAGTAGTGTTCCAAAAGAATCGAGCCGTTTACTCCAAACTTTAAAGTTCCGAGGTTATTTTTAGGGCTAGATTGATGTAATTAGTTTAGAAGAGCTAGTGATTTTAATAAGGTTTAAGTCATAAAAAAGGCTACAGACATTAAAAACCTAAGTATCAACATATCTTAATAATATTATTACTTATTTAGTATAAATCGCCATTGTGCTTATCTTAATCTGATAAATGATGATTTCTCTCAATATCGATCTGTTGTATATAAGTAGAACCTGCAGAACCCTCACTAATATTAAAATCACAGTCTCACTTTAGCCAACTAAATCTTGCTCTAACAATTGTGTTCCCAAAATATATTTAAGATCAAAGCATTTTATATTGATCTTGTATTTTGTATTGTAAGTGTGTTGATCCAATGTCACTCTAATATTTTACTAGACAAAGTGCTATTGATCTCGTTATAGCTTTACTTAAGATCAGAAAAGTACGTACTAACAGTGCAGTCTTGTGCTATGCTGATATTAGCCTGACATCCTTAAAACAGCGTCTAGTAAATATATTATAAAATCAAATGAGCTTATCGAATCGGGCTATAAGAACAAGTTTTCTCAAGTGCGCGAGTCTTCGTAAATGTTATTATATTATATATAAGAACAAGAGGCTTACTTATAATAGCATTATGAAATGCTCTTAAATAGATATATAAGACTAGGTAATAAGACTAAGCGTTCTTGAGACCGTGCTATCTTTTCTAAGACTAATATAAGAGCAAGAGGCTTATAATAGCATTATACAATGCTCCTATATACATATATGAGACCAGGTAATAAGACTAAGCGTTCTTGAATACGTACTATCTTGTCTAAGACTTATATAAGAGGAAGAGTCTTATAATAGCATTATACAATGCTCTTATATACATATATGAGACTAGGTAATAAGACTGAGCGTTCTTGAGTCCGTACTATCTTGTCTAAGACTAATATAAGAGCAAGAGGCTAATAATAGCATTATGCAATGCTCTTGTATACATATATGAGACTTGGTAATAAGATTGAACGTTCTTGAGTCCGTACTAGCTTGTCTAAGTCTAATATAAGAGCAAGAGGCTAATAATAGCATTATACAATGCCTTATATACATATATGAGACTAGGTAATAAGACTGAGCGTTCTTGAGTCCGTACTAGCTTGTCTAAGACTAATATAAGAGCAAGAGGCTTATAATAGCATTATAAAATGCTCTTATATACATATATGAGATTAGGTAATAAGACTGAGCGTTCTTAAGACCGTACTAGCTTGTCTAAGACTAATATAAGAGCGATGACATTTTCCCAAACAAATATTAGAGCGCTATAAGCCTACCACTCTTATAAAGTGCGCATTCTGGGACTATTTTGCTGGTTGGGGTATTCGTTCGAGAAGGCTGGCTATAAGATATAGCTAGCGCAATTATTTGCGCTAGATAAATTATTTTTTCTATTTTTACAGATAGGTACAATCACGGTATCTGTCAGGTCTAACGGTAAGTGACTGGTTTTTATAATCGATGTAAATAGCAGAGCCAGCACATGCACAAAGTAGGGCCACCGTACTTAATATGCTCCATTGTCAGCCCAGCCAGGCCGGGAGACTTGCCGCGTGTCGTTTGTTTGATAACTTTATCGAGACCAGTTGCGGTAATCGTTAATGATGATGATACCGGCAGGTCGGCGTCGAGTCTCTCTTGAGCGTGGTTACTTATGTTAGTTAACTGGGTATGGACCTCATCAATATCCCTTTCCTCTTCCGTCGTATGTTTACGGAAACATTATAAAAGGTATCGATCGATATCCGGTGCAAGAATACGTCCAATTCAAAAATAACACCGAATTTGAAGGCGTTAATGCGTTAATGTAGTGAAATCGAGAAGCGCTAATGCAGTGTCAGTTTATTTGGACAAGTGGCATATGTTTACTGCGGGCGGGACAGGGATATCGATCTTCCCTATCGGTTTAACACTTGACTTGCAACCAAATCTACTCTTGAATTTAACATATACTGTTCGATGTTTTTTATTCACTTGCAAACAAATTACCTATCTACGGCCTGAATACGCAGACCCAGTAAACTATGGACGCTTGCGAATCCAGAAGAATCATATTAGTTGTGTTGGCAGAGACGAATATCTCAGGAATGGGGAAGTAGGTAAGTACCAGTGGCGGAGCGTCCATACAACTCGATTCCCACCGGCTTGTCTAATTTTCAGCCAGTCCAGTTCTTTTACTGCGGCTCATGAAGAATAAGAAACGCAAATTATTTCCGGTTTCTTTAAGAATATGTTTGACGCGCCGCCACTGGTAAGTACCTATCTAAAAATTAAACGATAAATGGGGGTTTTTCTTGAAATTAAAAGGGCGTGGCACGTCGTGTTAAATTAATCTTCCCTAGCTGTGAAGATAGCTGCGAGGTTTTTTTTAGAATAACTTAAGTATTACGTTTGCCTCTAATCTAAATTAATTAATTAACCCGTTCAGTTGCATAGATGTGTAGACGCCGAACATGAGGTTTAACTTATCTTAATTGAAGTACCTACTTAAATGGGTTAAGGTTGAATTCATAACATAATTACCTAGTAAATTCTGACAACAAATTCTACACTGCCACCAGCTCATCACCAGCTGGTGATGGTGTTATAAAAATGCGATTCTTTTCAACGGCTTGGGTTTGAATTGATAACGTACACATAGAGCCAGATTTAGACAGAACGATAGTCAGATATACTTCTGATGTTAAGCTCGAAGTTGTTTTAAAAAACTCACCCTATGGCGCTATATCCCGCTACCCCACCATGACCTCCTCCCCTGTGTGAATTGTGTGATTCTTATAAACTTTTTAACGCGTAAAAAAATCACGCGCTTGACAAGACCAGTTACCATGGGTTTCACTGCTGCATGCCTACTATCTACGAGTACCAGTTGCCAGTTTCAGGAAACAATTAGTCACAATTTTACAAGTCTAAACCGGTCACACTGGTCAAATGTCCGGTCGTTATTGGTCTCGTCACAGTGTTTCAGTTTAAACAAAGTACCTAGTTCCCTCTTTGTCCAACCCGAATCTATAAGTGCGACAGAGAGGATATAAACCGGCGATAGGACCTCTGAAACCAATATATATTTATAGCTGCCTAAGCTGCCGCTCCCGAAACGCGATAGTTCCCCGCAGATCTCGCATTTGATATTCCAGAGTCGTCCAGTTATTTGATTAGCGCGGATCGAGTTCGTGTTTGCCGGCTCCCGGGCCCACGAGCAAACATTTATGTTTGACATTGTTTTTCCGCTAAATTAATTTATCAACGAGCTGGGATTCTAATCGAATTTCATTGACAGGGATTGAGATATCACGTCCATCGTTTATTTTTCTTGGGTTACCTCGGAATATCGATTTGCTCCGGGGCTATTTTCATTATTGGAACTTGGATTGGAATAGGTAGATATTTTGTCAAGTCTAGTCTAGTACGAACGGCTACTGAGCTAAACCGAGGACGGATGGACATAAGACATACGGACATGCGGATGGCAAAACTATAAGGGTTACTTATTGTGTACTACAGTAGAATCCGCTTATAACGACCTCGCTTATAATAACTTCTTAACGACTTCGAAATCACGACACGTTAGATTTCATACCAAATATTTTCAAAGTAAATCAGTCCATTTTGTTCGATGTTCTGTTAGTGCGACGTAATATCACCGGTCCCTTGACTGTCGCCGTATCCTGATTAGGTACACTGTAATTTACTACGGAGTTGTCAAGAGCGCAGAATTTACTGTGCATAACTACTCACGTTCACGTTGTTATAAAACAAAAAACAAATTGAAATAATTAGGATTAGTTTTCGAAGGAATTGCCTAATTTATTTCTTTTCTCGTAGGTGGCTTTAAAAAGACAGCAAGCTGCAGAAGACAAGATAGCCCTGCACTTGGCTTCAGTAGAGAGCGGGACGGCTTTAGCGGCGTTGCCTCCAGGTCGCATATACGGCATGAGGGTCACGGGGCCCTGCCCGAGCCCCGACGAGCCAGACTCCGCGGCAGATGACCACACTGTAAGGACATATTAAGTTTCTTGACAATGGAACGTCGATCATATATGCTTAAATTAGTCCTCAAGTTACTGATTTGGAGAGGCCACTGGCGCGAACGGGTCAGGCAGGCTCTTACTTATCGATCCCACTGACGGTCTGTCATTTAGGTATACTAAGTATCTAATATTGATTGATTTTATTCCGAAGGCGACACACATTTCAGCGTTGTCTGTTTTAGATTAGAAGCTTACATATTAAGTTATGTACTTTTGTAGGTACATTATTTGTACGAGTATCAAGTATATATTTATATTAATTTGCCCGTGTAGCCTATACACATCGATAGTGAGACGAGTGACTCCCTGCCGGATTGCTGCGTGGCTTCGCCCGACTCTGGCGGCAACACTTCAACCTCGCCAAGACCACGGTACCTATGCTAGTCTACCATTTATACGAGTACAATTATACTGTCATATACCTAACAAATGAATCAAGTATTATGGGCAAAGGCTTTTCATAAATGCGGTTGCATTGCAATTCTAACGTTTCTTTCTGTTCAAAGTTACTTCACAATTCACCCCATTATATTTAATCCAGTGTCAGTGCAAGCGAAGAGACTGAAACAGAGGCGTCAGTGAGCACAGCGGGGCTTGAGATGCTGAGCAAACTTTTCCCGGGCAAGAAGCGATCCGTACTGGAACTCGTGCTGCGACGGTGCAATCACGATCTGCTGCGTGCCGTCGAGCATTGCAATGTGCAGCATGTAAGTAACCGCCATTTTGGACATTTTAGTGGCTGGACCGATTGTTTCTGAAATTAATACTAGGGTTTTGTTACGGCTCCGTTCCTGGGGTACGATGTGACCGCTAGTTACAACTTTTAGTTACAGGTAAACCTCCAAAATACGGGTCCTAAAATTCGAACTGGGACATATAAATAACCGCAATTAGTTTAGTTATTATATTTTTAGATCTTTGTTGCGCTCGTAACTGACAAGAGCATTTTCGTAGGCCCAGAGCGACAAAACATTGCTGGGCGGCGCCGGAGGGAGCACCAGCTACGAAAGTCCCGTGTCGAGCTCGGAAGAGTCGCGATGGTCGGCGTTCAGGCCCGTGGGGCAGCGCCCGATGCTGCCCGCGCTGGTGATGGGTCGAGTGTGCGGGTCCGAGTGGTTGGTGCCCTTGCCAGCATTGCCAGCGCTGTCGAGGCCGCTGCTGTTGCCGTTGCAGCATCAGCCACCGGTCTGCAATCCCTGCGCGCCAGATTGCAGGCAATGTAATCGGCACTAAACCACATACTTGTTAAGCGGCGTGACTATAGCTGCGAGTGGATGATACCATTGCCAAAGTTATGGCGCTGTCGGAGCCGCTGCTGCTACCGCTGCATTATCAGCCGACGGTCCAATCGACATTAAATCTTTTGGTTAAATTCTACTGCCTGCTGAGTAAGAATAAATGTAATCTCTTACATTGGGTAGTATATATTATATCATGCAATTGTAGTTAATCGTACGTACTAGGTATTCTCTAAATAGTACTTTATGATTTGATCAACCCGAACGTTACTATTAGGTAGTCTTGTGTTTTGTGATTATTTTTATAGCCAAAGAAAGTTGCCAAATATTTGTTACTATAATTAAGTGCGTATACATGAGTGTTTAGTATCTATTATATGACATATACATTAGAATATTGATTAAACGTATAGATATGTTACTTGTAGTTGTACTTTTCTCCTCCCTTTATAAATTTCATCCATCAACTAAATTTATTTCCGCATAACTGCATTAAGGGCACTCTTCTTTGGTGGGATAATTTGTTTTAAACCAACAAATCAACCACATAAGATTTTCTTAAAACCTAATTCTTGAGCTCAAATTAATTCGTATCAAGTTTGGAACGTGTTAGTTTTTTGGTTCTTCGCACCTGATCTATTGCTTTAGTTTACGACCCCAGCGCTCCCATCATCATTGTCAAAATGTTACTGGTATTAAACCAAAAATGCCTACCAAGAGAAATCGTATTATGTTAAGTACATTTGCAGTGTAAACAGCTAATAAATACAAGTTAGTAGAGCAAACGCAGTCCCCTAGTGTTGGCGGGCGAGCGGACAGTAACAAATCCGTGACAATAATCCAAATGAAGACAGAATACTGATCCCCTTCCGAAAAAATCCATGACATTAAGAAATCACACGCTTATGACAGATTTTCTAAAACCTAAAAACAAGAAAATTTATTTAATGATAACACCTAAGACCCGCAGCGCTATTTCTGGTATAATCTGTTGAGCAATTTATTTTTAATCTATTATTGTAGGTTTGGAACACTCCAACCTAACCTAACCTAACCTTACCTACTGTCCAAGTCATAGTTATGTCCCCTTCCGCGGCAAGATTCCCTTTGAAAAATTACTACAATGAAAACGAGTTTTGAGCACGAAATTAAAGTACGTGTTTACCTATAATTAGGCACATTCAATTATAAATTACAAGGGCTCAAAGTGCGTTAATGTCTATGTATTAGTACGTAGAAAGCTTACGCTTACGTAGAAGGCTGATTTTGACTGAATAAAATACCTTAGTAAGTTATAGAAATATAGTAAAAATTAACGGTAACAATACCTATCTTTTTTCTATATTGACCGATAAGTAGTCATAATTACTGCTGCTAAGCCTTAGTTATTCGTGTTTGCTTTTTATGAAAGTTTAAACAAAGATCAATGTCTATCGACATTTGCATTCAATTAACATAATTGGTTTGCTTGCCCATCGTTACAATGTCTACTGTTTGAAGTCAAGAAAGAGAATTGGTTATAACTTATTTACCTTAGGAAAATGTGGTTCTTGTGTTTGGTTATTATTTTGTTCATGATACTTTGTGACGCTAACTATTTCATACGTGCGTACTTTACCGTGATAAGCAGTAGATTGTTTCACAGCAAAATCAGTATTAAAGACACTGCCACTATTTATGGTGAGTATATTCCTGCCTAATACGTTCAGTAGAAGAATAATTTGTCCATATCTGCCTAGTAAGTTCATTCGAGAAATAAAGCTTCGAATTCTATTTCGATTCAGGATAGGTAAGGTCGTTCATTCTCCAGATTGTGTCTTCGTTTAAACTCAATAGAGAAACTCTTCAACACATATGTTACCAACCTGGATCGGTGAAGTGAACTCCTGGACAAACGCTAGGCTTTTCAATAAAATTTAATTAGCCTTTTCCCCTACCGTGACTGTTTTGTTTACCTTCCTTTTCCTCTATTATAACTACTTTCCTTCTTCCAGGTATTTGTACCCTGCAAGACTGTGACATCGGCTTCACCGGTATCCGCCTGGCTAGGCTAGTGCGTGACATGGATTTTGCTCGCTACCAGTTCTACGACCGCACGGGCATCTACCAGCGAAGTCAACAGCTGCACATCAAATCGTTGCAAGGGTGCACCCTGACGCTTACCTCGGAAACAATACCGTTGTTTAAAATATATAGAATAGACACGAAAGTAAGTATAGTGGGAAAGACAGTGATCGTAAAAGATGATTCCAAATTTTGGTGATCATTTGATCAATAAGTAAATGTTTATTCTTGAAGATGGTATAATTAACGTTTAGGACACGTGCATCTACCAATCGATCTGTGTTAGTTAACCAGTTCTCCTCTGCCACACTGCCGGTACTGCGACCTACCGTAAGAAGATATGATAAGTTTAGGTATTGTAAATATATATCGCTTTAAACACCTGTTTTAAGGTGGAAATTGAATAAAGATCATCGGTGATAAAAACTATTCACTTATTACTCGTAAATATCCGCTGCAAGCATTCTTTTTTCATATTTCGATAGACAAAAATACCTAATTCATTACGACTAAGAAACCCCAAATGGTCGATTTCCCTCTTAGTATCAATTTGATCAACAAATAATCTCTTTCACTCCGACTTCAACTTAATACTTCGACAAGCTACCCCGAGAGCATAAAACATCGAAAAGCCGTTTTTCTGGAGTCGGTTTTTATTTTTTTACTTTTTTTTATTTCAGTCACACTTTTTACCAGAGTGTGTCCCATGTCAATTACAATAAGCTCAAACACGGCTAAGCTACACTGTTTTATTACGGAGTTCCGTTGTCTACCTTCCGGCTTCAGGTTGATAGGACCATTTAAATTGACTTTGTCATACTCGCTTCAGTATCCTAATCGAAATATCAGTAATCATAAAAATCATGAAAACTCCTAGTGAGTTTTGGATGACCATCAGTGGTCTTCTCAATCAATTCCTGTACACCAAATGCTAATACTTTCTGAAGACTTACAGTGCTCGATTTGTTGCCGAAAATACTGAAACCGCTGGGTGTCTATTATTTTATCGAAATATCTTACATCGATTTTCATTTCACCGAAAACTGTTCAACGAATTTCATTAGGTTTTTTTTTCTAATCACATAATCATCAATTCATTGCATTTTATATAATCGAACCACTTTTCATAGTTAATCGTTTCGAATCCATCTCTAGTCGTAGCGTAACGGTACATCGAATTTACCTTCCATAGAAATATTCGTTATTCATAGTATTAATTTAACGAAACATGATTCACAGATAGTACGTTCCATATAGTATTCTTTCCAAGAACAATGTTTCATCGAACAACCAAGCAAGCATGATTTTTCAAGGCGTATAATCTTTCTGGTCTTATATAAAAAAAATAACCTCGAAGATTAAGACGGGAGCAAAGCTCCCGTCTTAATCTTCTAACCTATCCGCATTACAGTCGGTTTTGCCTTAACTGGTCTTTCTGGGCTTATATAAAAAAATAACCCCGAAGATTAAGACGGGAGCAAAGCTCCCGTCTTAATCTTCTAACCTATCCGCATGACAGCAGGGACCGGAAAACCCGTTCATTCGCTTAACCCGTTCGAAAGGGTAACCCTTTCATATGATAACCCAATCGTTCGGGTTACCCGTTCATCGGCTTATCCGATAATAATGATAACCCGTATTATTCGGGTTAACCTAATCGTAACAAGAGGTTACCGCTTACATCAACTTATTTGGTTTAGGTTTTTCGTGTACTAACCGCTTACCTTTCGGCTTAGGGATACCCTTATTCCCTCTCCCTAGTCCTTGGCCCAAGGCCATCGTCGCTTCATGTGACACGCGGTGCGTGGCCGGCCGTACTTAATGTTTGTACTTTTCATTTGGCTTTGCTTTCGTTCGGGCGGGCACGGGTTCAAACAAGACACGTTTTTAATTTCTTCGACGTAACAACTAATACTCATCCAATTTTTTAATTGGAATTAATAATGACGTACCGATTGTGTCGGATTGAGGCATGTTCTTTTTGATGTCTTATGTACTTACCACTACACCTGGTTTCGAGGGTCTGATGATGCAGCCGGAAGAGAGGCACTGGAACTGCCTATCGAAAAGTGCTAAGGCAGTCGAGTTTGAGCTTGTTTGTTTTGGTGTCTTGAGTACTTACAACTACACCTGATGTCGAGGGTCTGATGATGCAGCCGGAAGAGAGGCACTGGAACTGCCTAACGAAAGGTGCTAAGGTAGTCGAGTTTGGGCTTGTTTGTTTTGTTGTCTTAAGTACTTACAACTACATTTGATGTCGAGGATCTGATGATGCAGCCGGAAGAGAGGCACTGGAACTGCCTAACGGAAAGTGCTAAGGCAGTCGAGTTTGGGCTTCTTTGTTTTGTTGTCTTGAGTACTTACCACTACACCTGATTTCGAGGGTCTGATGATGCAGTCGGAAGAGAGGCACTGGAACTGCCTAACGAAAGGTGCTAAGGTAGTCGAGTTTGGGCTTGTTTGTTTTGTTGTCTTAAGTACTTACAACTACATTTGATGTCGAGGGTCTGATGATGCAGCCGGAAGAGAGGCACTGGAACTGCCTAACGGAAAGTGCTAAGGGAGTCGAGTTTGGGCTTATTCGTTTTGTTTTCTTGAGTACTTTATTGAAAAGGTTAGGGTATACAAGGATTTATTGTCAATTAAATACTGAATAACGGTTAAATTAATTTCATTTATTTTATTTTTATACTTGGAAGCTAGAACACGTCTATCTACGAGTAATGTCTTGATCGAAGAGAGGCAAGGCGAAGGAGTGACTAACAGATCTGAACAGAGAATGAATTGAACTAAACATTCACTCAATCAATCGGTCGTTCATTCCTTTAACAAAGTAGTCAAATCATTTACCTTTTATTTACAGGATATGTTAATTTTTGTATATTTAAATATAATAAAATCAACACGCCCCCTCAAAAATTAACAATTATTTACAATAAATAAGCATCAGATCGTATTTAACTTCCAAGTATTGTCTGGGGAAATTACAATTTTATGACCCAACATTTGTTGCAAGGATTGGGAAAACCCAGAAAAACCCAATCAGGTCATCAAGATAATTATTACGCCATAAAAATAATCATCAAAAATGTACAATAATTATCTCAACAATACATTATTTAGTATGTACATTTCAATCGCATTATTGCAAACCCATTTCAGACTGCATTGCTTTAAAGGCAGCTGTAGGCAACTGCTTTGTTAAAGCGTCTGCTATTTGTTTACCTGTGGGAAGATAACATAATTTAATAACATTTTTCTCAATTTGCTCCCTAGAGAAATGATACTTAATGTCGATGTGGTTTGACCTCTTGTGGTTAGTGGGATTGTTGGCAATACTAATACATCCGTTGTTATCCTCATAAATAACAATCGGCTGTGTGATATTTACATTAATGCTTGACGCAAGACACTTTAACCATAAAGCCATGTACTGGGCTTCAGTTTATGAAGCGGCAACTGACATTTGCCTCTTTGTACTCCATGTGATTGTACAATTATTGAATAACTTAAATAAATAACCTGTGGTACTCTTCCTATCACTTGAATCATGGCCACCCCAGTCTGAATCGACATAACCACATAGAATGTTATTAAAATCACATCGTTTGTAAGTTAATTTTAAATCTATTGTGCTTTACAAATATCTCAGCACCCTTTTTAAAACATTGCCATAATTCTTTGTTGTTTTTATTTGTGGTATACAATGCTTAAAATGTTATTGCTTGTACTTAAATCAGGACGAGTACATAGCATTATATACATTAAACAGGTTAGCTGGAAGAGATCCCTCATAGGGATAAGTTCGCCTTTGTACTCTAATCTTATGTGACATGTATATTGTTTTAACCTGTTATTGTGTACAATAAAGTGCTTACACACATACATACATAAACAACCTATTACACTTCTGCAAGGGGCATCATACTTCTCTTCAAAGTTTAATGCTTCATAATTTAGTTTTACTTCTAGTAGTGTGCTAATGGGGTTACAATCGTGCATTTTAAACTTACGCAAAACTTTTCAATATATGCACTTTGATTTAATGTGATTTCATTGTCCAGACCTATCGATTTTTATACCAAGAAATAATTTTATATCTTGTAAGTCTTTCATTTGAAATTTACTCATTAAATACTTTTTGAAATTATTCATTGTTTATATTTCAATACATGAAATAACTAAATCATCCACATACAAAATTGCGTAAATATTTTGTTGGACGCTTCCTCTATCAAGCATGTATATACATCTGTCAACCGATGAACTTATAAATCCTTTTTTTTTCAACCAGTGCTTGCTTAAAAACCTGAAACCAGCATCTAGCAGCCTGTTTCAGTCCATACAATGCCTTATTTAATTTACATACATAATTCCTATCGCAATCTACTTCTTTCGGCACTTCCATAAAAATCTCTTCTTCTAATTTACCATTTAAAAAGGCAGTTTTAACATCCATATGGTGGACGAGTAAGTTAAATTGATTTGCAAGACTAATAATGAACCGAAAACTAGCAATTCTGGCTACAGGTGCAAAGGTTTCATAAAAATCGACAAGGTATTCCTGACTAAACCCTTTGACAACGAGACGGGCTTTATATCTTTGCGGTCTACCAAATTCATCATACTTGATAGAGAAAACCCATTTATTATCAACAACATTTTTATTCTGTGGTCTCGGCACTAAATACCACGTGTTGTTTTCAGAAAGAGATTTTAACTCTTCTTCTATGGCAACTTGCCACTTAACACTAATACAGACTGCGCACTCAATATGCACTCATCATCATCAGTTTGATAATAATGAACAGGTGGCCGATTTTTAAGCCTATCACTCCTCCTTACGTCATCTGTGTTTTTATTTTCATTTTGATTTACCTGCGTACAATTATCAGGGGCATTACTAGATGTGGGTTCAATAATGGTTTCATTTAATCTGCGATTTTTCATAGGACGGCCGAGATCATCAGATTTAAATGCATCTGATTTTGAATTGTCAACAGGACGGCCGAGATCATCAGATTTAAATGCATCTGATTTTGAATTGTCAACAGGACGGCCGAGATCATCAGATTTAAATGCATCTGATTTTGAATTGTCAACAGGACGGCCAAGATCATCAGATTTAAATGCATCTGATTTTGAATTGTCAACAGGACGGCCAAGATCATCAGATTTAAATGCACCTGATTTTGATTTACTGGTTTTATTATGTACATAAACCGTGGCACCAAAAACCTTCCAAACTTTATATCCGTTTGGTTCATAACCTACCAGTATTCCCTTCCAAGATTTATCGTCAAATTTAGATTTACTGGTTTTATTATGTACATAAACCGTGGCACAAAAAACCTTCCAAACTTTATATCCGTTTGGTTCATAACCTACCAGTATTCCCTTCCAAGATTTATCGTCAAATTTAGATTTACTGGTTTTATTATGTACATAAACCGTGGCACCAAAAACCTTCAAGTATTTAAGTTGTGTTTTTTTTTTTTTTTTTTATGCCACAATTCATATGGGGTTTTCGATTGCATAAGGGCTCTTGAAGGCGTTACATTTATTAATCGAACAGCAGTTAATACAGCTTTACCCCAAAATACTTTATTTAATTTGGAACCACTAAGCATAGATCGCGCTTTTTCTGTAATAGTCCTTACCTTACGTTCCGATACACTGTTTTGTTGCGGTGTTTTTGGAACTGTCAAATGGTAAGTTTTGCCCTTTTCAATACAATAATTTTTCATCTCGGCAGATAAATATTCGCCGCCGTTATCGCAGTATAAATTTACCATTTTCAAAATTCAATTTTGCCTCACATTTACGTCACTACGTCCGTACACTTTAAAAGCAGTAAATACCTCTGACTTGTACGTTATCAAATACACAACACAGTAATGGGTATACTGGTCAATAAAAAAAAATACAAAATAATTTTTATTGTCTATCGTGGGAGGAGTGATTTGGCCACAAACATCAGAATGTACAACAAATAAAAGTCGTGTAATGTGATCTTTATTCTTAGTCAGATTAAATGGTAATCTGGCCTGTTTGCCGTTTATACAAGCTTCGCACATTTTATCATTTGGCTCAACAAACTGAATTTGATTAACATCTTCAATCATGTTTTAATTGTATGAATTTATTTTTACTTATATGACCCAAACGCTGATGCCATAAATTTTAGTCATTATTATTAGCTTGGTATAGGCAGGAAACAGGAATAGCCATATTTACTGATACAGCAAAGTCTACAAATACAACTACAAAATACAAATATCTTTATTTTGCTTAAAACTGCAACTGCTGCTGCTTGCTGTTTTTACTGCAATTTAATTGTTCAGAGACTTACCCTTCATGACAGTTGTGTCACCTTTACAAACTTGGGAGCCATGTTGGTCGAAGATGATCGTGTAGCCAGCTCGCTGCATCTTGGGCACCGACAGCAGGTTGTAAGGGGCATCTGGGCAGAACAGCACATCCTCCAGAAGTCCTTGCACGCCCAAGTCGCTCGTCACCCTCATTGTCCCTTTTTGTGTAGCTGAAAAAAAAATTCCCTGTGCTTAGCAATCGATATTTTCAAAGGTGGATTAAGAATTGTAAAATTAATGAAAAGATCCGACCTGTTTGTGACGTGATCCGATGCTCCCGAGTCCAAAATAAATCTCACTTTATCTTCTTGAACATCATCTTGACAGTCTCCCGTCATAAAGGCGAAACCCGAGAAATCGTTAGCAGTTTCTTGATTCAATTCGACTTGTTGAACTGTTCGCGTCCTATTTGTTTCAGTCTGTTTTTCTTGCATCATTTGTTTAAAGAAATAACAATCCTTTTTCGCGTGACCTTTTCGTCCGCAATGATGACATTTTAAAATGTGGGTATTTTTCCAAGTTTTGTTCTTGTAATGTCTACGGTTATTATTATGGTGGTTTGGCGGTTTAGCTGTATCGATTATTCTCTTCTTTGAATTATGGGGCTTATGCTCGACATGCAGTACTTTTGAGCTCGTATCTGCACTATCGTTTCTCAGCTTAACCTCGTGGTCTAATAACCTTATTTTCACAAATGCCAAAGTTAAACTATTTTCAGATAACATCTCAATTGCAGTGATTACGCCGTCGTAAGTTTTGATATTTCGTTTTGATTTTAGGTTATATATTATCATTAGAGTTTCAAAGTTTTAACGCGTGGCCTGGGCCCCATAACCTATTGAAAAGGTTAGGGTATACAAGGATTTATTGTCAATTAAATACTGAATAACGGTTAAATTAATTTCATTTATTTTATTTTTATACTTGGAAGCTAGAACACGTCTATCTACGAGTAAAGTCTTGATCGAAGAGAGGCAAGGCGAAGGAGTGACTAACAGATCTGAACAGAGAATGAATTGAACTAAACATTCACTCAATCAATCGGTCGTTCATTCCTTTAACAAAGTAGTCAAATCATTTACCTTTTATTTACAGGATATGTTAATTTTTGTATATTTAAATATAATAAAATCAACATACTTACCACTACACCTGATTTCGAGGGTCTGATGACGCAACCAGAAGAGAGGCACTGGAACTGCCTAACGGAAAATGCTAAGGTAGTCGAGATTGGGCTTCTTTGTTTTGTTGTCTTGAGTACTTACAACTACACCTGATGTCGAGGGTCTGATGATGCAGCCGGAAGAGGCACTGGAACTGCCTAACGAAAGGTGCTAAGGTAGTCGAGTTTGGGCTTGTTCGTTTTGATGTCTTGTGTACTTACCACTACACCTGGTTTCGAGGGTCTGATGATGCAGCCGGAAGAGAGGCACTGGAACTGCCTAACGGCAAATGCTAAGGTAGTCGAGATTGGGCTTCTTTGTTTTGTTGTCTTGAGTACTTACAACTACACTTGATGTCGAGGGTCTGATGATGCAGCCGGAAGAGGCACTGGAACTGCCTAACGAAAGGTGCTAAGGTAGTCGAGTTTGGGCTTGTTCGTTTTGATGTCATGTGTACTTACCACTACACCTGGTTTCGAGGGTCTGATGATGCAGCCGGAAGAGGCACTGGAACTGCCTAACGAAAGGTGCTAAGGTAGTCGAGTTTGGGCTTGTTCGTTTTGATGTCTTGTGTACTTACCACTACACCGTGTTGGGGGGTCTGATGATGCAGCCGGAAGAGAGGCACTGGAACTGCCTAACGGCAAATGCTAAGGTAGTCGAGATTGGGCTTCTTTGTTTTGTTGTCTTGAGTACTTACAACTACACCTGATGTCGAGGGTCTGATGATGCAGCCGGAAGAGGCACTGGAACTGCCTAACGAAAGGTGCTAAGGTAGTCGAGTTTGGGCTTGTTCGTTTTGATGTCTTGTGTACTTACCACTACACCTGGTTGCGGGGGTCTGATGATGCAGCGGGAAGAGAGGCACTGGAACTGCCTAACGGCAAATGCTAAGGTAGTCGAGATTGGGCTTCTTTGTTTTGTTGTCTTGAGTACTTACAACTACACCTGATGTCGAGGGTCTCATGATGCAGCCGGAAGAGAGGCACTGGAACTGCCTAACGAAAGGTGCTAAGGTAGTCGAGATTGGGCTTGTTTGTTTTGTTATACTGAGTACTTGCAATGCAATATAGACCGACAGGGTCTATAAATACCTACAATATTTAAAAAAATATCCTTCAGTTCCTAACAGTTAAGAAGTTCTACCTTCCATCACCAGCTCATGAACAGGATATCATGACTAAGCTACTCGCGGAACTTAATCACTTTTTGCGTGCCGCCGGCTCGGCTCGGCTGTGTGGCGTGGGAAGCGGCGACGCCGCGTGAGCCTTACACTCCTTGTCGCCCGCACTCTTTGTCGGTGCCGTGCCACCGTTGCGGCGCGCACTCGCACGAAACCACAACCTCGCATACACGTGTAGGAGCCTTTATAAAGAACCGGTATTTTATCTATACTGGTTCTCTGGAACCGAAACGAAGGGTACCTTTAAATACCGGTATTAAACCGGTATTCCACCATCAGACCCTCGCAGTCATGTACAGTGTACCGGGCTTACCGAGACATTTAAAATGAGCCCAAACTTGAGGGGGTTACTGGTAATCACTGAAGAGTTCCACTCGCACATTCCGATTCCACCATCAGACCCTCGCAGTCATGTGCAATGTAGCGGGCTTACCGAGACATTTAAAATGAACCCAAACTCGAGGTGGTTACTGGTAATCACTGAAGAGTTCCACTCACACTTTCCAATTCCACCATCAGACCCTCGCAGTCATGTGCAATGTAGCGGGCTTACCGAGACATTTAAAATGAGCCCAAACTCGAGGGGGTTACCGGTAATCACTGAACAGTTCCACTCGCACCTTTCGATTCCACCATCAGACCCTCGCAGTCATGTGCAGTGTAGCGGGCTTACCGAGACATTTAAAATGAGCCCAAACTTGAGGGGGTTACCGGTAATCACTGAAGAGTTCCACTCGCACCTTCCGATTCCACCATCAGACCCTCGCAGTCATGTGCAATGTAGCGGGCTTACCGAGACATTTAAAATGAGCCCAAACTCGAGGGGGTTACCGGTAATCACTGAACAGTTCCACTCGCACCTTTCGATTCCACCATCAGACCCTCGCAGTCATGTGCAGTGTAGCGGGCTTACTGAGACATTTAAAATGAGCCCAAACTCGAGGGGGTTACCGGTAATCACTGAAGAGTTCCACTCGCACCTTCCGATTTCACCATCAAACCCTTGCAGTCATGTGCAGTGTAGTATAACAATTAATGAATATGAACACTTATTAAAACAAATGTACTTTTTCGGGTTCCGCAGCCAAAATGGCAAAAACGGAACCGTTATATATTCGTCATGTCTGCCCGCCCGTCCGTCCGTATGTCACAGCCGATTTACTCGGAAGACTATAAGCACTACAATTATGAAATTTGGTAGAAAGGTGTATTATATGAACCGCTACACAAAAGTGATGTGAAGTTACAAAAAAAATATTAAATTAGGGGGGGCACTCCATACATGTAACCGGTGGATGAAAAAAAAATTTAAACGCACGTAGGCGTGTGGGGTATCGATGGATAGGCCTTTATAATGATATAGAGGTTTCTAAAAAATTTGTCTATTTCAGTCAACTGTTGGTGAGATATTAGCTGTCAGTCAGAAAGTGTCCCTCTAATTTCCAAACTATAAGGTTTAAAATTCTGAAAAATATTGGGGTGGTGTGCATTAAGTAAATACTTTCAAAGAGTTTGGGTTTAAACAATATAGATTTAATGGTTTTTGAGTCTTCGCTTAAAAACTGTCTTGCCCAAACAAAAGGTCATAAGTGCCGTGAGTTCCCTATGAAGATACGACTTTGTTAGATTCAATGTATTGGATAGTGATTTTAAATGTGGACTAGTAGGTGTTGGTACGGAACCCTTCATTGTGCGTGCTCCGACACGCACTTGGCCGGTTTTTATACGAGAGATGCGCACAGTCAGCGATAAAGAAAAAGAAAGTGACGAATAAATAGGTAAATAGCAATTTGCCGAAATCACCCCAACGCCCGCCCCGACGCTACTCATAAATCTGTTATGAAGTCTATGTTATTAACTTAACGTCTAATTTCCATTAAATAAGCAATAATACGTCGGCGAATCACAAAGGCTTTGACAAATACCGCCGTGCGAGGGGAACGCGCGCGCGCGCATGCCGCTAAGTTTCGCATTGGGCACTGTGATAATAGATCATACGTAGGTTACGTAAAAGCGAAAATAGCTTGCTCGTATCCAATCAGCGCTTCAAACGCTTACCGCTTCTTGGGTTTTTGATACGGGTAAGCGGAAACCCGAATTAATTCTAACGTAAGGATTAGTTTGTTAACCGGTAAGCCAATGAAAAGCTTATCGTAATGAAAGGGTTTTTAATAATCAGCATTATAAAAACCCGGGTTTTTGAACGGGTTAGGGTAAGCGGGTCCGGTCCCTGTGACAGTCGGTTTTGCCCTATAATAGGTCTTTTGTACATTTTAGGTTTTGGGTATTTTTGTTTTTGAGTATTTTTGTTTATGAGTACTTTTACAGAGTACACTAAGAATCTGAGAAAAAAAAATAATTTTAGCCTTACTTATATCAAGAATAGTAGACAGTGGTGAAATGATGTTCTAGGTAATAAGAATTTTGGGAACTGAAACCTTCGTTAAACCAAAATTATACTAAAGGCCATTCGATGGACGACTACGTCGATGAACAAATAAAATACTGAATTAAAATTCGATGAGTTGATTCTTGTGTAAAAGGTAATTCGAGCAAATGTTTGAGCGATCTAACGAAGTTCGATGAATGATTCCTAAGTGATAATAAAATTCTGCGAATAGTGTTATGGGAAATGATAATCGATGTAACAATTTTCGGTAAAATGATGGATCCCCGAAACCGCTATATGTTTCCCTTGAATTTTTGAGGAGTTACTATCTACTAAATCTTAATAGTAGATTGTGTCTCAAGGGAGCAAAATTATATATTTACGGCGAGGGCGGTATATTGAATCCTGAGTGAAGCGAAAGATTCTACAATAGAATCCTGAGCGTAGCGAGGGATTCTAAAGTAGAATCTTGAGCGTAGCGAGGGATTCAAGAGTTTACGCCCAAGGCGGAAATAATTTTGCTACCGTGTGACACATACTGCTTTTTACACCGTCTATGAGGCTCGCTGCTAAAATCATGAAATATCTTACAAATGATTTTACTACAGAGTGTCACATACTGCTTTCCACACCTTCTATGAGGAAAAGAGTCATTGTTGCCCTCAAATGAGGGAAGAAAAGTACATCTTTGATCCCTCATTCGAGGGCAACAATAACTCTTTTCTGAATAGCAGGTGTGAAAACTATCTTTAAACATCTTCATTATTTTTGTTCCAGCTAGTGTACTGGGACGATCGTTCTCTATTCTTCGAACACGAAGTGATCTCCGACGGCAAAGTCCGGTCGTTCCTCGTGTCCCGGCAGCACGCTGTCGGCGTCGGAGACTGCGCTGCAGCGCTGCTGGACGGTCTCGCGGGCGCCGAGCGGAGGCCGGCGTGCCCGGATTATATCCAGTGCTGGTTAAAGAGTATGGAGATATCTAGTAGGAAATTAAGAGGTTGAATACATTGTTTATTAATTTATACGGTGTTTTATTTGCGATCATGTTACTCGTTTTAGGGCTCCGTAGCCAAAATGGCAAAAACGGAAAACTATAAGTTTCGTCATGGCTGTCTGTCCGTCCGTATGTCACAGCCGATTTTACTCGGAGACTACAATTATGAAATTTGGTTGAAAGGTGTATTCTATGAACCGCTACATAAAAGTGATGTGGAATTACAAAAATATATTAAATTAGGGGGTGCACTCCATGTTTAATGTATTGGATAGTGGTTTTAAATGTGGACTCTAGTAGGTATTGGTACGGAACCTTCATTGTGCGTGATCCGACACGCACTTGCCCGGTTTTTCTGTTTGCTACGGTAAGTATGTAAGTAATAATGGGAAAGGGAAAAATCTTGACCTTGATGATGATGATGAAGAAATGTAAATACATAGATACCGGTACCTACCTAGGTAAGAATAAAGAAATAAGTATACTAAGTATTTATATTTTGCCCGCGCGTGGTATTCAGTTTCGGGTTTCCTCAAAACTGACCAGGGCACCTTATCCATTTACGTATGAAAATCCGTTTGGTAGTTTTTGAGTTCATCGCGTACAGACATACTTAATATGGACAGACTCGGCGGTGGACTTTGTAATACCTATGTTGTATAGTAGTGACAAGAATGATTATGCTCTTTGGGATTGTACCTGCGTATGGAATTCTTGCTACCTAATATATTCCACGAACTACGAAGTATCTTACCTGACGACTTTTGATAATGTTAATTGAACTACATTTCTGACCTACTAACTAAGCATCTCACATTAACTTAATTATTATTTGTAAATCTTAAATATTCGAAATTAGGCATGATGCAGAATTCGCGCAATAAACAGATATCGCATAAAAATATATATCCAATCAAAACCAGTCGGTCATAGTGTCCCGTTGCGTCTATTCTGCGCCCAACTTCACACAGTCAACCGGTTCAACGATCTTGCCACCACTTCACTGTTGTTGCGTCCACAATTCAACCGTCCAGAACCAAAATGCAATATGTCAATGCACTGTTCATACTTAGAAAGAAGACTCGTTTAAAGGGTCATTAGTATACCTTATTGCAATGAGTTAAGGTGTAAGAGTCTAACAGTCTTCATTTACATAGTTACCGCGTTGTTCTTTTACATTCAACTACAGTTTACCGGTGTTCACATACCACTGTAGACCCTGTTACTAAACGAACGTCACGATCTAATAAACAATAACTTTTCACATTCAGGCAAAATGTTGTGCGCGATAACAGTTCTTATATTACTGGCGTATGTATTCTGGGATGTCAACTACTTCCTCCGAATCGCTTTTACCATAGGAATCGGAAGACTCTTCCAAAAGAAATGCGGCGTCAATGATACTACTACCATTTACGGTAAGTTTATTTCATTAATATATGTGCATTATAAATATTATAATTGATTTAGCCTTTTAACCTTGTACGGTGTTTTGTATTACTTATTACCAAACTGTTCTTAAATGACTACATATATTATTAGGTAAGTAAGTCGACGTCAAATGTATGTAATGTGTAAGTACCTACTTACGCACACATTATTCTCTTATATTTTTTGCCTTATTCCATATCTTTGAAGTCGACTGAAATACGTACTTTTGTTATTACAGGAATACTTACCGGCGCTAATAGTCTGTACACTAGTTTTTTCCCGCGACTTCTTTCACGTAGAACTCGTTAATCGCCTTACATGATCATTGTTATTCATTTCTTCCGGGGATAGACTTATTAATTATTTCTCCAAACTTCCTAGCCTTTTCGCTCCCGGAAAGATTTCAGAGACAAAACTATCTTATGTCCTTCCATGGGATTCAAAAATATTTGATGACAAAACTTAGAAAACGCAATGCTATTACTTTGGTACAGTACACGTCCTTATCTTTTATTGTCAATCATATTTCGAGAAAGTACCTTAACTACTCGTACGTACCGAGGCGCTTATTGTCAATTACAATAGTCAGTATTGCATTGCTCCGTGTTTGCATTGCTAATTACCATGACCATGAACTGCTATAATGTAATATTAGTCAACTTTGAAAATGTATATACTGTACAATTATATGTTATTGTTCGGTATATCTACGCATCTATCGCATATAGGTTTTATTTTTAATCAATTGTAGACTAGACTACCTAATATCTGTCACAATATTAGGTATCTACGTATCTACGTATATATAAGCCGAGAGAGTTGTTTAGCACTTTTCGAGTCTATTATTAGTACATTAACGTTCAAAAGCGGTAGATCACTTTACTGCTGTACTTATCGACCTAGTGAAACGAAGGTCTGCTTTACAGGTCGCATTTCTCAACCGATTCTCGTGAAATTTTGTGAGCAAGTTCGGTAAATATGTATATGGAATATTTTTTGTCGAGTCAGTTTTTGAAAATTTTCATAAACTTTTATTTTCAATCATGTAACTTTATGCGGGCGAATTTCGGTTTGTTCTCCTCTACAGGTCGCATTTCTCAACCGATTCCCGTGAAATTTTTGTGAGCAGGTTCGATACTTGTATAAAATTTTCGTAGTCAATTTTTGAAAAAAAAAACACTCGCGAGGTCTACAGCTCACAGAGCCACTAATTGTAACTGTACAGCTTTATCAACCCAAATATAAAAAATACAGAAACCTGTTTCAGGTTTCTGCACCACGCAAGACGTGGATATCTTCCTCCGACACATGAACAACGCGCGCTACGTCCGCGAGCTGGACTTCGCGCGCTTCCACTTCTACGACCGCACGGGCATCTATGAAAACATCATGGCTGCCAAAGGACACGCGCTCCAAGGCGCTTCCAGCATTCGGTACAGAAGGACCATCCCGATCTTCACGGCGTATAAGGTGGAAACTAGGGTAAGTAATGGCATTTTAGGAGATCAATACTTGAAGAGTGGCGGTTGTTGCATGACGTAAGATGTGGAAATCTTCTGTCGGTACATGAGCAATGCGCGCTGTATCCGCGAGCTGGACTTCGTGCGCTTCCACTTCTACGACCGCACGGGTATATCTATGAAAACCCTATGGCTGCCAAAGGACACGCGCTCCAATGCGTTTCCAGCATTCGCTACAGGGTTTAAGGACAATCCCGATCTTCACGGCGTATAATTTAAACTTTAAAAATTAGCGTTAAATATTGGCATTGGAAATCAATATTTGAAGAGTGGCGGTAGTTGCATGACCTGGAAGTCTTCTGTCGGCACATGAACAAAGAGCAGTACAGTAAGTGTTGTGAGCTAGATTTCTCGCATTTTCACTCTTCTAACGACCGACGGCCATTTAGGTACCTATCATACCCACGAAATGAAAAAGATACCTATTAATACATCGAATCGTCGATTTTGCTCCGAGAATTATTACTGTTGTACTAGGCATAAAAATTAGAAAAATGTCCCAACATTATTACGAGTACATACCTACCTAGGTATGTAAATTCGTAGCATTTTAGCGGCTAGCGATACCTGTGAAATCTCTCTGCACTTGTGTTGTTTGATCCACGTAGAAGTTAATATTCCTCTAGGTAGCTGTGTTTGCCGAACATAAAGAACTTCAAAATTTTAAAAAACAGAATCTAATATGAAATGTATAACTAATATGCGCTAATACATAACATCTTTCATTCCAGTTGGCCTACTGGGACGACAAGACCCTCTTCATTGAGCAAAAATTCGTCACCCTGAACGACGGCTTCGTGCGGGCCATCGTGCTGTCCCGCCAGAATCTCGTTGACGTCACAGCCGAGACACTCTTCAAGGGTATCCCTGGCGCTGAACAGAAACCAACATGTCCCGAGGAGATCACGCACTGGCTTCAGTCTATTGAGATCTCTAGCGCGCGACTAAGGAAGAAGGATTAACTTATATAGGCAATTAGGCAATGGGTTTATTTAATACATTATGTAAAAATTCATTAAAAGAACATGTTTTATTTATTGTACCTATATCGTTATTTTTAGGGTTCCTTACCAAAATGGTAAAAAAGGAACCCTTATGGTTTCACTTTGTCTGTTTGTCTGTCTGTCACATCGCTAAATATCTCAAGAACTACTTTACGCTATCGATTTGGAATTTGGAATAGTTATAAAGAAGGCTTACCTACATACATAGAACATGACTTTTTTTAATTTTTTTTTCTTTGAAAAATGACTGATAATAGGTGGTTCAAAATTTGAAAGTCTAGTTATTATGTCGAGTGGGGTGTCATATGAAAGGGCTTGGGTTGCACATTCTGAAACATTTTTTCACTTCTTATGCTCGAAAAGTGTTTCATATTAGACTTGTCAAGCGGGGCTAAAGTAGTACATTTAACCCCTAGGGAAAATATAAATACATATTTATGATTTACAAAACATTCAATTTAGACCAATCATAATACTTCACCTATTAAATCCACCAATCACAAAACACTAATTTAACTCTTTAAAAAATATTTGGTATTGGGTATTAACAAGCCAGAATACAGCTTTACTAAAATCGACCAATCAGAAAACAGAATTTATTTCTCTAAAGAGTCTAAAGATTAAGTTTGTAGTAGTCCCTATTTCACAATAATTAAAAAAGTGATTAGTTCGTTCGAGCAACGCTTTGAAGCGCTCAATGGAAGGTGAGTTAGCTTTTTTGCGCGTGAATGTTGCGCGCGAACCGCGGTGTCTATTTTGTGTGTCAAAGCATGAAAGCAGTTTAGAAAAAAAAACATGCTACCAAATTACATATAAGTTCGCCGTGGAATTAATTGTTAATTTTGGATGGCTAACCTTTGTTTATTTATTTTCTCGCAATCGAAGTGAAAAGTAGAGTGCATAACTCTGGTCTAAAAGCCATAATACCCCTCGAACTATTTTCCCTCACTTTGTTCGGGAAAATAACTATCTCGTGGTAATATGGCTCATTTTAGACCCTTGTCATACAATCTACTATTTTTTACGTTGAGTCATTTTTGTTTTATGAGGGAAAATGTAAAAAATACCGATATCTGAGAATATAAAATTATTACATAACATTGATATCAACGTATATTTTACAGGAAAAATATAACATTGGCTCTATCTAGTTTTTATTTTTTTTATCGTCAAAAAACATTTCTATACTAAGTTTGTAATTTACCTTTGCATATATTTTTGTTTTATAAATTCCTACGAGATTATGCTGAAAGTACCTTCTTTCAAATAAAGAAAAAAATTTTTAAATCGGTTTACGTGATAAAGAATTATTCTTGAAAAACTACCATATACATATACAAATTTATTCAGTCGCTGTAATTTGTAACAAAAGTAGCCTATAGATGGCGCTGCACCCATGGCGTCCAATTTCCACACCATGTTGTTGAGATTTTCCTGATTTAATAGGGTTGGAGCCGATACACATCTGTATACGGAACCCTCGGTGCGCGAGTCCGACTCGCACTTGACCGGTTTTTTTATTTTGATATGGGTCTGAAGCGACAGAATCTCCTCAGCATCAGCAGTCCCTTCCTAATAGACGTAGATATTAATTTTGGCTTTGGCAATGAGCACAGGACATTGAAACTAAATCTGTAAGTATAGTAAAAGTAAAAAAAGTAAAGTAAAAGATGTTCTATTAGGCATGACTTGCATTGTTATACGATAAACAGGTTCTAAAGCGGTCGATGTCACATTCGAAGACGGTACCTACGTACGGAGGCCGGCACCGAAGTTAAATATCTCTATTTTGATAGATAAACCTGCTAAATCATTTAGAACCCTTTGCCAATTATTAAACCTACCTAATTATGTCTAAGATCATTTCGAACGTCGGACGATCGTCTCACAAAATTCCCAACATAACACATATATCCTATTGCGACGGCTTTCAAAACATCACAAAGTTTTTTAGTTCAAGCTTTGTTATTTTAAAATGACTAAAACAAGATAAATACACCTAATTAAAAACCCAGCCGGCACCACAAATGGTGAAAAGTACAAAATAACAGAAGGTATCGCATTTCACCGTCGCACCACTCCGGCGGCGCGGGTAGCATTACTGTTTACACAACCTGCACATCATGAGCACGGATTTAGGGATCTAGAACAACACTTACACAAACTAAACTAGCCTCAACTGCTACGTAATTAAGGGTGATAGCGGTGAATCAAAGCTGAAATCGCGAGGTGAATCCCCTTGCTGACAAAATAGTGATGAATTTCGCTTTATGTTTGAAAACATAGTAAGTGGCTCATTGGGACAAACGAAAAACGACTTAAGAAAATTATGACAAAGTTTATTTTCTGTTTGTTTAGAAATATCGAAGTGGTGTTGGGAATGAAAAATAGCTAGTCTAATGTTGTGTGTAAACATTGGGTTTGGGTAAATTAACTTTATCATTAGTGTATCAGGTGCCATCAGCTCGCAAAAATAAGGAACAGGTCCCATCGATTTGAGAGGCGCGTGGCAGTATCTGTACTTAGTTATATTATAGTCAAGAAATATGTATAGTCATTCCACTTCCTACTAATATTATAAATCGCGAAAGTTAAGATCCCTCGAAGGAATGAAATAGGGAGAGGAAGTTTACGCGAACAAAGTCGCGGGCGAGAGCTAGTTCATGGTATAAACATAAGGGCATGGCATAGGTATAGGTACCATACATAGATATCATTATCGCGTTTATCGCATTATAAAATCATGATACTCATAATAAAGCTAGTAAGTAAAGCAACTATCTGTCATTTTCATCCAACCAGTGACGCCCAATAAAAAAAAACTCATGAAATCTAAATTAATTGGTATAGATACAGAAGGTTATTACTTTGTCAATAAACTAGGGACCTATTAATTCATCTCGCACTTTCTAGGAAAGGAAAAATGCTTTGTCGTTATGCTATGTTAATTTAGGAGTCTTGTTCGGGCAACGGTCGAGAGCGGTCGCACCCTTGAGCCATATCCGACCCTTAATATTGTCTTAAAATCTACACAATAAGCTCCCAGAACAAAAGGCCACCGATGGTCACCAGATGCGCGCCCTAACGTCCGCGCCGCGTCTAAGTCCTGCGAAAAGCGACGCAACAGAGCCAACGCGCCGATCCGCGATTTGTTGTGCCTATTTATTTTCGTCTAAGGTGTCGTTTAGTGCTCAGTTAGTTGCAGTGCGTCCAAATAATTTACGTCCCATAGTGAGTGAAACGGTGGTGCGTGTGACCCGAGTCAAGCTGGCCCTGCGGTCGCGGATACCTTGCGGGCATCGAGCGGGGTGGCGAAACGCAAAACTACACACCACAAACCCGGTGAGCCCAATCCATTGCTGCCACTTACTGGCCTCTGTCTTATATGCCTTGCGGACCAGACCAGACTGGGCCTGAGCCCCAGACACAGCCCATAGCGAAACAGATTTAGGTATAGCGAACGGACCAACAAGGCAAACCTATCCCGAAACTTGCAAATTGCTTGTAAAGACACAAACAGTAAGTTAAATTTAAATTTGTGACCGGGCGCACCACAGATGCACGGGCGGCTGCACGCGATTTGTTATCCCAGAATTAAGACACTAAAGTCTCCAGGTCATAAACCACGAGTATCACGACCGTGGAGGTCCAACAGATAATTGCGCCGCGCTAGGCATCGCGTCCAAGCCGTGCTTCCCGCCAGAGATACGATAGTTTGCCTAACACGAGAATCTTACGGGTGCTATATCCAGTCAAAAGTGTCATTAATTTATTTGTTTTTTTTTTGTAATTTATTTGTTAATAAGTGTCAGCATGTATTAATTTGTGCGTTCAACTAACATAGGTCTTATAGTGAGTGCAAACTTAGTGATCCTAGCCTGAGCCTGCACTAACCCGGTCATCGCAGGCCTTTACCTACTCAGGAGCATCGTGTGCGTCAACCCGAAGCCGGTGAGGGCCTCCATTGCTGTTACTTATTGACCTTGCCTTACTACCACGGGGCTCGAGGCGCTAAGCACGCCCAGGCAGCTACGCATAAGATCTTAAGAGCCAGACAAGGCACCCTCCTCCGAACACTAAGGTAAAGCTGCCTCAAACCGGACCATCGAAGGTCTATATTGGTTTTGCGCATTAATAAGCTATTTTATTTACTACTACATAGAATAACATATTATCCATTCGAGTACAGATCACTGGAGAGTCTGACCCCCTTATTTCGCTTTTACTTTATTCTTGCACCTATTTTCTAATTTATCATAATTCCTACTCAACATACCCCTTGGGCAGACCGACAAACATATACGTAATTACGTTTGCCTGACAATTGGTAATAGGTATCCTACATTACTCTCAAAATAGCAGGACAAGAACTTCGCCTAAAGTACGATTACCTACGAAGCCCTATTAATTGGTGACATTAATTTAGTTAATAAGCTCTCTTTCTGTGCATTACGAGCTCTAACCAAAACAGTAACACCTACAGTTTACCAAAAAAAAACCTTGTTAAAGTTAGCCAGAATCTCCCTAGTTAACGACCCCCACGCACAAAAAACCAACTAAAAAAGTATTTATAAAAAAACAACACACTAATGGTGCGGCTTACAAATAGTGTAAAGCGTCGCGTCTCCCCGAAACCATTTAGTATCGCCACTTCCCGCCATAAAACTTTCTGCTACGCAATCTGTCTGGTTGACAAAATAAAACTATCTAACAAAACCCGAAGGACGCTATTGTCTTCCCCAACATCTGCATGCAATCAGTGTCACTTCGTTACTTGGCATTCCCGGGCATACGGCTTTATTGCCCAACAGACAACAGTTTCGGCTCTACAATAGGATTTCGTGACCATAGGCCTGCAAATAATCACAACGAAGACGAAGCTGCTTATAAAGGACCCAAGCGAAGATAATATGAACGATCGACAACCCAGATCTTTAGCCGGGGCACTGATAAAACCGACGAACGAGATGAAGTACCGTACGTCATTTCATAACAGGAGAGCTACGATAAAGACACGCTGTGATAAAGCAGCAAGGAACTCTAAGATCCTTACCAGATTTATAAAAGACAAAAAAAAATAGAGTGGAAGATAGCGAGGCTAATGTACAAGATGGTTAGCTCCGGCCATGACATACGGTCTTAATGTCACAGCACTGACCAAAGCAAACAGATCACTCCTTAGAAGATACGACAGGCACATTTTAAAAGAAATGTTATCAGTAGCAAAAGATACCCCAAGGCAAAAACAAATTAGAGAAATATTCGAGGGTAAAACTAGCACAAAAATAATCAAAGTTCGTCGACTGTCGTATTACGGGCACATACTTAGACGCGAAAGACCGCATCTATTACACGCAGCCCTCAGATACGAAGAACGTAAGCGAAAAACAGGACGCCCTATATTCACATGGGAAGACTCACTCAACCATGATACCCGATATTACACCAATTAGTCTAGGTCATATTGGAAAAGCATAGCCACTGACAGAAGCAGAATGAAGAAAACAGCCGAAAAAATTTACAAACATCCAGAAACGGACACAGAATCGGAGCCGGATAGCAATGAAGAGACAGTGAACACACATTCACAAGACCGAAGCTAACATCTACGTTTAGCATGAGGAGGTTCACTGCCAGAACCTGGGGCTTTCTCTAAAAATACGGGGGCATAAAGCAGTCACAAGTTACTATTATATATTACACACCAAGTATAGTATCTATCTACCCCACGCTGACTTCACGATGCTAGTATTCGGGTCGGCTACACCTCCCGTCTCTCCAAATATCCCGACTGCAAACCTACAGTCCTATCCCTATGTACATGGCTTACTGGTTTCTCGGGCAGGAGGCCGTTGTCTGCGGTGTGGCGGTGGAAGCTGGCGCAAAAGGTCGAGCCGGCTCGCATACCCCAAATATTTTAGTGTGTGCGGCTAAGTTGGTGCGCGATTGAGGTTCACATATCCCACTAACTTCATGCCACATATGCTACACTAGGAGGAGCAGGCGAGCCTCCCCCATCACTTTGCTCTAACACCTCCTCCCTACCGCAGCCAGCTCTTCCGAGTCCTTGCAGCAGAACTGCTGGCTGGATAAGTCACCTGAACTGAACTGAACTGAACTGTCGTTATGCTATGTTAATTTAGTAGTTCATGTAAGTAATTACCTTTTTTTATCGTGGAGAAAACCTACGATCCAGCTACCCACACATCGGGGGGTAGCTGGGTTATGTGGTATTTCTGCCCACTAAAAACTCCACGGTAACCGCCATCTGCGATCTCATGTGGGGAATTCCAGGATCTCAATACCTGAACGCATTAGAGCCTCCCTCGCGTTTTCCTAGCTATGGCTTTTAGAGCGATCCACGACGCCACCTTCCCTATAGGGCTGATATGCAAGTACTGCGCTCCCCGCCACATTGAACACTTCGCAACCCCGATGATCCCCTTTAGTAGCCTTGCGACAGGCGAGGAAGACCGTAGACCTATTCTTGTCCAAGACTACACGGTTATTCATGTAATTAAGTACCTAGGTTACCTGCAGCTATATAAAACACAATGTATCTGTAGGTATAGAAGTGATTGACGTGTGGTTTGTTTCACAAGAAACGGAGACAAACACGATTGACATGGAGTTTCTCTTCTATTACAAGTCTCCAGCCTGCAAGGAATCTTTGCTCCAGACAGCCTAGTCTTGCCTAAACCAGCTGCACAAAAACTGCTAAATATCTATGCAGAGTGATCTGTTAACAAGGTGGTCGTCCGGTATTCTTTGATGTCTACCTTCGTCGCCACAAATATCGTTTCGATTAAAAAGTTTGGCTGCATAATGTCTGTGAAGTAGCACGATTTTTTACCCTTTATTATTAGTTCGACTGTGTGGCGACACCCGGTGGCGACCACACACGTGATGTATGTAAGGACGAAACGATCTTGATACTATTCATATTTTTCGTTGATATAAAACAAACATGTGGGTAATTTTGTAGGGCCTTTTTCAAGTTTTCCATACAACATACGAACATACGGTGTAAAAGTGTATATATCTTACGTGAGAGATAGCCAGGAGAACAATCTACGTGTTGGGTGAAATTGTTGATTGCGTAAATCCTAAAGTTCCAAAGACTGGGAATATTTCTCCTCAGTCATTTTTTACTACATTTACAAGTTAAATTGACATCATTCGAAGCTTTCCGTAGATATCCATAACCAGAAATGTTTGTGCGTATAAAAATCATACAAATATACTCCATGATGCAAAAAGTGACAACTACTATATTTCATCTCACTAGCTCGGAAAGCCTTTATTTATTCTTTAAAACAGATAGCAATTTGAATTTTATCCTCAAGAGTGCAAATAATATTTTAAATCCAAACGTGTTATTAGTTACTCTTTTAATAGCAGATTGTATGACAAGGGTCTGAAATGAGCCATATTACTACCAGATAGTTATGTTCTCGAACTAAGTGAGGAAAAATAGTTCGAGGGGTAATGTGGCTTTAGACCACAGTTATACATTCTACTTTTTACTTCGATTGCGAGAAAATAAATAAACAAAGTTCATTCACCCAAAATTAATAATGAATTCCACGGCGAACATATGTATAATTTGGCGGCATGTCTTTTCTAAACTGATTTGGCATAGACACTGCGGGTCGCGCACAACATTCACGCGCGAATAAAAGTTACTGACCTTCCCCATTGAGCGCTTCAAAGCATTGCTCTAACGATTGAATCGCTTTTTTAATCCTTGTGCAATAAGGATTAATTACTACAAACTTAATCTTTAGAGAAATGAATTCTTTCCTGATTGGTCGATTTTAGTAAAGCTGCATTTTGGTTGGTCGATACCTAATACGAAATATTTTTTAAAGAGTTAAAATAGTGTTCTTTGATTGGTGGATTTGATAGGTGAAGTATTTTGATTGGTCAAATTAAAATGTTTCGTAAATGATATATATGTATCCATATTTTCCCTAGGGGCTAAATGTACTACTTTAGCCCCGCTTGACAAATCTAATATAACACACTTTCCAAGCAAGTGAAAACATAATTTTAACATGTAGAGTCCAGTCCAGACAGGACAATTTTCGCCCATCTAATCAACAGGTAATAGTTTTGCTGACTTTACATAAGATTCCTTTCCTGCCAATTTGTGTTTTTTTCCTACCATTGTTATTTGTGTACTAGTTAAAGTAAAGGCTGATTTTACATATTTAATTTCTTTTTCTTAGGTAGTATTTTCCTCGTTTTAGTGAGGTGTAAAGATTTGTGTTGCACACGGCTGCAAAGTTATTTTACGTCCCGTGTGTTGCAACACTCGCTACGCTCAGGATTATATTCTGAACCATATAATCCACTCTCTAGCTCGTAGTTCCAGAATAGAATCCACTCTCTAACTCGAGTTTCAATCCCACACTATCCTATCGCGGCTATAAGTATATATTTTATGAATTCAGAAATGATAATTTTAACCACGGCGCGGGTACCTAATAATCGTCCCAGTGTCATACAGACTCAATACATGATATTTTACAATGGAGAATAAGCATCATGCGTTTAAAGCTATGGAAATGAATGTTGTAGAGTTGGAAAGTTCATTTGAATATTTCACAGATAAAATTACAATTATTTTTTAACGATCAAGTTCGTTTGGGACTATTATCAGTGGCGCTAACCGCCTGAGTCTTGTCGCTAAACCAAAACAAAATATCCATTAGCTTTAGTGGCCTGATTCAGGACATGTTTTAAATAGTCAGTGTAGATTGCAAGTAATATTACCTATAATATTTGTAACTAGCTGTAGTGCTGTGTCCGTGACGCTCTTCGCGTCTTGTTTTAATAATTTTGGACATCATCACTTGTAACTAGATATGCTGATAATACTTAATTTGATTGTAAATTGTGTGCATCCTAAAGCCTTCTATAGCCAGTCGGCTATGGCGTTTCCATAGGTCGCTTATGTGCACAGTGCACACGCGTGAAGTGTCGTCTAGCTTAGTAGGCATACCTAATAATAATAATAACACTATTGCACACTTCACTGCCGCTTATTCTATCCCCTTATGATCAGAAGGCACTGTGGTGAAAAAGCTGTAGTAAAATAGCCACCTAAATGTAGACAGTTCGACAGAAAAAAATATTTATACATATGTACAAGTAGCAGTTAACGGTAGTTAAAGTAATGTGTTTGTTCAGTATTTTTTACAGCGAACTTGAACAAATACTAAATTGCTTCTCATAAATTTCCTTTGATAACCTAATGTAAACATTGTTGGTTTGAGTACCAAATAGCTATAATATTCTTGAAAGCAATTCATAAAGCTTAACTAGAGATGATCTCAAAGATAGTCGGTTTATGAATAGCGATGAGCACGTAAATATGTGGGGCTGTGGGCCCATTTTCTGGTCATTAGAAATTACATTGCTTATTTAAATATGATGGGTCGGCAGGTCAATCCAGAAAATTTCAATTGGGTTATGTGTGTATATTAAAAAACACAGGAAAGGTTATAAGAAAAAGGTTATTAGACCAATGCCATTAAAAATTAACTCTATGGCTGAACCAAAAAAAACAATTCCTTCAGCGCTGATACATACGAAATAAGGTTCGAACGAAAAGGTGTGCAGTAAGTATAGAAAAATACGTAACTTCTAAATGTGTATTTTTAAGGTATTCGTTACTACGTCAACTTCATTAGAATACTACAATATTGAGGTGTTAAAGGTTTTAACGTATACTCTTTATCTACGCTTTACTTTCAACTTTCAAGTTACTTGTTGAACCTTAATATTTCTTAGTGTAATTTCTGTTAAATAGTTTTGTAAATATTAGGTGTGCTACGTACTTGAAGTAGAACTCGTAATGTGTTCCGGAATGTTTACTAGTAATTGCGATATTTGCCACAGTTTTTTACAACCTACCTATTTATAAGTAGGTACAACTGTCACACCAGTGCATTCAGTAAAGGCGCCTGCCGCAACATAAACAGTCACAACTCTTAATACTAACGAGTTAAGATGATAATACCACCAAGTATATTACTTCCCATTGAAATGTTACTAAATACATTAATACATGACTGTTTGAAGACATCTTTTTGCTTAACGTTTGTTACGGAAACAGACATAATGGTCGACTTACCATCAAACATGACAACAATGCGAATACAGCCCAACGGTTCAGGTCTCGTGGAGCAAATTCTGAGTGCATCGGAGAAAGCTTGTTCCGATTACATTATTCAAATGAAACAACCCGAAAACTTTATGTTAGCTTTTGAAAATGTTAATCATTTGGGGAACGTAAGAAGAAGCGACAAGAAACTCATATTCTTGCCGTTGCAAGACGAATTTTACAATACAAGTGCTCTTATAAATATTTTATCGTTAAGGGAAACTGGATTTGTGGCTAATATCTTGTTGATAGTACCTACTGAACATAGCTCAAACGGTTGTCATGCATATGACATAATAACTCATAGATTTGTCGGTCCTGATGAAGAAGTACAGAAGCCTGTGTCCTTGGATCGGTGGGATTCTTGTACTAGCCAGTTCGAAAGAGGGGCTAATTTGTTCCCTCATGATATATCGAATTTATATGGCAAGACGGTAAAAGTTGTAGCATTTACGTATAAACCATACGTGTTGTTAGACCTTGACCCTTCTGTGACGCCACTAGGCCGCGATGGTTTAGATGTAAGATTTATTGAAGAATTTTGCAGGTAAAATTAAAAATTTCCGAAAATTGACTCGCTTCAAAATTTGCTCTTGGTTAAAAGTTGCAATTGGTCGTAATTACAGAATTGTGATATATTTTTAGGTGGATAAATTGTACCATAGAAATTGTAAGACAAGACGATGGATACATGTGGGGAGAAATTTATGAGAACAACACGGGTGTCGGCCTCGTCGGAACTCTGGTGGAAGATCGAGCCGAAATAGGAATTAGTGAGATCATTTTTGCTGACTTTAATTAAAACAGTTTTAATATTGGCAGCTAAAATAAAACAAATGCCTGTCTATTTCAACAAGGATCTAATTTTATGAATTGCCTAGCCTGTGCTTTGGTATAGCGAGGCTACGGTTGACTACGTTTTAATGGCTTATTTAGTCTTGAGAATGTACCTACTTTTCATAAAATATTTAGGTGGGATTTAATTCGAAAGATAAATGAAATTTCAGCGTCCCTGTATTCTTGGTATGAGGAATACAGAGCATTGGACTTTTCAGCACCAATTATAAGAACTGCCGTCACCTGTATTACCCCTGCGCCTAGGCAAGTACCTATAATGCGTTGCAGCGACATTTTTTTTGCAAGTTTTCGGGGTATAATTTCAATTATTCTTGCTTGAGTAAACCATTTGCATAATCACCAATGTTTTTAGTGTGTTTCTAAAAACACAAGAAATAGTTCGAAACGCTTTGACATATGAGTCTTACTTCAATTACTGGCACTTTATGGCTTGTTATTTTTAGGGTTTTGTCAAGTTGGGATTTGCCGTTAGTGCCATTCTCCTGGCTAATGTGGATGTGTTTGATCATCACCTTCTTCTTCGCTTCATTTGCGCTGTTCTTGGCCCAGCGGTCTACCGACAACATTTTCTTTGCCACGTTTGGGACGATGATCGGTCAAGTTAGTCGATATATTCTTAAGTATGTACATTAGTTTTTGCCATTTTGGCTACGGAACCCTAAAAAAGGCAGATTCGGTAATACTATTAAACAACTACTAAACTCACTATTAAACTAAGTAGCGTCTACAATTCGACACACGGCTTTCGTATTATAGCTTAGGTCGCAACCTGAACGCCAGTTGCCAGAAGGGTGACCAGTGGGAGTTTATGATTGCACTTGAACTCTATATGCTCTTATCTCCGCTGCCCGCTTTCGTCTAGTCGGCGGTCTAACAGTATAACAGTATAACACCATAATAATGCCAGGAAAGTGAGCAATTTAAAATTATAGGACAAAGGGTAAACAGCGTAACATGCAAGCGTTAAGCGGGCAGCACGTACGTATTTATGTCATTCATTATCATCAATATCATCATCGATCTGTTGCGGTAAAGCACGTATGAACTTTTTATACCTATTCACGCTATTCATTTCAACTTTGAGGTACGGTCATTCATGTTTCCTCGTTAATTTCATTGTGTACCCTGTACAGTCGCCATCAAATAGATATGTACTATTTAGGGTACTCATGACATGACATGATCATGCACTCTAGCGCCTTGACAATAGAGTCGTGTTCAGATTTTTGCGAGTATCTTGCCCTAAATATCTGATGGCTACTGTACAATTCCTGGAGTTTAAAATAATTTCTTAACAAAATCCCCGCTGTAACGGAGCCGTTTTAATTAATCCAATCATCAGTTTTTAGGGTTCTGTACCAAAATGGTGAAAAAGGAACCCTTATGGTTTCACTTTGTTTGTCTGTCTGTCTGCCTGTCACATCGCTAAATATCTCAAGAACTACTTATGCTATCGATTTGAAATTTGGAATAGTTATAAAGAAGGCTTACCTACATACATAGAACATGACTTTTTTTAAATATATTTTTTTATTTTCTGTGAAAAATTACAGATAAATAGGTGGTGCAAAATTTGAAAGTCTAGTTAATATGTCGAGTGGGGTGTCATATAAAAGGGCTTGGGTTGCACATTCTGAATTTTCTTTTTGTACTTTGAGTCATTTTTGTTTTATGAGGGAAAATGTAAAATACCGTTCCCTCCTCTTATCTCCGAAGTTTACCAAGGAAAAAATATAAAATCAGTCAATGTATATTTTACAGGAAAAATATAACTGTAGCTCTATCTAGTTCTCCTTTTTTTATCGTCAAAAAACATTTTTATAGTAAATTTATAATTTAATCACCTTTGCATGTATTTTTGTTTTATACATTCCTACGAGATTATGCTGGAAGTACCTTCTTTTAAATGAAGAAAAAAAAATTGAAATCGGTTTACGTGATAAAGAATTATCTTTGAAAAACTACGATACAGACAAAGTTATTCAGTCGCTCAAATTTGTAACAAAAGTCGCCTATAGATGGCTCTGTACTCATGGCGTCCAATTTCCACACCATGTTGTTGAGATTTTCCTGATTTAATAGGGTTGGATATGTGTACCGGTACACATCTGTGTACGGAACCCTCGGTGCGCGAGTCCGACTCGCACTTGACCGGTTTTATTTTTTAACTCCCTAGACTCCAGAAGATAATGGTAACTCTTGGCGTATACGAAGCATCACTGGCTGGATGCTGGTGATGGGTTTGGTAATAGACAACGCGTATAGCGGTGGTTTGGCATCCAGCTTCACGGTCCCCAAGTACGAAGCATCCATAGACACGGTGCGGGATCTGGTGGACAGGAAAATGGAGTGGGGCGCTCCTTCTGATGCTTGGTTATATTCTATGATCCTGTCTGAAGAGGTACCAATCATTTTTATTTCTTTTAAATGCGGCAGCGTATCCTACCTACGCAAGCAGGCTACAGTGGGCAGCTTAGCTTGTGTCGATGTGCATTTCAATACGATACGTACGTCTTTTACCCATGTCTTTCTGTAGTGTCCCGACTACATATAACGTTCGACGTTGTACCACAGCAGTCGGTAAACAAGTATGTAAGTAATTATAAGTGGCTGGCATCTTGCTAAAAAAAATATCAGATGTCAGAGATACATCCTATACTCGTATCCTTGGGTAACCACTTTTAATCTGACATTGTGACCTACAGCATTATTTTTCAGCCGGTAATCAAAAGTTTAATAAGCCAATTTAGGACTTATCCACCAGAGACTTTAATGCGGAAGAGTTTTACGCGAAGCTTGGCGTTTAGCATTGAACGCCTTCCTGCAGGTAACTAAGTTTTTCAATCTTGGTATCATCCTCACTGCCACCACATCTACAGAGTTTTAATGTTGAAGTACATTTCATATGATAAGTGTGGGTACCATGAAGATATTTTACGACACATATTTGAAAATTATGCCGCTTTCACAGTCCAGTCCTGCAAGCTATGCATAAGTTAGACTAGAGCGAGAAAACCAAGGGCATTCGACTCCCTAAATATCTCGCTCAATCTTATAAAGAAATAAATAAATCATTAATTTCAGGCAACAAAGGCCCATAGATAAGTACCTTATAGCTAATATACATGCAACTAACTATACACATAAAAACTAAAACATTATTCTGTCGACAAATCAGCTTATAGTTTGCACATCACGCAACGTAATATCAGTAATATCACCGGTCGTTTGGCTGTTTCTATTGACCAGATGATAGGTGCTGTAAGTTCGTTTTTCTTAGGATCCTTCGCAATCGGCGAGTACGTAACCAAGGAAGCGGCGATGGACCTCGAAATCATGTTGGAGGATATGTATTACGAACAGTGTGTGGTGATGACGAGGAAGAGCTCCCCATACACCGCCAAGCTCAGCGAGCTGGTCGGCCGCCTTCACCAGTCCGGACTTCTGCTTTCTTGGGAGACACAGGTGAGGGATTCTGTATGCTGATGTGTTCACGTGTCACTTGCTTCGTTGGCTCAGCGACCCAAAATGAACAATGACAGCCGGCACGAGAGCGCGTCACACTTTTCTCGGTTCTCCGCTAACTCATGCCAATTGCTGATTTGGACGAGATAGGTTCTGCTGAATAATTATTTAGATTGCTTTTTTGACGCCTAGAGTGTTCGTTGTTTGTAAATTGACGGTCAAAATGTTGTCAAGGGCCTTTCCAAAGAAACGCCTATTTATCAGATAGATACATGTATAATAATATTAATGAACACTAAATTTATGTTACAGATCGCTTTAAAATATCTAGATTTCAAAGTACAACTAGAAGTTAGATTGTCTAGAACAAAAAAAGACATAGACGGTGTAGAGCCGTTAAACATAAAACAGCTTTTGGTGCGTAATATTTCATTACATACAAATGCAAGACTTTGTATATGATTATTAGTTCTCTAGAATAGATATCATTATTAGTTCGCTAAAAGTTGCTTTCATGTTAGATAGAGATCAATCTTCTGCCTTCTACGCGATTTTAACGACCCTTTCTTTGGGTTTGGGCAACGCGTAAATAATGCAAGTAGAGGTACACAGTCAGCTGCAAAGAAACCTGACTCCTATACTTACAAACTTATATGCAGAAAGGGAGGGGGTGGTCTATTACTTCATGTTAGAAACCGATCTACAACCTTGGTACGCAATTTTTTTATATACAGTCGCTCCTGCAATGCTACATAAAATGTAAAATTGGTTTTCAGGGTATCTATATCCTTTACTTCGGAGGGCTGGCTACTTCACTTATGGTTTTCATCTCGGAATTGCTGATTTGTCAGTGTAAACCTTAAAGAGTACTAAATATAGCAACATTTTTATAAAACAGATTTTACTTCATTTGTTTTAAGCAATATCGCTCTAACTGTCACTTACAAAACGGAAAATGGAAGTTCAATCTAACATACGCACGTTATACGTATCTAAGTTTGATGCGCGCCCGCCTAACGATAACATTTCTGAATCTTGTCTGAACGCAACTCTGATGTCAAATTGGAATGCGAATCGTGATTCTGAGCGACCCGCCCTATGCGACTCGTCAGTATAATTCGAGACATATTAAATGAAATACGGGTATTATTTCGTGTCACACTATTATTTTTAAATTACTTATTTTCATATAATGTTCTTGTCACTTTATATGGCCTAGCCCTGGACCGATAGAAGCAAATATATTGCCATTTTGTAATTCGGAAAACCCTAAATATGTAATATGTATTATACAATATAATTTCTCTTCCTCAAAAATCACCAAAAAATAAATAATCCACGCCGTGCGTATCGCTAAAGTTTTATAAGAATTCATTTCATTGATATAACAATATCGGTTAAAGGGTTAAACAGACAATAATCATACAAGACACAAAGGTATAATTTGGAACCAAACTAACTTAAATCTAGTGGTTAAGAAGCTGGCAAGAATAAAGTCAGAGGTATTTGGTTTACAGTCCATTCCAGGTTATTTTCGCTAAATAACTCGTTTAATTATTTCTTTGTGGCATGGTTGTTCGGTTCGGAACTGCTATAACACACACACATCGTAATACTGACGCTTACTTACTTTCAAGGCGATTGTAGCAATAAATTAGTAAGTGTGTAGAACGCTTTAATCAACACGGAATCTCCAGACCGATTTTTTAACAACAACGAGTATGATTGGACTGGTCACGGGTCATATTGTAAGACAATAGCTGAAATATATATGATCAGTCATTGTTGTATTCTGGTTTCAAATAATTCAGAACGAATTACTTAAATAAGAATATTTTTTGTAATAGATAATCATAGAAATTGCTTCTCATAAACGTAATTTATTTGATGGGCTATCGTAAACATTGTAAGTAGGGTATAGCTATAATTTTCTGGTCACATAACATTAACTAATAACATAATGAACCGGACCATTACTACTTTAGTAGGTACTATTAATTATTCTGTGCCTTTACCTCATCGAATCGTTAAAAAGACATCAATAATACGAACAGTTACTGACAGGTGAGACATCACTAGACTGTCCATTGGGTTCCTTGGCATTACGAGTATATGCAGAAAACTATGGGGATAATTTAGTTACATGTACTTGCAACATAGGTAACTCGACGCAGGGTTTAAGGATGAATAAAATACCTATCGCAAAACTGTGTAAGTAAATGTAAGTAGGTATACTTACTTATAAACATAACTACTTATACTCGTAATTACATATGTTAATATTATATTAATAACATAATTTATATTCATCAAAATACAAGTGTCAATTTTTCAATTGCCTGATAATTATAAACATTTATTAATTTGAAGGCGGTATTAAAAGTTAAATAAAAATAACTTAAATAAAATTACAACTAACTTAAATTTAAAAAAGGCCTTTGTGGCATTGTACCGAGGATTCTGCCGGTATTTCCTCGCTGTATCGCAATGCTGATACGTTGTGCGAGGAAGTCGCCAGCTCTTCGGTCACCAGTTACGTCAACCAAATGCTTCGCGATTTCGCTGGGACCCCATGGACCAAGAAGAGCTTCGACACCAAAAGGTAAAAATTTGTACTCTCTGCCGAGGCCCCCATATATATTTTTATTACGCTTTAATATTTCGGCATTTTCCGCCGCTGCACTCTTAATTACATATTAGTGTAAACTACATTTTTTAGTTCTATTTAGTAACTATTATATCTATAACCTTAGAATATGTCAATTCTAATCTGCCGTAAAGCAGGCAAAAATATCTGATACGTCTTAACGGCCCTAGAAATAGGTTCTTATTACATATTTAGGAGCGCTTTGTTGTTGCAGATACTAATACTGGATACTGTAGGTACGAGTAGGTATGTGTAGGTAACAGTTTCTGTGGCATCGTACGTGGCTCTTAAGTTTGTCTGTCAAGGTTCTTGGGTTATATTGCAAAAGCAAGTCGTCTCTCAGATCCAGCTCTCATTGAAACTATTAGAATAATGAAACTAATGACAGGAGCACAGCCATGTTTTAGAACCTGTATCACTCGCTATTATGAGTCTCATGAGCAGGTTCTAGTGTGGAAGGTCCTTTAATTTTTTTATTTAACAATTCCTGAAATTTGACCTATTTTTCGTTCAAAAAGTATATAGGTACATTTTTTATCTCTCACGTGGACCTTAGCTGCGGAACCATAATGTTTTTATGATGCCGCGCCGTTTCAGTTAGTTTGGTACTAAATATTACATTAGATATTCCTCTGTGTTTGAACTCGTAAGCAAACATGTGTTGTAGATTGTTTACAGTGCTTCGTCCATTGCTTCATCATTGATGGTGAATATCACAGCCACTCACAGTATCATGAGTGCATTCATAAGAGACGGCTGCGACAACTATCCCAACAAGTCAAAATGTTGTTATCACCAAGTGTATTACTTCCAATTGAAATATTACTAAATACTCTAGTAAATGACCATCTACAAACATCTTATTGCTTAACGTTTGTAACGGACACAGAATTAACGGTCAGCTTACCATCGAACATGAGCTCTATGAGAATTCAACCTAATAATTCAGAACTATTAGAACATATTTTGAATGCGTCGGAAAAAGGGTGTTCCGATTACATAATTCAACTGAATGAACCTGAAAACTTTATGATAGCTTTCGAAAACGTAAATCACTTAGGGGAAATAAGGCGGAGCGATAAGAAAATCATATTCTTACCGCCACAAGACGAATACAATATAAGTGTCCTTACAGACATTTTGTCACTAAACGAAGCTAGTTTTGCTGCTAATATTGTGTTAATAGTACCAGCTATGACAAGCTCAGCTGATTGTACGGCATATGACATGATAACTCACAGGTTCATAGGTCCTGATGAGGATGTACAGAAGCCTTTGTTGCTAGATCGTTGGGATTCCTGTACCGGTCGGTTTGAGAAAGGAGCAAATTTGTTCCCTCACGACATATCGAATTTATATGGCAAGACGTTAAAAGTTGCAGCATTTACGTACAAACCATATGTGTTATTAGATCTTGACCCGTCATTAAGCCCACTCCGTCGCGATGGCATGGAAATGAGAATAATCGACGAATTCTGCAGGTAATACACGATTCCAGCACTATGCTTAAGGAACTAAAAGTATAGAAGTACTTCAACGTTTAAATGAATATTAATAGGTCCACAGCACAGGTCAGGTTCCCAAATCAGGCTCCATCAATTTCGCAATTGTTAGTCGTCGTATATTCGAACCGTCAACTGTTTTGACAATAAGCACTTGAATATAACGAGAAGCACTCTGAACCCTCAGCAAACCATGTCAGAGGACTTAGAGGAATTCCAGCGATTACGTCACGTATCGAACGTAGGCACTTTAAGTCATTCTCGAAAATAAATGACAGATTTAACTACCTTACAGTACTATTGGAACATTACATAATAACTCCTATAACCTTCTATTTATTTATTAATATTTAAAAAAAGAAAAGTGGTTATAAGTTATAAGGGTAAGAGTTACAATACAACAAGAAACTTGTTCAAAGGTATACCTAACACGGGCTTTGAGTCTTAGGTCGCAGTCTGGAGTCCAGCGGGCAGCGGGTTAATTCATTGAACTGAACACCCGCTCGCTGCCCCGCTGGACTGCCCACTGACGTCCAGATTAAGTAGGTATGGCTTAGGTAATGTGGTAAATTATTTTAGTTGGGTTAATTGTACGGTGGAAATAGTAAGAGACGACGAACATGAGTGGGGTGAGATCTATGAGAACAACACGGGTGTCGGCGTGCTCGGCAACGTGGTGGAGGATCGTGCCGATATTGCTATCAGTAAGTAAAATGTTCCCTATACGTATAATTTTTCAATCGCTAGATAAAATTATCCATCAATGAAAATTATCGCTGTCACTTTCTAATGTCACGTGAGAGAAAAGGACAGAGCTAACATTTATCTGACAGATACTTTTATCTGGGGATCGAAAAATCGTTCCTTAACTTATAAGGGAATAAATTATTTCAAAAGCATATTATAAGATAAACGATTACATCATGGACAGGGATGTTTGGCAGTGATAGCGTCCCGCACAAGTAATCTAACACAGAAATATTTTGTCCTTAGTATTAAAAAATATGTATGTATGTTGATACCGTAGGTAGCATTTGAATTTTGTACTATTTTTATTGTTATTTTATATACATAGTATATTGTTTTGAAAAAATGACACCTCGCCGAGTTTCTTACGCCGGTTCTTCTCGAGGCAGAGGTTTATTTTATGAACCGGTGGTAGTTTTTTTGACATTCATAAGTGCATGTAACATGCCTAAATTGAAGAATTAATGATAAAAAAAAAGAAAAGGCTGTCACATCTTACCTCGGTACCTGTCACAACTTACCTCGGTGATAGGAGAGTTGTGACAGAAGCAGTTGTCTTACTTTTCAGAAAGCGTAATACTTTAATTAATTTTGGTGACTGTTTTGAATAGAGAAAGAATGGTGCTACATCAGTTCACATAGGTAATGACTGTGGAATGTTTCTTAAGCGAGATATGTCCCTTATATTAAAAATTATCACAATACTCCTAGATCTCCCCTACTAAGTACCTACTTACCTACTACGCACGCGCGCGGTTATGCACGCCTATGCCAGAATGGAGCCGTCGATTAAAACATGTTACAAGCCTTTGCGAAATGGGTCTAATATTTTAAAACTTAGTTTTTGTTACTGAGGTTGTGTTCCGTTCAATTTCAGCGGCGCTCTATTCTTGGTACGAAGAATACAGGGTGTTGGACTTTACAGCTCCAATTATTAGAACTGCTATCACTTGTATTGCACCAGCACCTAGGCAAGTACATAAATAAATAGTGTTATAAAGATTTCTATACATAACATATGTAATGTACATTAACGCCTGTATTTTAGGCGTAATCAGTGCCTGTTTTAGCATTTTTACCACTCGACTTTTGAAATGCCATTTATTGTGGGAAAAAAATGTCTTCTATTAAATAAAAGTTCTGCGAAACATAAATTCGATGATGTTTATTATTGTGACAAAAAAATAGTAAACCAACTTTTTATTAAATGTAGTTGTTTATTTTCAGGATTTTAACAAGCTGGGATTTGCCATTGGTACCGTTCACTTGGCCGATGTGGCTGTGTTTGTTATTCACTTTCTTCTATGCCTCGGTCGCTCTCCTCATAGCTCAGCGGTCTACCGACAACATATTCTTGACAACATTGGGGATGATGATCGCTCAAGTTAGTAGAAAAGTCAGGCGGCGCGGCGGCAGCAGGGAAGGCATAGTTTTTTGTTTCGGTATACAAAGTCAGCAGCCAATGACCGCTGCTAACGTAAACTATAAATTTAGAAATAAAGGAAAAATTGAATAACTTCGTCACCGCGCGGGATTTGAACCTGAGACCTCCCAGCACTCGCGGCCAGTCGCTCTAGCCAACTAAGCTTAGGTGTAACTGCCACGGTCCGAATTTCCTTAATCGTTCCCTTATTTATACAAACGATTTAAGGGAGACGTATAGCGGCATCTACCAGAAGACTCAGGCTTCATTAACGGCACTAATGTCTCAAATCATGTTGAAAATCGTCAGTTACGATGCACCATCTCATACCAAATTAATTTTGTACTAAGCAGTACCTACCGCTGCTAACGTAAACTACAAATTTAGGAATAAAGGAAAAATTTAAAAACTTAGGCACCGAGCAGTATTTGAACCTGCGACCTCCTGGCACTCGCGGTCAGTCGCGCTCAGTTTTTCAGTTTTTCCGTTAATTCTAAATTTGGCCGAAATAAGTTCTTATTCCCTTATAAGTTATAACGAAGACGTGGGTAGCTCATTTCCAAGACTTCAGATGGGTTGTGATATTCAGTGGACTGATCTAATGCTGAATGTATTTCAGAACCCAGAATCTAGCGAAAAAAAATGCAATGAGTTGGGCGATAGTTTAAGCCAATGGTTTTCGACCATAAACAAGTTTCTAATAGTCCGTTTGCAAATATTAGGTGTAGTGCTAATGATGCCATGATATGTAATTCCGTATTCTGAATTATATGGCAATGCGGTAAACAGGTAGCGCATGCGATCGATAGGTGATATTAGAGAATGTCATTCACCATCATCGCTATTAGTCTGTCGTTATAAATAAACGATAGGATACAGGTCACCATCATGTAATTATATGACAGTAAATTACACAAATACCGATCACCGGGTAACATTCACGGAAACATGTTGGAGTGTGTAAAGACGCGCGTGTGTCCATATATTAGTGACGCCCGCGCCGCATGGCGCCGCGTCCTATCGCTGCCGTCGTGTCGCCCGCTTGACCTAGAATTATTTTTTTGAAATGGATATTTCTTTGCTGGCGGCTAGTACAACATCATTATAATGGCCTATAGATACATTCATAAACTCACGCCTGTACCTATTCTTAAAAGGGGTAGGCAGATCACATGAAATTTGTGCCAGTGTCACATTTAGCAATTGTAGGTTTAAAGATGGAGGTAATATGATATTGCAGTGAGAGGTTGCTAGCCCACAACACACTACAATCCGGATCCAATAGTCGACTCTTACGACACCCGCGGGAAGAAAGGGGGAAGTGCTATTCAGAAAACCCGGCACCACACGGGGGCCTATAGATGGAGCCATTTAATGCAATGCAAGCATGCTAAAACCTACTTTATCGCAGCGAAATTTATTTAAGTATCGCATGGCAATTATTTCGAACCTTGAGATCTTCGAGAAGACAGTACGGTTGCCAGTTTGTTGCACTTCTTACAACCTCGAGAACTTACAAGCCATCTATGTCGTCAGCGCCATCTACCGTTCTACGTATGATGTTGAAACCCACACATATTGAATAGTCTATAGTTAAAGTAAAGACGTCGCTCATTACTAAAATAGAACGCCAGCCATAGATGGCGCTTTAATCAACACATTAAATTGTTTCCATTTACTTCGCTAGAAGGCGGTAAATATAATAAAATCATTGTAAGAAGTATTTTTTGGAGTAAATGGCTGACTGTCGAGTTTCTTTTGGCGTTTCTTCTCGGCAGTGGTCTTTTGGGAAAGGCTAGTAGTTTTTGACTTGTAAAAGTGTCATTGCGAAATTTGAAAGAAACAAGCGTATTCATTCATACAGTTATCAACCAAATATTAAAGAGCTATTATGATTCAGTTTATTTTACATTATTTTATTTATTAGTAACGAAAATAAATATATAGGCAACGTAAGAAGTAACTACTTAATATAATTTACGGTTGTATGATACAATTGCATCGGGGATACAACTTTTATCCCCGATGCAACCCGCTGCTTTTTTCTTAAATCTAGACTCACGAGGACACGAAGTCGTGGCGTATCCGCAGCATCACTGGCTGGATGCTGTTGACCGGCCTTATTATAGACAATGCTTACGGCGGCGGTCTATCCTCCAGCTTCACGGTCCCCAAGTACGAGAAGTCCATAGACACGGTGCAGGATTTAGTGGATCGGAAAATGGAGTGGGGCGCCACACATGATGCTTGGATATTTTCTATTACACTTTCTGAAGAGGTATCGGTTGTTTTGACATAGTTTTTACATTTCACAGCCTAAAGCAGGCTGGTATCGCATTCAAGTTTAACTAGGTATGAACCTAACCTATCATTGCGGGTTATCAAGGTATGTACCTATAATTTACAAGCGGTAATAAATTAATAATAGTTCAATAACAATGACTTAAATAATATTAAAACTAACTTAAATCTAAAACAGGCCCTGGGGTCATTGTACCGAGTATGCTGGCGGCATTTCCTCGCTGTATCGCAATACCGATATGTTGTGCAGGAAGTCGCCAGCTCTTCGGTTACCAGTGCCTTTACCATGAGTTTATATAACCGTACTCGCTAGGGACTGCGCGAACTGCTTAAAAATTTGTATGGGCAAAAGTATAGCGCCTCTGGCGGTTACGCAATAGAACTAAGAATCGGCATACTAAATCGTTTACGCAGTCGCTAGCGAGTACGGTCATGCAAACTCATTGGTAAAGGCACAGTAACGTCAACTAAACGCTTCGCGATTTCAGTAAGTAACTTGATCGAAATTGGTTATAGTTACCTACATGCGATTCTTGCACGAGCGTGCGTAATTCGGGCTTAATGCTAATAGTAAACAATATTTTTCTTTCGCTTTTTGGTGGGTAGGCAGGTGCAGGAGAGCAGGAGTGCGTTGTAAATGTATAACAGAAAATGGGCCTTGGTAACTACGAAAGGATGATGGTTGATGATTTCATATCACCTTTTGTCTAGGTCTTTGATAGGCCGTATTTTCCTCTATTCTTTTGAGTATGAATTAACATTGAAAGTTAAGACTTAAGAGTTATTGGGACGTTTTTACTGCAGTGTTACTGGTATTACTATAAGTTAAGTACTTATTTGTTGGATATTTCAGCCTCTTATTAAGAGTTTAATAAGCCAGTTTAAAACGTATCCAGCGGAAACATTAAAGCGAAAGAGCTTTACCCGGAGTATGGCATTCAGTATTGAACACCTGCCTGCAGGTAACTTCTTTTCAATATTACGCTAGGTAGGTACAGTCAGTCTCATAAATAGCGGGACACTTTGGTACTTTGTCGCTTTCACCCGTTGCAAACTTAATATGACAGTTTAAACATGAAGCTAAAGCGACAGGGTACAAAGGTGTCCAAAGCCCATTGTGGTACCTACTAAACTAACAAGTCACCATGTTGAAGTTTATACAGATGAACATCGTTACCTCTCTGTTCTACTGATGTTCGACTGTGTACTGTGACACTCCTAACAATCAGTGTGGCCGCACCCACTGGCTTCAAGTAGGTAAATATTTTAATAGTTTTAAGCAACAACTTATCTCTTTTCTCCTGTTTCCTCTCTAACATCTTCTATTCTATTCTATTCATTACTCTTTCTTTTCACCTTTCCATTAATCCAATAAAAATAATCAAATTAAATAAATAAATAAAATTTCCATTACTCTTTCTTGACCTCGACTTGGCCCAAAAGGCCGAGTCGAGCGGGTCTACCTGAAAAAGAAACTGGCTCCACTGGAGGCCAAGGCTCTTAGGTCTTCGTCTCGTATTCAACACCTTCTAGGGAAATCTCGCGCTTTTTCAAGCTACATCAAAATGATGGCGATCAGAGTTCAGTGCTTTTTAAACTCACAGGTGGTATTTTAACACTGACTCACATATGCTGGGGCGCCTGCTATTTTGTACGCAGTCAGTGGTAGTGTACTTGGATTGTTTTTACCATATTTATAAATTCCTACACGTAAAAAAATGTCACATAGTATAGGTACGTTTCCCAAAGTGTGGTAGGGAAAGATAAACTTAGATTATAAGTAAGATAAAAAGTATCTCTAAGTGCGGGTTGCACCAAAGCGCTACTAAGCTTCGTTTTTTAAAATTTGATTGTATGGTAAGTTTGATAAGTTTGTATGGGATGAGCTGCCGGCGCCATATTGATCGGTCTGATATCAAAGTTGGTGCAAGCCGCCCTCAGTCGTCTTTCCCCAGTTCAAGTTAAGATGTACATCTTAAGGCATATCACCTATGAACTTGAATTTTCAAAATCATCCAGGTTATTTCGCAATCGGCGAGTACATAACTAAGGAGGCGGCTATGGACCTCGAGATCATGCTGGAAAAATTGTACTACGAACAGTGTGTGGTGATGTTGAGGAAGAGCTCCCCGTACACCGCCAAGCTCAGTGAGCTGATCGGCCGCCTCCACCAGTCTGGGATCATGCTTTCCTGGGAGACACAGGTTTTTTATAGTTCCTGACGGACTATACCGCGAGCGGAAAATGAAATATCTGTCTCTCGGTTGCACTTGCTTAGTCGAGCGACAGACGGAGATAGGTATTTCGTTTTCGGCTCGTGGTACGCGGCGGTAGGCCCTCTGGGTCTTAGGGTTTATGGACTACTTTCTTTGTGGGATCCAGCGAGAAGAGTTTTTATCATTGACCTCCCACAACGAATTTATATAGTTGTGCCTTTTTTTTGGGCAGAAGATATTGAGTTATATCCCAGATATTACTCTACGTAGACATTGTCTCAATGTGTGAGTTTCTTTGTTGCGTTGTTAATAATTAGCATTTTTAGTTGTTAATAATTATTAACACATAATTACAGGTGGCTTTAAAATATCTAGATTTCAAAGTGCAATTGGAAGTGAGGCTGTCTAGAGCTAGAAAATATTTGGAAGAAATTGAGCCGTTAAGCTTAAAAAAGCTTTTGGTGCGTATACTTATTTCATTAAAGCTTTTCTATACATATCAGTAACATCTAATACCGATGAATATTGCCATAGCCTTGACTTAACGCCTAATAGCTTATTTCGTGGCACCAAGCTGAGTGGCGACCATTTTAGCATATATTAATTGTATTCTAATTTTCCTTTGTTTTATTATTATTTTAATATTGTATATGCTAAATAAACATGTTTTCTTTCTTTCTTTCTTTCTTTCATAGATTGGGTCATTGCGCTTTGGTTAATGGCCACTTGTGCTTACTGTAAACTATGAGGCTGATTTTGAAAAACACTATCGATCATTTCACTGTCGGTTTCTTTTAGCTCAGGCAGAGCGAGTACCTACATATGCGGATATTACCTATGTAGACCGTAGTATCAAAATTTACAATATTGGAACAAGTACAAAAATTTATGGAAAACAATTTTGTAAGGTTTAGGGAAAGATGGTAGCATAATTATAAGTATTTGCATTTCAGGGTATATACATTTTTTACTTTGGAGGCCTGGCTATAGCGCTGCTTGTATTTATTGGGGAATTAATCATTCACCGTGGAAAAGCTACAATAGTGGTATAAGAAAAATACATCAATTCTATTGCAATAGAATTGACTGAATTTACAACTATTAAGTATGTATACCTAATGCATAATGGTAGTTCTTTAACGTAATAATAAATATAATTTTCCCACCCTGTATAACGAATATGAGTAGGTAATTGATTTAAAATATTGTTTATCTACATCTATTTTTATAGAAAATCCTCTTTAATGTAATCAAAAACCGTACGTCAAGAGGGACTACTACCTACGAACTTCGTATCGTGCCGTCCCTCTGGCTCATATAGTAAATAACACGAGAGTGAAAGGGACAATACGATACGAAGTTCGGAGTAGCCCCTCTGGCCAATCTACAGAGCTTTTGACTTGTAAAAGTGTCAACTTATTTATTATACGTACTTACACGAACGATTTGCGTTTTCTGTTCGCGGTAGGACCTCAACAGTTGAGGGTGGAAGGGGAAACGTGCGACGGAGACGTACTGCGTGCTAGAAAAGGACATGTATAGCCCACGAAGTGGGTTTCGAATTCATATCTATTTGGTTAAAAATTAAAATTTTGTTGCGACCAAAATCATCAACGAAATTTCGATAAGGCATTATAATCACAACGAGATTTTATATAGATCACACAAGCACCGAAGTGTTATTTCAATTGTTATTATGATGTCTTGAATAGCTCGACCGTGACAGCTATCGTACGATTGGTTGGTCGATCGCCAGTCGCACGAATGTCACGTTGATGTGACGTCACTTCCCCTCAGTGTTGCCAGATACCCCGCTTTTCCGCTTTTTTCTTCTCGTTTTTGCCACTGTCCCAGTCATCCGCGTTAAGCCAACGCGGCTTCGCTTTTTTGAAATGTTAGAATTTACTGAGTGAAAAGGCTGTAAATTCAAAATATCGAACGATTAGAACTAGCTAGAATTAGTGCAAGTAACATTTATAACTTCCGTGATAGTGCAGAAGACGGCGTAAAGCACATTTGTTTCATTTGAAACATAAAATAAAGAAAATTAATGAACGTATTTCGCGTTAACATATACTAACACTAGTTTTAGGTAAGAAAAATTGAACTAACACATTATTATTCTTATTTATATTAACTAATTTAATTCAATTTTAATTTAATTTGTAATTAAATTTGTCTGTGTATGGATCCATGTTATCCGAAATAAATGATTTATTATTATTATTGTTATTCAAAAATCCGCGTTTTTAAAGCGCACCTCCCGCTTTTTGTATTTCGGCACCTGGCAACACTGCTTCCATTCAACTCATTAACTCAATCTTCTCAACTTCACTCCAATGCAGTTAGTCATTTGCGAGTGTTGTAGGGTGACGTTTTTCGTGAGTCGTACGTACGTAGGCGGGAAATCGATCGATACTACGATATCACCCGACGCCTAGTGAAGAACATGTTGTAATACAATAAAAATTAATATAGGCAAAATTTATCGTACATCGACCACTATGGCAAAAATTGTATTGCTTTGTTTTGCTGTATTTCTAACCGCGAATGCTGAATTTACTTGGAGACATCATAATAATGAAGAGCTGCCGTTGATTTTGGAGGAAGTTCATCAAAAATGTCCTAACATATCGAGAATTTACGCTCTAACCGAGCCGTCTGTGCAAAATATTCCCCTTTACGTTATTGAATTCTCGGATAAACCTGGAATACATCAACCTTGTAAGTATTGAATTATAGGGTAGTTGAGTTTTTAAGTTTCACCTTAGACTTTTTTCTAAACATTGTACATGTGTTCTGTATAGATAAGCCTGAAGTGAAGTACATCGGGAATATCCACGGGAATGAGGTGTTGGGTCGTGAGTTACTGTTGGGGTTGGCCCATTACTTGTGCGACCGGTACCTGGCCCACGACCGCCGCATTAGAGCGCTCGTCCATAACACTCGCATCCACCTGCTGCCTTCAATGAACCCTGATGGATGGCAGCTGTCCACTGATACCGTAAATATTTTAAAAAACATTAGAAATTTCATTTACTTATGTCTTTTTTTATTTTTTCTGGAACAATTAATATTTATAGGTAACCTACCTATTTAACTATATAGTAGGAGTAGGTAACCTTCCTATTTAACCATGCTGTAATAAAATTAACTACATTTATATTTTTTTATAATTAACTGTAGTATTTGGATACTACTTTCAGATTTGCCTAAGAGTCTTGTTTCATGTTTATCTAGCAATAATTGAACTCTTTATGCCTTATGTGTATTATGCTGATGTACTTATACCCAAATACATATATTTTTAATTTTAAATATAATTTTTTGTAGGGCACCCAGGATTACCTGATTGGTCGCTACAACAATCACACTGTGGACTTAAACCGAAACTTCCCAGATCTGGATGCCATCACATTTGAGTATGAGCGTCAGGGCATCAACCATAATAACCACTTGCTACGTGATGTGACTCGCCTTGCTGCTCCGGTAAGTTAATATAATAATAAAGCCATTTATTAACACAGTTATAAATGTTACAATATATACTATGCTTAACATGTTATATAATTTAACTGTTGAATATATTCACTTTATTAGTCTAATGCTTTTTATACGTAAAGGTCTCCCCAAATTATCGCCATTTCTCCCTCCCTCTGGCTATTGTTGTCCAACCTCCACCTGCTGTAGCTTTTATTTCATCAACATATGATTATTCTAGTTAAGGGCATTCTAGATTGTTGTGTTTTACATCATTTACTAGAGTGCCATCATCTGGTAAATGATGGAAAAGATGGAAGGTTTTAGATTAGTTTTATTTCGCACAGTCTAGATTGCCCCACTGCACCTTCTGAATAAATATCAAATATTTTAATATTTTATACTTATCAATCTAATCCCTAATAGAGATGTGCCATTACCAAAAATATTCCCGATTTTGTATATTATCTTTTGGAATAGTACATTCTACCTACTCTCAAACTAGACAAAGCTTGTACTTGACAATGGACATACTTAGATATTCTGGAGAGCTTGGATGAAGCAAGTTACCGGCGATTGCTGTTGCGATCCTCAGTCATGAGGAATCGAGGAGGAAGAGGAAGAAGACAGACGTTTTATAATAAATTTTATAGTAGATAAAAAATAACAACTTCAATACCAACGACGATCGCTTTTAACCTAGTTGGTATTGGTAGTGAGGGTTCTAATTCCGGTCACGGCATTTATTTCTGTGATGAACACGAATATTTGTTCCTGAGTCTTGGATTTTTTCTGTGTATTTAATCATCTATCTATATAAGTATGTATATCATCGCCTCGTGCCCATAGTTTAGCTTTGCTTAGTTTGCGACTAGGTCGATTTGTGTAAGGTTGTCCACAAATATATATATAAAAGTACATAGAAAACGTATACGACTGAGAACCTGATATTTGTGCTCAAGACACAAATAAATGCCTATACTGGGATTTATACCCAGAGGTCCATCATCTTTTTGCCAGGGTTACTACCAGCTAAGCTGGTAGCTAGCAGTAGTGGTATTTTGCCTTCAAGCAAAATCATTTTCCATATCATGTAGATTCTATTATGCAAGACTGAAGTTACTAAAGTCCTTGGCCAATCATACTTTATGTAAAAATATGACATCAGCTTTCTCATCTGATTGTTATAATATTGCAGTTATGATAAGATAACGGAATATATTAAATTATTGATTTTTCCGCTCAGCAAATTGTAACATAACTGATTATTGAGTATATGGGTGAAGTAAGATAACAACACAATGGCAATGCGCCGGATACAAGTGGGCTGTTAATGGTATTGCGTTCGTTCAGTTATTGATTTAGGTTGGTTGGGATGTGAAGGCATTTTTTAAATGAAGATGCTTATCTATATCGGTCTGCCATATCCATGGACCTCAAAATCACTTGAAATTGTTTCTATTTTTTGCATACCTATTTTGCATAGCAATAGTCAAAACGTTGCTTACCTCTACATTGCGTAGGTACACACGTCGCACTTTTTTGGGGCCTTTACAGCACTCGTGGGCATGGAAGAGTTATGTTAATTTGTTTTACTCTGGGTCTGGTATGTATGAGTTGGGAAGACGACTAAACAGGCTCATAGGTGTAATTCGGCCAGCGCCTACAGGGTACAGGGTTAGATGGTAAAGAGAGTTACGCTCCGAAATTAGCCAGCAGTTATAGATAGGAAAGCGATGACTTTTGAGATCCTGAAGTTCTTAGCGCCGATACCCCTGGAGTATTTGCGCAGAAATCATGGTGTTTTTTATTTATTATTACTAGCCAGGGGGCAAAGACTGTTGATGCTTTTATTATAAACCAGTTTTCTACTGAAAAACTAGACACGAAATACGCAGGTTTTCTAATCGAAAAACAGGATGGATATTGAAGATGACCATTTCTTGTAGCTGGAGCCCGAAACGCGTGCAGTGATGCGCTGGATCATGTCAGTGCCTTTCGTGCTGAGCGCGGCCATGCACGGCGGGGACCTCGTCGCCAACTACCCTTACGACGAGAGCCGCAGCGGCGCGCCCGTGTCGGAGTACTCTGCGAGCCCGGACGACGACACGTTCAGGTGTGTTGTCAGTGGTGTCCGCTCTTGTCGGTGCTGCTAACGGCGGCTACCTCGTCGCCAACTGCCCATACAACGAGAGCCGCAGCGACGCGCCCGTGTCGGAGTACTCTGCGAGCCCGGACGACGACACGTTCAGGTGTGTTGTCAGTGGTGTCCGCTCTTGTCGGTGCTGCTAACGGCGGCTACCTCGTCGCCAACTGCCCATACAACGAGAGCCGCAGCGACGCGCCCGTGTCGGAGTACTCTGCGAGCCCGGACGACGACACGTTCAGGTGTGTTGTCAGTGGTGTCCGCTCTTGTCGGTGCTGCCAACGGCGGCTACCTCGTCGCCAACTGCCCATACAACGAGAGCCGCAGCGACGCGCCCGTGTCGGAGTACTCTGCGAGCCCGGACGACGACACGTTCAGGTGTGTTTGTCAGTGGTGTCCGCTCTTGTCGGTGCTGCCAACGGCGGCTACTTCGTCGCCAACTACCCATACAACGAGAGCCGCAGCGACGCGCCCGTGTCGGAGTACTCTGCGAGCCCGGACGACGACACGTTCAGGTGTGTTGTCAGTGGTGTCCGCTCTTGTCGGTGCTGCCAACGGCGGCTACCTCGTCGCCAACTACCCATACAACGAGAGCCGCAGCGACGCGCCCGTGTCGGAGTACTCTGCGAGCTCGGACGACGACACGTTCAGGTGTGTTGTCAGTGGTGTCCGCTCTTGTCGGTGCTGCCAACGGCGGCTACCTCGTCGCCAACTACCCATACAACGAGAGCCGCAGCGACGCGCCCGTGTCGGAGTACTCTGCGAGCCCGGACGACGACACGTTCAGGTGTGTTGTCAGTGGTGTCCGCTCTTGTCGGTGCTGCCAACGGCGGCTACCTCGTCGCCAACTGCCCATACAACGAGAGCCGCAGCGACGCGCCCGTGTCGGAGTACTCTGCGAGCCCGGACGACGACACGTTCAGGTGTGTTGTCAGTGGTGTCCGCTCTTGTCGGTGCTGCCAACTCAACAAATCTCCATACCGAATTTCATGTTTAAGCGTGAGGAGGTAACACAGAGACAGGCAGACGAACCCTCTTTCGCAATAATATTAGTATGGATAGTTTGGATTTATATATACAACACTTATAATCAGGGAAGCGATTTTTTATTGTGTACGAAGAGGGCGTTGGCGTACGTCGCAGCGCACAGCAACCCGGTTGCCACGGCACGAGTGCCGATGACTCCGATCGCAGAACTCTGAAATCTGATTATGAATGTTGTATATGCCAGCGATGAAAATAGCCCTTATTACGTAGGGAATTGGCGTTGGCGTACGCCGCAGCGCACGCCGACATGGCGTCGCCGGGGCGACCGGGCTGCCACGCCACGAGCGCTGATGACTCCGCCACGTTCAACTTCGGCAAACAGGGCGGCGTGACTAATGGCGCGGCTTGGTATAGCTTGAAAGGAGGTGCGCTTATTTTTCAAACTTTAATATCGATCTCCTGGTAAAGGCAGACGGGGCAATCAAGACTGCTGGAAATTGAATATCTTCCGTGTTTTACATCATTTACTAGAGTGCTATCTGTGCGGAAAAGCTCTTTCACAATTTCACCAAGATGTCACTCACAAAATGATGTAAAACACGGAATATATTTCAATTAGTTTTAATTTCCCGCAGTCTAGATTGCCCGCTGCACCTTACTGCCTAGCCTGTAATTAAGTAATATAAAATGTGTTGTAATTAAGTAGAGGGTAAATGATTATTGATTATTACTTATTTAGATTCTAAGGATTTGGTTACATTAGAGCGTCAGGCCGATTCGCCTGGCGATAAGTCATAAATTTCGCAGATTATCGTAATTCTAGACCATATATCGTTCCCCTATTCGCTCGCGCATCGAAACAAAGAACTCTCGTCAGCTTACATTCACTCCGGTCAAGGAAGGATTTTTCTCAGAGCTATTTCGTTTCGTCCTTACCAGGAAATATCTCCAAGATAATAGATTGCTTCACATGGCTACTGACATTTACGACTCGTTAACCATGAGTTGTGAACTGGTTTAACTACATAATATAGTAATGCTAATTTGAGTATCATTGTCTGTAAGTTGTTTTGCAAACACTTTTTTTATTATAATCTTCTCATTTGTGACATTGGAATTTGTCCAAGGTCGAAGCCTACGTAACGATGTTATTGTATTTAAAATGTATAAACGGAATAATCAGGAACGCCGATTTATTAGCATTTCTATTCAGTGAATGGAAAGTTCGAAGTAATGTATTCCAACTGTGAAAATTAAATTTCAGGCATGCAAGATTTCAATTATTTGGCAACCAACGCGTTTGAGGTGACTTTAGAGTTGGGATGCGAGAAGTACCCGAGTGCTGAAAAGTTGGAAGGGGAATGGGAGAGGAACAGGGAAGCCCTGCTTGCTTACTTGTGGAAGGCACATACTGGAGTGAAGGGGATAGTGACGGATGACTCCGGGTTCATACAGAACGCGGTCATATCCGTCGTCAACATTACCGGGCCGATACCGCGGCCTATCCGACACGACGTTACCACCGGTAAGTTTTGTTCTTTATGGATTAGAGACTATACCAGATAGTTTGTATTGTTGACTAGAGAGACTTTATATTATTGATTAGAGTTAGAGAGCGGCAGTCACTCTGTTTTTATACTAGTATAACCCGTCTGCTTCGAGTTGGCCGATCCCTCGTCATGTTTTTTTTACATCCGGTCTCGGGTTGCGGTATGAGTACTGGGACTGGGACGGGATGAAACGGCCAACTCGAAGCGAACGAGTAGGACCTATTGTTGTAATAGGTGCACTAATGTTTAGAAAGTAAAGCTGTTCGTGTATGCTTAGTTTACAGTATCCGTGCTCTCGAGTGAAACTAAATAAAACATTTTTTTATTTGTGGACCCGAGGCGAGTGAAATTGTGTGTTTTGGCGAAAAAAAGCAAGCGTTCATTCATCCGGCGCGGGGCTTGCATAATAAACTCTATTAATCGGAGGTCACGCATAATTGGTCTAATCAATCAGACAACTTTTTGAAAACAATTTTAGGTTTTTTAATATTCGATAACCCTTTAACTTGTCTAACTACATAAAGTACCACGTTTTGAGCAACTGTTTTAAAAATTATAATACCTTTTAACAATTATTTTCTCCAGCGTACCAAAGCACTATTAACACTACAATGCTACCAGATTTTCGTAAATATCAATTCTTATTCATGAAATGGGCTACATACGTCTTTAAAGTGTAATATCGCTCGACATGTGTTGACATTAAAGATGTGAGTGATCCATTTCATGATATTGACATTCACGCGAGTTTTCTATTTATAATTCCATTCATCCACCAACTTGTAAACTAACAGAGTAGACAATAACATAGGCTGCGTACGCTAGTAACGTGGCTATTGTCCTAACGATAATTGAGGAGAGTGTTCCCTCGCTAACTCGATTAACTAGTACCTAACTAAGTGCTTCCTACGTTTACGTCGGCCGCAGAAGCCGCATAAGTGGAGAAAGTTAAAAATGAATCGAATTTAATTAAAACCATAATTTTGATCTGGATTCTTTCCTTCTTATTAATTTCCTGAAGAATTAAGTTGGCTTACAAGTATAGTAAACCAAATATTTCAATAGGCCGAATGAAATTTAACCGTAGGTGTGTACTGGGACGACTTCGACAATGGGATAATTTTGATAATGGCAAATATCTAGAAGCACTTAATAGTTCAGTAATACTTACGCCCCTGCAATGCTTACCAAGTCGTGTGTTTAGATGCTGCTACAGTCAGAGTTCGAAAGGATAATTATCAAGGTGATTATCGTGATTTTTATGCTTTGATAATTATCGATTTGATAATAACCTAAAATTGTAAATTCGGCATGAGTTAAAAAAATACGTGTGCGTGAATTCGAACGTTAATTATTGCGCTCTGTATATGTGTTATAATGATGTTGTAATGATTAATTGATTATATTTTAATGGTTAATAAAAAACTAGTAAATTATTGTATAGCAACTATTTATTTTGTAGCCTAAAACACCATAATATCTTATATATTAGTAGAGTACAGTCTTTATTGGTAAATACATTTTTCACACCTGCTATTCAGAAAAGAGTTATTGTTGCCCTCGAATGAGGAATCAAAGATGTACTTTTCTTCCTTCATTTAAGGGCAACAATAACTCTTTTCCTCATTGAAGGTGTGAAAACCAGTATGTGATACTCTGTAGTAAAATCATTTATAAGATATTTCATGTTTTTAGCAGCAGGCCTCATAGAAGGTGTGAAAAGCAGTATGTGTCACGCGGTACCAAAATTATTTCCGTCTTGGGCGTAAACACTTCAATCCCTCGCTACGCTCAAGATTCTACTTTAGAATCCCTCGCTACGCTCAGGATTCTATTGTAGAATCCTTTGCTTCACTCAGAATTCAATATACCGCCCTCGCCGTAAATATATCATTTTGCTCCCTTGAGACACAATCTACTTATTACAGGTCATATCATACATCGGAAAATAAATTTAACTAATAAAATAACGTATACTACCCTACGCATAAGAGGGATAATTATCAAAGACCATAATTATCTTGATAATTTCGAACCTGGCTACAGTAGTATAAGTGCTTCTAGTTTAGTAGATATTTGCCCTTTTTAATATTATTCCATTGCCAAAGTTAGCCCATTGCACTTCTTACTATATATACTTATATTCTCATTTTTCTAATTTGCACAATGCGCGTGACACAGAAGCCTTCGAATCGCGCGCGACGCGACTTAGCTCATTTGCTTTCGCAATTACCTATAATCTTAACCACCTCACTGACTGCACTAACCAAACAATATCCCTCACACTGTTTTTAATTTGTTAATTATGTTTTTGTATTGTAAGGTTGATTTGTTTCGAATACTTATTCCTATAATCTGCCGTAGGTGCTTTCGGCGACTACTACCGGCTGTTGACGCCGGGCCACTACGAAATCACCGCAAGTCACCCCGGCTACTTCTCAGTGTCGCGCGTGGTTACCGTACCGTCCGAACAGAACCTGGCACATATCCTCAACTTCAAGCTGGAGGTAAGCTAACGCGTGTAGTCACTATCGGCGAACTATAGGTCACTACGAAATCATCGCAAGTCATCCCGAATCCCGACTACTTCTCAGTGTCGCGTGTGGCTATTGTTTCTCGAGAACAGAAATAGGTCCACATCTTCAACTTGAAACTGGAGTTCAGCTAGGTACCGCATGTAGTCATTATCGGCGAACTACATGTTACTACGAAATCACCGCAAGTCATCTCGACTGCTTCTCAGTGTCGAGTGTGGATGCTGTACCGTACAACTAGAACTAGGCACATATCCTTAACTTGAAACTATAGGTGAGAAATCAATACAGATGTCTTATACTACCACGGTGATTAACACGCTAACGGCCTGCTTGATGTTAAACAGACATCGTAGCCTATGAACGTTTGCAACTCTAGAAACCGTTAGTAGTAGATCCTGATTTGGATTGACGTTTATTTTGTTACCATATATAATATTGCACCATTATTTAATTACTCTGTTCCAACATTGTTCCAAGAAAATTCCAAATTATGCGGAATACGAAAGAAATGAACTACATAAGAATATAATACCTAATCATAGCTGTTGCATACCAAGTGCAGGCACCAGCATTCATATCTGCTATAAAAAATGTGCATATATTCTGAGACGAGTCTATTTGTAGGACTGTTAGGACGTGTAAGTTATTTTTGTCGTATTTGTTTTATTTATTTGGAGATCCAACAGTTGTGACATTGCATTAAACATAAAAGTAAACACGGACATAATTATAGGAACTCAATAGGTTTGAAAGATATTCATTTATCAATGCTTGTGACTGTACCTGTGGTATGATATTTGGGCCCATTGAGATGGCTCACTGAATTGATAACAGCCATGATGATTTACGCACGAGTACCCACGCACCGGCGCAGTCTTGACGTAATTGACATAGCGTGTCGTGTGCGTCATAATACGGCACCGTAGCTGCTCTGCATATACACTCGGGATTATCTTAATTTCTTGATCGTTCATACGTAATTATTGTTAATGGATGAGAAAATATCGCTTTTATTAATACTTTGCCACTTTATCTTTCTCCATATATCCCTACTAGCGACCCGCCCCGGCTTCGCACGGGTGCACTATTTAATGGATGTTATTATACATATAAACCTTCCTCTTCAATCACTCTATCTATTAAAAATAACCGCATCAAAATCCGTTGCATAGTTTTAAAGATTTAAGCATACATAGGGATATAGGGACAGAGAAAGCGACTTTGTTTTATACTATGTAGTGATAATATCCCTGGAATTCTATTAGGTACCTACAGTCGGCATTAGATACACCAGAGCTAACAAGGTGTCTACAAACATCTGACACGACTCTATTGTCAGGGCGTTGGAGTGCATGTTCAGATATTTTTGGACACACTGAAGGGCACAGATGTGTTTGATAGTGACTGTACAATTAAGCAAATTGAAATAGGTGCCTTTTTCGCGAGCGGGTATTTAAAACGCTTAATAATTTTTTAGTCTTATTACAACGTTGTGGTCTTGTTAATTGGATCCATATCCAGGTCCAGGACAAGCTACAGGACTTAAAACGAATTACTCTCCTAACTCATGGAGTATTGCTCTCACCTCTGGGCGGGAGCACCCAGATACCAGCTTGGGAATTTAGACTCGCTTCAGAGACTTGCTGTGCGGATTGTAGCCGATCCCAAACTCATAAGCGATATTGAACCGTTAAGTTTAAGGAGAAACTTTGCAACCTTGTGCGTGTGGTATCGCTTGTATAATGGGGTGTGCTCCGTAGAACTGTTCGACATGATGCCCACGGCCGATTTCTATTATCGCACCGCTCGCCATCGCCGGGGCATTTATCCTCTCACATTAGAAACGAAATGGTCGCGTACGGTACGATTTCATAGGAATTTCCTCCCTCGAACGCTCCGGTTGTGGAATGAGTTTGCTGCGGAGATTTTCCCGAGGGACTACGGTATGGAGTTCTTCAAGAAAGGAGTGTTAAAAATTTTATAGGGTCGGCAACGTAAATGTTGCACCTTTGGAGTTGCAAGCGTCCATAGACTGCGGTGGCCCCTTATCCGCACGCTTGTTTTCCACCAACGTAGTATAAAAATGTACGAATAAATTGTTACTTTTATGGGTAGTAAGTAGTAACTATTTCTCTTGTAGTCTAATGTAAGCTCTCATTTCCAATTAATCTCATAATCATAACTTCATACCTAATCACAAACAACAACATTTATAAGATTTCAGTCCTCCGATCAACTCGAAGCCACACTAGTTTATCCGGATTTAGAATTCTCCATAGAACATTTTTAGATTGCGTAATCGGGTTTATAGGTACTGTTATAAATCGTCGGTTGACAAGCAAACCTCACTAGCAAATCTGTTATTACTTCTAAAAGCACTGAAATGATGCTGACATATGAGCCTTTAGGTATTTAGTGAGTTTTGGTTGTTAACCGACGAAATAAAAGATTTTTCCAATCTCGAAGCCCAGACTGTGCAAGCGAGGCCAAGGGTTGACATTTAAGTCGAGAATGAACCGGCATTTGTATCCGCTTTAGGGTGACAATTCATCTGAGATTTTCCACACAGTTGAAACACCTCAGAGGCTCGACAGCTAGGATTCAACTGTGTGGAATTCTAGCTGTCGAGCCTCTGAGGTGTCAAATATATGAATCGGTATACTCTTCTTACTCTTGTTTTCACTTCGATTTTGAAGAACAAAAACGCAAACACACACAACAAAATAATATGAAAATGTGTGCGTGTGCGTGTGCGTGTTATACAAAAGAAAATGTGATAGGTTTGAGTACCTACATCGTTTTAAAGCAAATTTATTCGTTCATCTTATGATAGGTAACTATTGTCATTTATCAGTGATAACTGAAATCAATCAAATGTGTTTGATAGTGAGTCCACACGCAGAATTAGCTGCGCATTAACTTTGTCACATCAGAAACAATCTGTACCCGCATAAACTGTAATTATAAACATGAACATAACAATAGAGAATATGCATGCCGAATTAATAATAATAAGATGTCACTATGAATAGTAAACCATCAAATGATGATAAAAACAGTAAATAAATAAATATGCTCACAATCTTAAGTTATGACACTTGAAAGTTTCGGAAAATGATGTAATTTTTTTATTGACTTCAGGTAAATGAAATCCATCAGGATTCTTATGTTTTAATAAAAAAAAGTATGACATCAATGTACCTAAACGCAATATTTCACGACTGAAACAGCAAATTACTCGTTTTTCCATACAATGTTTGTATATGACGTCACATACTGTGCTCAATTGGGATGGGAATAGGACGTTTTGAGGGCTCGGATTTTATACTTTACTTTAAAATCCATTTTTGTCTTTTGACCTCTGTGAACCTGGCCCCCCGCTTTAGCCGTTTTTTTTCTCTATTTTTTTTTTGAGAGATTTTCGTTTGTAGTTGATTGTAGTAAAAATTATTTCGTTTGTAGTTGCGTGGAAAAAAAATTGGGGGACCCGGAAAAAACCTCAGCCCCCCACTTGAAAAAATATTTTCTTTACTCATCGATTCTGGTACTGTATCGTTTGTAGTTGATTGTAGTGAAAAGCATTTCGTTTGTAGTTCCGTAAAAAAAAAATTAGGAGAACATAAAAAAAAATCAGCCCCCCACTTTTAAAAAACGTTACATTATTGAATGAATCACGTTCAGAATCGTTTGTAGTTGATTGTAGTGAAAAGCATTTCGTTTGTATTTGCATAGAAAAAAAATAGTGGCGACATGAAAAAAAAACCTCAGCCCCCCACATTACAAAACCTTTACTTTGCCAATTGAATCTTATTCTGAATCGTTTGTAGTTGATTGTAGTGAATATCATTTCTTTTGTAGTTGCGTGAAAAAAAATTTGTGGGGCCCGGAATAACCCCAGCCCCCCACTTTAAAAAACCTTTACTTTAGCAATTGGATCTCGTTCAGAATCGTTTGTAGTTGAATGTAGTGAAAATCATTTCGTTTATAGTTGCGTGAAAAAAAAATTGGGGGGCCCGGAAAAACCCCAGCCCCCCACATTAAAAATAAAATACTTTAGCAATTGAATCTCGTTCAGAATCGTTTGTAGTTGAATGTAGTTAAAAATATATAGATTGATGATGCGTTGGAGAAAAATTGGGGGACCCGGAAAAAATCCCCAACACGCATTTTCAAAAAAAATTATTTTATCGGTTGATTGATTCTCTATCAGAATCGAGTGCAATTGATTGTACTTCTCTTGCTTTTGTTTGTGGTAGCCCATACGGACAGTAAAACAAATTAGAGGAAAAATTAAGTAATCCGGTAACCTACATCGAAGTCTTTTCTACTTCTGAAAAGACTTCGACACTATTAAAGTGGAATATTATACAGAGTCGATTGTAGTTCATTGTAGTACTCTTATTTTCGTTTGTAGTAGCCAGATAATGGTGCTAAAAGATAAAAGAGGAAAAAGTTACGTGGATTACGTAACGCAAAGAGGACGTGGAGTTAATCCGACTCGCGAAATTCTATACTTTTACACTTAAATATTGTTCAGAGACGTTTGTAGTTAATTGTAGTTTCCTTATTTTCGTTTGTAGTAGCCAGATAATGGTGTTAAAAGATAAAAGAGGAAAAAGTTACGTAATCCGGCAAAGAGGACGTGGAGTTAATCCCGACTCGCGAAATTCTATACTTTTATGCTTAAATATTGTTCAAAGACGTTTGTAGTTCATTGTAGTTCTCTTATTTTCGTTTGTAGTAGCCAGATAATGGTGTTAAAAGATAATAGAGGAAAAAGTTACGTAATCCGACAAAGAGGACGTGGAGTTAATCCCGACTCGCGAAATTCTATACTTTTATGCTTAAATATTGTTCAGAGACGTTTGTAGTTCATTGTAGTTCTCTTATTTTCGTTTGTAGTAGCCAGATAATGGTGCTTAAAGGTAAAAGGGGAAAAAGTTACGTAATCCGGCAAAGAGGAGGTGGAGTTAATCCTGACTGGCGAAAATCTTTACTTTTACAATTGAACATTGTTCAGAGACGTTTGTAGTTATTTGTAGTTCCCTTATTTTCGTTTGTAGTAGTCAAATAATGGTGATAAAAGATAAAAGAGGAAAAAGTTACGTAAACCAGCAAAGAGGACGTGGAGTTAATCCCGACTCGCGAAATTCTATACTTTTACACTTAAATATTGTTCAGAGACGTTTGTAGTTCATTGTAGTTCTCTTATTTTCGTTTGTAGTAGCCAGATAATGGTGCTTAAAGGTAAAAGGGGAAAAAGTTACGTAATCCGGCAAAGAGGAGGTGGAGTTAATCCTGACCGGCGAAAATCTTTACTTTTAGACCTGAATATTGTTCAGAGACGTTTGTAGTTAATTGTAGTTTCCTTATTTTCGTTTGTAGTAGCCAGATAATGGTGTTAAAAGATAAAAGAGGAAAAAGTTACGTAATCCGGAAAAGAGGACGTGGAGTTAATCCCGACTCGCGAAATTCTATACTTTTATGCTTAAATATTGTTCAGAGACGTTTGTAGTTCATTGTAGTTCTCTTATTTTCGTTTGTAGTAGCCAGATAATGGTGCTTAAAGGTAAAATGGGAAAAAGTTACGTAATCCGGCAAAGAGGAGGTGGAGTTCATCCTGACTGGCGAAAAAATGTACTTTTACAATTGAATATTGTTCAGAGACGTTTGTAGTTAATTGTAGTTCTCTTATTTTTGTTTGTAGTAGCCAGATAATGGTGCTTAAAGGTAAAAGGGGAAAAGGTTACGTAATCCGGCAAAGAGGAGGTGCAGTTAATCCTGACTGGCGAAAATCTTTACTTTTACAATTGAATATTGTTCAGAGACGTTTGTAGTTAATTGTAGTTCCCTTATTTTCGTTTGTAGTAGCCAGATAATGGCGTTAAAAGATAAAAGACGAAAAAGTTACTTAATCCGGCAAAGAGGACGTGGAGTTAATCCCGACTCGCGAAATTCTATACTCTTACACTTAAATATTGTTCAGAGACGTTTGTAGTTCATTGTAGTTCTCTTATTTTCGTTTGTAGTAGCCAGATAATGGTGCTTAAAGGTAAAATGGGAAAAAGTTACGTAATCCGGCAAAGAGGAGGTGGAGTTAATGCTGACTGGCGAAAATCTGTACTTTTACAATTGAATATTGTTCAGAGACGTTTGTAGTTATTTGCAGTTCCCTTATTTTCGTTTGTAGTAGTCAAATAATGGTGATAAAAGATAAAAGAGGAAAAAGTTACGTAAACCAGCAAAGAGGACGTGGAGTTAATCCCGACTCGCGAAATTCAATACTTTTACACTTAAATATTGTTCAGAGACGTTTGTAGTTCATTGTAGTTCTCTTATTTTCGTTTGTAGTAGCCAGATAATGGTGCTTAAAGGTAAAAGGGGAAAAAGTTACGTAATCCGGCAAAGAGGAGGTGGAGTTAATCCTGACTGGCGAAAATCTGTACTTTTACAATTGAATATTGTTCAGAGACGTTTGTAGTTATTTGTAGTTCCCTTATTTTCGTTTGTAGTAGTCAAATAATGGTGATAAAAGATAAAAGAGGAAAAAGTTACGTAAACCAGCAAAGAGGACGTGGAGTTAATCCCGACTCGCGAAATTCTATACTTTTACACTTAAATATTGTTCAGAGACGTTTGTAGTTCATTGTAGTTCTCTTATTTTCGTTTGTAGTAGCCAGATAATGGTGCTTAAAGGTAAAAGGGAAAAAAGTTACGTAATCCGGCAAAGAGGAGGTGGAGTTAATCCTGACCGGCGAAAATCTTTACTTTTAGAACTGAATATTGTTCAGAGACGTTTGTAGTTAATTGTAGTTTCCTTATTTTCGTTTGTAGTAGCCAGATAATGGTGTTAAAAGATAAAAGAGGAAAAAGTTACGTAATCCGGCAAAGAGGACGTGGAGTTAATCCCGACTCGCGAAATTCTATACTTTTATGCTTAAATATTGTTCAGAGACGTTTGTAGTTCATTGTAGTTCTCTTATTTTCGTTTGTAGTAGCCAGATAATGGTGTTAAAAGATAATAGAGGAAAAAGTTACGTAATCCGACAAAGAGGACGTGGAGTTAATCCCGACTGGGGAAATTCTATACTTTTATGCTTAAATATTGTTCAGAGACGTTTGTAGTTCATTGTAGTTCTCTTATTTTCGTTTGTAGTAGCCAGATAATGGTGCTTAAAGGTAAAAGGGGAAAAGGTTACGTAATCCGGCAAAGAGGAGGTGCAGTTAATCCTGACTGGCGAAAATCTTTACTTTTACAATTGAATATTGTTCAGAGACGTTTGTAGTTAATTGTAGTTCCCTTATTTTCATTTGTAGTAGCCAGATAATGGCGTTAAAAGATAAAAGACGAAAAAGTTACTTAATCTGGCAAAGAGGACGTGGAGTTAATCCCGACTCGAGAAATTCTATACTCTTACACTTAAATATTGTTCAGAGACGTTTTTAGTTCATTGTAGTTCTCTTATTTTCGTTTGTAGTAGCCAGATAATGGTGCTTAAAGGTAAAATGGGAAAAAGTTACGTAATCCGGCAAAGAGGAGGTGGAGTTAATCCTGACTGGCGAAAATCTGTACTTTTACAATTGAATATTGTTCAGAGACGTTTGTAGTTAATTGTAGTTCCCTTATTTTCGTTTGTAGTAGCCAGATAATGGCGTTAAAAGATAAAAGACGAAAATGTTACTTAATCAAGCAAAGAGGACGTGGAGTTAATCCCTACTCGAGAAATTCTATACTCTTATACTTAAATATTGTTCAGAGACGTTTGTAGTTCATTGTAGTTCTCTTATTTTCGTTTGTAGTAGCCAGATAATGGCGTTAAAAGATAAAAGACGAAAAAGTTACTTAATCCGGCAAAGAGGACGTGGAGTTAATCCCGACTCGCGAAATTCTATACTCTTACAGGAGTCTTGTTCGGGCAACGGTCGAGAGCGGTCGCACCCTTGAGCCATATCCGACCCTTAATATTGTCTTAAAATCTACACAATAAGCCCCCAGAACAAAAGGCCACCGATGGTCACCAGATGCGCGCCCTAGCGTCCGCGCCGCGTCTAAGTCCTGCGAAAAGCGACGCAACAGAGCCAACGCGCCGATCCGCGATTTGTTGTGCCTATTTATTTTCGTCTAAGGTGTCGTTTAGTGCTCAGTTAGTTGCAGTGCGTCCAAATAATTTACGTCCCATAGTGAGTGAAACGGTGGTGCGTGTGACCCGAGTCAAGCTGGCCCTGCGGTCGCGGATACCTTGCGGGCGTCGAGCGGGGTGGCGAAACGCAAAACTACACACCACAAACCCGGTGAGCCCAATCCATTGCTGCCACTTACTGGCCTCTGTCTTATATGCCTTGCGGACCAGCCCAGACTGGGCCTGAGCCCCAGACACAGCCCATAGCGAAACAGATTTAGGTATAGCGAACGGACCAACAAGGCAAACCTATCCCGAAACTTGCAAATTGCTTGTAAAGACACAAACAGTAAGTTAAATTTGTGACCGGGCGCACCACAGATGCACGGGCGGCTGCACGCGGTTTGTTATCCCAGAATTAAGACACTAAAGTCTCCAGGTCATAAACCACGAGTATCACGACCGTGGAGGTCCAACAGATAATTGCGCCGCGCTAGGCATCGCGTCCAAGCCGTGCTTCCCGCCAGAGATACGATAGTTTGCCTAACACGCGAATCTTACGGGTGCTATATCCAGTCAAAAGTGTCATTAATTTATTTGTGTTTTTTTTTTTGTAATTTATTTGTTAATAAGTGTCAGCATGTATTAATTTGTGCGTTCAACTAACATAGGTCTTATAGTGAGTGCAAACTTAGTGATCCTAGCCTGAGCCTGCACTAACCCGGTCATCGCAGGCCTTTACCTACTCAGGAGCATCGTGTGCGTCAACCCGAAGCCGGTGAGGGCCTCCATTGCTGTTACTTATTGACCTTGCCTTACTACCACGGGGCTCGAGGCGCTAAGCACGCCCAGGCAGCTACGCATAAGATCTTAAGAGCCAGACAAGGCACCCTCCTCCGAACACTAAGGTAAAGCTGCCTCAAACCGGACCATCGAAGGTCTACATTGGTTTTGCGCATTAATAAGCTATTTTATTTACTACTACATAGAATAACATATTATCCATTCGAGTACAGATCACTGGAGAGTCTGACCCCCTTATTTCGCTTTTACTTTATTCTTGCACCTATTTTCTAATTTATCATAATTCCTACTCAACATACCCCTTGGGCAGACCGACAAACATATACGTAATTACGTTTGCCTGACAATTGGTAATAGGTATCCTACATTACTCTCAAAATAGCAGGACAAGAACTTCGCCTAAAGTACGATTACCTACGAAGCCCTATTAATTGGTGACATTAATTTAGTTAATAAGCTCTCTTTCTGTGCATTACGAGCTCTAACCAAAACAGTAACACCTACAGTTTACCAAAAAAAACCTTGTTAAAGTTAGCCAGAATCTCCCTAGTTAACGACCCCCACGCACAAAACACCAACTAAAAAAGTATTTAAAAAAAAAACAACACACTAATGGTGCGGCTTACAAATAGTGTAAAGCGTCGCGTCTCCCCGAAACCATTTAGTATCGCCACCTCCCGCCATAAAACTTTCTGCTACGCAATCTGTCTGGTTGACAAAATAAAACTATCTAACAAAACCCGAAGGACGCTATTGTCTTCCCCAACATCTGCATGCAATCAGTGTCACTTCGTTACTTGGCATTCCCGGGCATACGGCTTTATTGCCCAACAGACAACAGTTTCGGCTCTACAATAGGATTTCGTGACCATAGGCCTGCAAATAAACACAACGAAGACGAAGCTGCTTATAAAGGACCCAAGCGAAGATAATATGAACGATCGACAACCCAGATCTTTAGCCGGGGCACTGATAAAACCGACGAACGAGATGAAGTACCGTACGTCATTTCATAACAGGAGAGCTACGATAAAGACACGCTGTGATAAAGCAGCAAGGAACTCTAAGATCCTTACCAGATTTATAAAAGACAAAAAAAATAGAGTGGAAGATAGCGAGGCTAATGTACAAGGAAGCTAATGTAATGTACGGAGCTAACCAAGCTCCGGCCATGACATACGGTCTTAATGTCACAGCACTGACCAAAGCAAACAGATCACTCCTTAGAAGATACGAGAGGCACATTTTAAAAGAAATGTTATCAGTAGCAAAAGATACCCCAAGGCAAAAACAAATTAGAGAAATATTCGAGGGTAAAACTAGCACAAAAATAATCAAAGTTCGTCGACTGTCGTATTACGGGCACATACTTAGACGCGAAAGACCGCATCTATTACACGCAGCCCTCAGATACGAAGAACGTAAGCGAAAAACAGGACGCCCTATATTCACATGGGAAGACTCACTCAACCATGATATCCGATATTACACCAATAAGTCTAGGTCATATTGGAAAAGCATAGCCACTGACAGAAGCAGAATGAAGAAAACAGCCGAAAAAAATTTACAAACATCCAGAAACGGACACAGAATCGGAGCCGGATAGCAACGAAGAGACAGTGAACACACATTCACAAGACCGAAGCTAACATCTACGTTTAGCATGAGGAGGTTCACTGCCAGAACCTGGGGCTTTCTCTAAAAATACGGGGGCATAAAGCAGTCACAAGTTACTATTATATATTACACACCAAGTATAGTATCTATCTACCCCACGCTGACTTCACGATGCTAGTATTCGGGTCGGCTACACCTCCCGTCTCTCCAAATATCCCGACTGCAAACCTACAGTCCTATCCCTATGTACATGGCTTACTGGTTTCTCGGGCAGGAGGTCGTTGTCTGCGGTGTGGCGGTGGAAGTTGGCGCAAGGGGTCGAGCCGGCTCGCATACCCCAAATATTTTAGTGTGTGCGGCTAAGTTGGTGCGCGATTGAGGTTCACATATCCCACTAACTTCATGCCACATATGCTACACTAGGAGGAGCAGGCGAGCCTCCCCCATCACTTTGCTCTAACACCTCCTCCCTACCGCAGCCAGCTCTTCCGAGTCCTTGCAGCAGAACTGCTGGCTGGATAAGTCACCTGAACTGAACTGAACTGAACTGAACTCGCGAAATTCTATACTCTTACACTTAAATATTGTTCAGAGACGTTTGTAGTTCATTGTAGTTCTCTTATTTTCGTTTGTAGTAGCCAGATAATGGTGCTTAAAGGTAAAATGGGAAAAAGTTACGTAATCCGGCAAAGAGGAGGTGGAGTTAATCCTGACTGGCGAAAATCTGTACTTTTACAATTGAATATTGTTCAGAGACGTTTGTAGTTAATTGTAGTTTCCTTATTTTCGTTTGTAGTAGTCAAATAATGATGATAAAAGATAAAAGAGGAAAAAGTTACGTAAACCAGCAAAGAGGACGTGGAGTTAATCCCGACTCGCGAAATTCTATACTCTTACACTTAAATATTGTTCAGAGACGTTTGTAGTTCATTGTAGTTCTCTTATTTTCGTTTGTAGTAGCCAGATAATGGTGCTTAAAGGTAAAATGGGAAAAAGTTACGTGATCCGGCAAAGAGGAGGTGGAGTTAATCCTGACTGGCGAAAATCTGTACTTTTACAATTGAATATTGTTCAGAGACGTTTGTAGTTAATTGTAGTTCCCTTATTTTCGTTTGAAGTAGCCAGATAATGGTGTTAAAAGATAAAAGAGGAAAAAGTTACTTAATCCGGCAAAGAGGAGGTGGAGTTAATCCTGACTGGCGAAATTCTTTACTTTTACAGTTGAATATTGATCAGAGCCGTTCGTAGTTCATTGTAGTTCTCTTATTTTCGTTTGTAGTAGCCAGATAATGATGCTAAAAGATAAAAGAGGAAAAAGTTACGTAATCCGGCCACGAAGACCTATAAGTAATTCCGACTTGCGAAAATCTTTACTTTTGTAGTTAAATATTGTTGAGAGACGTTTGTAGTTCATTGTAGTTTTCTTATTTTCGTTTGTAGTAGCCAGATAATGGTGCTTAAAAATAAAGGAGGAAAAAGTTACGTCAACCTACAAAGAGGACCTGGAGTTGATCCCGACTTGCAAAAATCTTTACTTTTACACTTAAATATTGTTCAAAGATGTTTGTAGTTAATTGTAGTTCTCTTATTTTCATTTGTGGTAGCCAGAAAATGGTGCTTAAAAATATAGGAGGAAAAAGTTACGTCATCCTGCAAAGAGGACCTGGAGTTAATCCCGACTCGCGAAATCCTATACTTTTACAGTTGAACAATGTTCAGAGATAAATAAATACCATTTATAACTTATTATATATACGATTACAAACTTACTTAAGCAATTTGTATATCTCGGAAACGTAACTGAAATTTCAATATCTTTAGGTTTTTTATGACTTGATAGTGTAAAAACAAATTATGTTTAAAATATGAAGCCTGTGGGTCTGCCAGAAGCACCTTAGAATTATGATGATCGGTCAGTCAGTGTGTAAGTGACAAAACTGATCAATTTTGACGGGTGAATATTATTGAGAACTAGCGCCCGCCCGCGACTTCGTCCTTGTAGATTTTAGATGGTAACGATGATATAATAATAATAATAATAATATACTTTATTGTGCACTATACAAAATGGAAATGTTAAAAACAAATTTTATCACTAACAATAATGCAAACAACAGGCGGTCTTATCGCTAAAAAGCGAAAATAAATGAGGTTTATTTGTTTCTGTCGGTTGTCTGATGCTATTAAGCTTTTGTGAAATATTACTCAAAAGACAAAATGTCCGTCATCTTGGATTTGAAAATGAATGTCAATTTCGTAATTATCTATTTCGTTTAATTATCCTATAACTAGTATTTTTCTATTTTGGGATCAGTTTTATAATTTAATTTGTATTTTGCAAATATGAGTGTCCAAAAATTGGAGCGCTTTAATATTGAAAAGCTGCGCGGACTTGATAATTGGCTGGTATGTAAATTCGATATAAACCTGCAACGAAACATGCATAACCTGCAAGATATTGTGAAAGGCGTAAAATTGTTCCTGTGCCACCTCGACAAGATGCGCCAGCTGACGAAATAGCAAGTTATCAAAAGAAACTTACCCAATATGAAGAACATGTCGCATTACTCCAGTGTATCATAGGCTGTAGCGTCTCCTCAGAACTTAAACGTCATATACTCACTGCTAAATCCGGTAAGGAGATGTGGGGTATACTTCACTCAGTATATGAGCAGAAGAACGATGGAAGATTAGATTTGTTGTACTGTCAGTTGTTCACTTACGCGAAAGACGAAGCTGACGAGATTGCCACGCACGTCTCTAAGCTGCAGGGAATATGGCAACAACTCAATGACGAACTAAAGGAAAAAGGATCATACCCTCAATCTTTGTTGATGAACAGGATTTTGAATACTTTATTATATATACTTCAACATATCTCGAGTTCAAGAATGCAAGAATTGCATTCCGGGCGCGTCCATCGACCGTCTGATCTCGCATATTAGTTCAATGAAATTAGCTGAAAATTTGGTTTTCTTTTAAAATGGAAAATACCGCGCTCCGGGACATTTTCACGGGCAGAGGGGGGGGGGGGGTGACGCTCGCCCCGGGGGGGGGGGGGGGGGGGGTAGATAAAATTTCCATACATTTGAATCAAATTTTCTTGAGCTATATTTCTTCTTCGAGTTCGACCACGACTGCACGCCGGTATTATTTGTTGTCGACAGCCTAAATTATCCGAGGCGGTACATCATTCATTACATTGTCGCGGTGGTGGTGGTGTAGGAAAAAATATTATCTTCGCGTTGCTTTACTCGCCTATGATATCGGAGAAGGAGAATATGAAGTTGGCCTAACTATTTATTTTTAATTATAATTTAACTTTATCTACATATATAAAAGAAGAAACTGACCGACTGACTGACTGACTGACTGACTGACTGACTGATTGACTGACTGACATATCAACGCACAGCCCAAAGCGCTGGTTCTAGAGATACCAAATTTGGCACGTAGGTTCCTTATAAGGTCTAGGGGTGCACTAAGAAAGGATTTTTCAGAATTCACCCCCTAAAGGGGTGAAACGGGGGTCCAAATTTTGTATGAAAAACCGTATTTATTAAAGTGAGAGACATGAAACTTTGTATATAGAGTCTGTGTTTAAATATATTCATGGCGTATTTCAGCGTTTTTCTAAATTGCTCCACTAAAGGGGTGAAAAGGGGATCCAAAGTTTGTACGGGGAGAAAATGTTTTTTTAAGTGAGATATTTGAAACTTCGTATGTAGACTCTTTGTTTAAATACAACAAAACATATTTAAGCGTTTTTCGAAATTGCTTCCCTAAAGGGTTCAAAAGGGGGTTCCAAGTTTGTACGGAGAGCAAATCTTTTTTGAAGTGAGATATTTGAAACTTCGTATGTAGACTCTTTGTTTAAATACAACAAAACATATATAAGCGTCTTTCGAAATTGCTCCCCTAAAAGGGTGAAAAGGGGGTTTCAAGTATGTACGGGGAGCAAATCTTTTTTGAAGTGAGAGATTTAAAACTTCGTACATAGACTTTATGTTTAAATACAACAAAACCTGACTATGGCTTTATACGCCGGGCCCAATAAAGCGATAGGAGTGCGCGGTTGGAGAAAATCCAGGGGAAAACCTCCGGCACGACCACGCGTGTGGTTTGGAACACTGGAATACTCTAAGAGTTTGCGCTCCAGTGAGATTGGTTGAGCGGTTTCAACCGAATCTGAGGTGTGAGTGGAATCGGCTACTGGGAGTTTTGTTGCTGGTTCACTAAACCTAGCCTAGCTAAGAAGAGTCCAGCAAGAAACTCAGCTAGGCCCGACCTGGGTCGGACTGACTCTACTCGGTGTGCGGCGGTACCGGGACGAATAGGGACTATATGTGTCAGTGTTGTCGCGATCGCGCGGTGGACGTCCCCGCGGGCGGGAATGCCTAAGTGTACGCGTCGTATCAGAGTTGGACGCCGCAAGCGCAGTGTTCCATCTTTCGATAGACGCTGTGATTACGTCGTCCGGGTCCGTAAGTGTGTGCCTAGGACGCCGGACCGTGCGGCCCCTAATCAGTAATCGCCGAGTAACGACAGAGGGGGGAGGGATGGGAACGTAGTCGACAGCCTTCCTAACTAACGGATTCCTATGATGGGGAGCGTTGTCAAAATAACGTCTGGCAGTCTGCTTAAAGAAACCATACATAGTGCTAATCCCCATGTCGTGGTGCAGACTGAGGTTCAACTGGTACCACGGAGCACCAGTCGCTCACGGAGAAAATGATTCTGAATGGTCTGAAGCGGCTTGAGCGATGTCATAGGCACGTGAGCAAAAGCTACACTTGCATAAGACATGATTGGACGAACATAAGTTTTGTAGAGTGTCAGCTTATTTCTAAGTGACATTTTACTAAACTTGTTAATCATCGGCCCAAGCCTTCCTAGCAAGAACAACGCACGGTTGCGTACCCTACTGATGTGGCTACGGAAAGTCAGTTTTCTGTTCGTTGGCCCAGGGGATGGGCCGGTCAAACATCTGGATCGGAGCCACACGCCTTTCCGTGCTAACGCTGTCAGACGGGTGGAAGACTATCGCAGTGCTTTTTTCCGGATTGACTTCGATACGCCAAAGATTAAACCAACGACCTAGGTCAGTGATTGCCTCCTGGAGGTATCGCCGGAGAAAAGTATACTTACAATGAGTCGTAAAGAGCGCGGTATCGTCCGCGAACAATCCCAGTTGCACTTTAGGGTGCCTGGGAATGTCGTCCGTGAATAACGAATAAAGAGTGGGAGAGAGCACGGAGCCTTGCGGGACTCCGGCCCGGATGGGGTGTGGGTCCGAGTACGTTCCCTCTAGTCTGTATCAAAGCTTCGATCCCTGAGAAAATCTCGTATGGTGAGTACGAGTTTGTCAGGCATACCGAGATGATATAACTTGTATATCAGTGCTCCGTGACGCGGTGCACCTGTTGGACGTACGAGTGCGCGGATCTAAAGCCGAACTGCTCGTCGATGATGACGTTATTCTCAGCCGTAAATCTGAGAATCCTAGAGAGAAGGATCCGCTCATATAGCTTTCCTAGAGAGCTAAGTAAGCTGATCGGCCTTTAAGAGGCAGGCGAAGTCCTGGGTTTACCGGGCTTCGCTATTCCTATGACCGCTGCACCTTTTCACGTGGCTGGAAAGTGAGCATTGGTCAGCGAGGCATTGTAGATGCCGACCAAAATGAGGAGGAGGGTTTCAGGGAGAAGTCTCAGGATACGATTGGATACACCATCCCCACCCGGAGCCTTTCTAACACGAAGACGCCTAAGTCACTGACTTCCTTAACCGAGCAGTGCGTTCTATTTATTCATATTATTTATGAACTAGGAGCTCGTATCTCCTTCAGAGAAAAATTCAAAGAGGCAAACATTCTCACTTTAGTATCTCAAACATTATTGAGAACATTATATATATACGGGAAAATCTCCATGAATACAAACTGAACAGCGATATCCACGACTACAACACAAGAAGTGAAAACAAGCTCACAATGGCAGCCTGTCGTCTCCGTAAAGTTAGCACGTCCTTCGTGGGGAACTGTATACGCTTTTATAATAAAATACCTATCGATGTAGTGACTTTGCCCACGTAGTATCTCCTAAGTAGTCTGCGCTTTGCCCTTCAAGAGATTTAAGTATCATGTTAAAAGTCACACGGCAAGGAAGGCGTATTATTCCGTCAAAGATTTTTTAAACGATCACGAAGCTTTTAAGCCAGTTGTCTAATTTACTAGAGTTAGTAATGGTTTACAACTTCTTGGCCGGATTACGTAACTTTTCCCTAATCTATCTTTTAGTACCATTATCTGCCTACTACAAACGAAAATAAGAGAACTACAAACGACTCTGAACAATATTCAACTGTAAAAGTATAGAATTTCGCCAGTCAGGATTAACTCCACGTCCTCATTGCCGGATTACCCTACTTTCAACTCTTTATCGTCATTATCTGGCTACTACAAACGAAAATAAGAGAACTACAATGAACTACAAACGTCTCTGAACAATATTTAAGTGTAAGAGTATAGATTTTCTCGAGTCGGGATTAACTCCACGTCCTCTTTGCCGGATTAAGTAACTTTTTCGTCTTTTATCACCATTATTTGACTACGACAAACGAAAATAAGGGAACTACAATTAACTACAAACGTCTCTGAACAATATTCAATTGTAAAAGTAAAGATTTTCGCCAGTCAGGATTAACTCCACCTCCTCTTTGCCGGATTACGTAACTTTTTCCCATTTTACCTTTAAGCACCATTATCTGGCTACTACAAACTAAAATAAGAGAACTACAATGAACTACAAACGTCTCTGAACAATATTTAAGTGTAAAAGTATAGGATTTCGCGAGTCGGGATTAACTCCACGTCCTCTTTGCTGGTTAACGTAACTTTTCCTCTTTTATCTTTTATCACCATTATTTGACTACTACAAACGAAAATAAGGGAACTACAATTAACTACAAACGTCTTTGAACAATATTCAATTGTAAAAGTACAGATTTTCGCCAGTCAGGATTAACTCCACCTCCTCTTTGCCGGATTACGTAACTTTTTCCCATTTTACCTTTAAGCACCATTATCTGGCTACTACAAACGAAAATAAGAGAACTACAATGAACTACAAACGTCTCTGAACAATATTTAAGTGTAAGAGTATAGATTTTCTCGAGTCGGGATTAACTCCACGTCCTCTTTGCCGGATTAAGTAACTTTTTCGTCTTTTATCTTTTAACGTTATTATCTGGCTACTACAAACGAAAATAAGGGAACTACAATTAACTACAAACGTCTCTGAACAATATTTAAGTGTCAAAGTATAGAATTTCGCGAGTCGGGATTAACTCCACGTCCTCTTTGTCGGATTACGTAACTTTTTCCTCTATTATCTTTTAACACCATTATCTGACTACTACAAACGAAAATCAGGAAACTACAATTAACTACAAACGTCTCTAAACAATATTCAGTTGTAAAAGTATAGAATTTCGCCAGTCAGGATTAACTCCACGTCCACATTGCCGGATTACCCTACTTTTACCTCTTTTATCTTTTATCGTCATTATCTGGCTAATACAAACGAAAATAAGAGAACTACAATTAACTACAAACGTCTCTGAACAATATTCAATTGTAAAAGTAAAGATTTTCGCCGGTCAGGATTAACTCCACCTCCTCTTTGCGGATTACGTAACCTTTTCCCCTTTTACCTTTAAGCACCATTATCTGGCTACTACAAACGAAAATAAGAGAACTACAATGAACTACAAACGTCTCTGAACAATATTTAAGTGTAAGAGTATAGAATTTCGCGAGTCGGGATTAACTCCACGTCCTCTTTGTCGGATTACGTAACTTTTTCCTCTATTATCTTTTAACACCATTATCTGGCTACTACAAACGAAAATCAGGAAACTACAATTAACTACAAACGTCTCTAAACAATATTCAGTTGTAAAAGTATAGAATTTCGCCAGTCAGGATTAACTCCACGTCCACATTGCCGGATTACCCTACTTTTACCTCTTTTATCTTTTATCGTCATTATCTGGCTACTACAAACGAAAATAAGAGAACTACAATGAACTACAAACGTCTCTGAACAATATTTAAGTGTCAAAGTATAGAATTTCGCGAGTCGGGATTAACTCCACGTCCTCTTTGCCGGATTACGTAACTTTTTCCTCTTTTGTCTTTTAACACCATTATCTGGCTACTACAAACGAAAATAAGGGAACTACAATTAACTACAAACGTCTCTGAACAGTATTCAATTGTAAAAGTACAGATTTTCGCCAGTCAGGATTAACTCCACCTCCTCTTTGCCGGATTACGTAACTTTTTCCCATTTTACCTTTAAGCACCATTATCTGGCTACTACAAACGAAAATAAGAGAACTACAATGAACTACAAACGTCTCTGAACAATATTTAAGTGTAAAAGTATAGAATTTCGCGAGTCGGGATTAACTCCACGTCCTCTTTGCCGGATTACGTAACTTTTTCCTCTTTTGTCTTTTAACACCATTATCTGGCTACTACAAACGAAAATAAGGGAACTACAATTAACTACAAACGTCTCTGAATAATATTTAAGCGTAAAAGTATAGAATTTCGCGAGTCGGGATTAACTCCACGTCCTCTTTGCCGGATTACGTAACTTTTTCCCCTTTTACCTTTAAGCACCATTATCTGGCTACTACAAACGAAAATAAGAGAACTACAATGAACTACAAACGTCTCTGAACAATATTTAAGTGTAAAAGTATAGAATTTCGCGAGTCGGGATTAACTCCACGTCCTCTTTGTCGGATTACGTAACTTTTTCCTCTATTGTCTTTTAACACCATTATCTGGCTACTACAAACGAAAATAAGGGAACTACAATTAACTACAAACGTCTCTGAATAATATTTAAGTGTAAAAGTATAGAATTTCGCGAATCGGGATTAACTCCACGTCCTCTTTGCCGGATTACGTAACTTTTTCCTCTTTTATCTTTTAACACCATTATCTGGCTACTACAAACGAAAATAAGGGAACTACAATTAACTACAAACGTCTCTGAATAATATTCAATTGTAAAAGTACAGATTTTCGCCAGTCAGGATTAACTCCACCTCCTCTTTGCCGGATTACGTAACTTTTTCCCATTTTACCTTTAAGCACCATTATCTGGCTACTACAAACGAAAATAAGAGAACTACAATGAACTACAAACATCTCTGAACAATATTTAAGTGTAAAAGTATAGAATTTCGCGAGTCGGGATTAACTCCACGTCCTATTTGCCGGATTACGTAACTTTTTCCTCTTTTGTCTTTTAACACCATTATCTGGCTACTACAAACGAAAATAAGGGAACTACAATTAACTACAAACGTCTCTGAATAATATTTAAGTGTAAAAGTATAGAATTTCGCGAGTCGGGATTAACTCCACGTCCTCTTTGCCGGATTACGTAACTTTTTCCCCTTTTACCTTTAAGCACCATTATCTGGCTACTACGAACTAAAATAAGAGAACTACAATGAACTACAAACGTCTCTGAACAATATTTAAGTGTAAAAGTATAGAATTTCGCGAGTCGGGATTAACTCCACGTCCTCTTTGCTGGTTAACGTAACTTTTTCCTCTTTTATCTTTTATCACCATTATTTGACTACTACAAACGAAAATAAGGGAACTACAATTAACTACAAACGTCTTTGAACAATATTCAATTGTAAAAGTACAGATTTTCGCCAGTCAGGATTAACTCCACCTCCTCTTTGCCGGATTACGTAACTTTTTCCCATTTTACCTTTAAGCACCATTATCTGGCTACTACAAACGACAATAAGGGAACTACAATTAACTACAAACGTCTCTGAACAATATTCAATTGTAAAAGTAAAGATTTTCGCCGGTCAGGATTAACTCCACCTCCTCTTTGCGGATTACGTAACCTTTTCCCCTTTTACCTTTAAGCACCATTATCTGGCTACTACAAACGAAAATAAGAGAACTACAATGAACTACAAACGTCTCTGAACAATATTTAAGTGTAAGAGTATAGAATTTCGCGAGTCGGGATTAACTCCACGTCCTCTTTGTCGGATTACGTAACTTTTTCCTCTATTATCTTTTAACACCATTATCTGGCTACTACAAACGAAAATCAGGAAACTACAATTAACTACAAACGTCTCTAAACAATATTCAGTTGTAAAAGTATAGAATTTCGCCAGTCAGGGTTAACTCCACGTCCACATTGCCGGATTACCCTACTTTTACCTCTTTTATCTTTTATCGTCATTATCTGGCTACTACAAACGAAAATAAGAGAACTACAATGAACTACAAACGTCTCTGAACAATATTTAAGTGTCAAAGTATAGAATTTCGCGAGTCGGGATTAACTCCACGTCCTCTTTGCCGGATTACGTAATTTTTTTGTCTTTTAACACCATTATCTGGCTACTACAAACGAAAATAAGGGAACTGCAATTAACTACAAACGTCTCTGAACAATATTCAATTGTAAAAGTACAGATTTTCGCCAGTCAGGATTAACTCCACCTCCTCTTTGCCGGATTACCTAACTTTTTCCCATTTTACCTTTAAGCACCATTATCTGGCTACTACAAACGAAAATAAGAGAACTACAATGAACTACAAACGTCTCTGAACAATATTTAAGTGTAAAAGTAAAGAATTTCGCGAGTCGGGATTAACTCCACGTCCTCTTTGCCGGATTACGTAACTTTTTCCTCTTTTGTCTTTTAACACCATTATCTGGCTACTACAAACGAAAATAAGGGAACTACAATTAACTACAAACGTCTCTGAATAATATTTAAGCGTAAAAGTATAGAATTTCGCGAGTCGGGATTAACTCCACCTCCTCTTTGCCGGATTACGTAACTTTTTCCCATTTTACCTTTAAGCACCATTATCTGGCTACTACAAACTAAAATAAGAGAACTACAATGAACTACAAACGTCTCTGAACAATATTTAAGTGTAAAAGTAAAGAATTTCGCGAGTCGGGATTAACTCCACGTCCTCTTTGCCGGATTACGTAACTTTTTCCTCTTTTGTCTTTTAACACCATTATCTGGCTACTACAAACGAAAATAAGAGAACTACAATGAACTACAAACGTCTCTGAACAATATTTAAGTGTAAAAGTATAGAATTTCGCGAGTCGGGATTAACTCCACGTCCTCTTTGTCGGATTACGTAACTTTTTCCTCTTTTGTCGTTTAACACCATTATCTGGCTACTACAAACGAAAATAAGGGAACTACAATTAACTACAAACGTCTCTGAATAATATTTAAGTGTAAAAGTATAGAATTTCGCGAATCGGGATTAACTCCACGTCCTCTTTGCCGGATTACGTAACTTTTTCCTCTTTTATCTTTTAACACCATTATCTGGCTACTACAAACGAAAATAAGGGAACTACAATTAACTACAAACGTCTCTGAATAATATTCAATTGTAAAAGTACAGATTTTCGCCAGTCAGGATTAACTCCACCTCCTCTTTGCCGGATTACGTAACTTTTTCCCATTTTACCTTTAAGCACCATTATCTGGCTACTACAAACGAAAATAAGAGAACTACAATGAACTACAAACGTCTCTGAACAATATTTAAGTGTAAAAGTATAGAATTTCGCGAGTCGGGATTAACTCCACGTCCTCTTTGCCGGATTACGTAACTTTTTCCTCTTTTGTCTTTTAACACCATTATCTGGCTACTACAAACGAAAATAAGGGAACTACAATTAACTACAAACGTCTCTGAACAATATTTAAGTGTCAAAGTATAGAATTTCGCGAGTCGGGATTAACTCCACGTCCTCTTTGTCGGATTACGTAACTTTTTCCTCTATTATCTTTTAACACCATTATCTGACTACTACAAACGAAAATCAGGAAACTACAATTAACTACAAACGTCTCTAAACAATATTCAGTTGTAAAAGTATAGAATTTCGCCAGTCAGGATTAACTCCACGTCCACATTGCCGGATTACCCTACTTTTACCTCTTTTATCTTTTATCGTCATTATCTGGCTAATACAAACGAAAATAAGAGAACTACAATTAACTACAAACGTCTCTGAACAATATTCAATTGTAAAAGTAAAGATTTTCGCCGGTCAGGATTAACTCCACCTCCTCTTTGCGGATTACGTAACCTTTTCCCCTTTTACCTTTAAGCACCATTATCTGGCTACTACAAACGAAAATAAGAGAACTACAATGAACTACAAACGTCTCTGAACAATATTTAAGTGTAAAAGTATAGAATTTCGCGAGTCGGGATTAACTCCACGTCCTCTTTGTCGGATTACGTAACTTTTTCCTCTTTTGTCGTTTAACACCATTATCTGGCTACTACAAACGAAAATAAGGGAACTACAATTAACTACAAACGTCTCTGAATAATATTTAAGTGTAAAAGTATAGAATTTCGCGAATCGGGATTAACTCCACGTCCTCTTTGCCGGATTACGTAACTTTTTCCTCTTTTATCTTTTAACACCATTATCTGGCTACTACAAACGAAAATAAGGGAACTACAATTAACTACAAACGTCTCTGAATAATATTCAATTGTAAAAGTACAGATTTTCGCCAGTCAGGATTAACTCCACCTCCTCTTTGCCGGATTACGTAACTTTTTCCCATTTTACCTTTAAGCACCATTATCTGGCTACTACAAACGAAAATAAGAGAACTACAATGAACTACAAACGTCTCTGAACAATATTTAAGTGTAAAAGTATAGAATTTCGCGAGTCGGGATTAACTCCACGTCCTCTTTGCCGGATTACGTAACTTTTTCCTCTTTTGTCTTTTAACACCATTATCTGGCTACTACAAACGAAAATAAGGGAACTACAATTAACTACAAACGTCTCTGAACAATATTTAAGTGTCAAAGTATAGAATTTCGCGAGTCGGGATTAACTCCACGTCCTCTTTGTCGGATTACGTAACTTTTTCCTCTATTATCTTTTAACACCATTATCTGACTACTACAAACGAAAATCAGGAAACTACAATTAACTACAAACGTCTCTAAACAATATTCAGTTGTAAAAGTATAGAATTTCGCCAGTCAGGATTAACTCCACGTCCACATTGCCGGATTACCCTACTTTTACCTCTTTTATCTTTTATCGTCATTATCTGGCTAATACAAACGAAAATAAGAGAACTACAATTAACTACAAACGTCTCTGAACAATATTCAATTGTAAAAGTAAAGATTTTCGCCGGTCAGGATTAACTCCACCTCCTCTTTGCGGATTACGTAACCTTTTCCCCTTTTACCTTTAAGCACCATTATCTGGCTACTACAAACGAAAATAAGAGAACTACAATGAACTACAAACGTCTCTGAATAATATTTAAGCGTAAAAGTATAGAATTTCGCGAGTCGGGATTAACTCCACGTCCTCTTTGCCGGATTACGTAACTTTTTCCCCTTTTACCTTTAAGCACCATTATCTGGCTACTACAAACGAAAATAAGAGAACTACAATGAACTACAAACGTCTCTGAACAATATTTAAGTGTAAAAGTATAGAATTTCGCGAGTCGGGATTAACTCCACGTCCTCTTTGTCGGATTACGTAACTTTTTCCTCTTTTGTCTTTTAACACCATTATCTGGCTACTACAAACGAAAATAAGGGAACTACAATTAACTACAAACGTCTCTGAATAATATTCAATTGTAAAAGTACAGATTTTCGCCAGTCAGGATTAACTCCACCTCCTCTTTGCCGGATTACGTAACTTTTTCGCATTTTACCTTTAAGCACCATTATCTGGCTACTACAAACGAAAATAAGAGAACTACAATGAACTACAAACATCTCTGAACAAGATTTAAGTGTAAAAGTATAGAATTTCGCGAGTCGGGATTAACTCCACGTCCTCTTTGCCGGATTACGTAACTTTTTCCTCTTTTGTATTTTAACACCATTATCTGGCTACTACAAACGAAAATAAGGGAACTACAATTAACTACAAACGTCTCTGAATAATATTTAAGTGTAAAAGTATAGAATTTCGCGAGTCGGGATTAACTCCACGTCCTCTTTGCCGGATTACGTAACTTTTTCCCCTTTTACCTTTAAGCACCATTATCTGGCTACTACAAACGAAAATAAGAGAACTACAATGAACTACAAACGTCTCTGAACAATATTTAAGTGTAAAAGTATAGAATTTCGCGAGTCGGGATTAACTCCACGTCCTCTTTGCCGGATTACGTAACTTTTTCCTCTTTTGTCTTTTAACACCATTATCTGGCTACTACAAACGAAAATAAGGGAACTACAATTAACTACAAACGTCTCTGAATAATATTTAAGTGTAAAAGTATAGAATTTCGCGAGTCGGGATTAACTCCACGTCCTCTTTGCCGGATTACGTAACTTTTTCCCCTTTTACCTTTAAGCACCATTATCTGGCTACTACAAACGAAAATAAGGGAACTACTGTTAACTACAAACGTCTCTGAACAATATTCAATTGTAAAAGTAAATATTTTCGCCAGTCAGGATTAACTCCACCTCCTCTTTGCCGGATTACGTAACCTTTTCCCCTTTTATCTTTAAGCACCATTATCTGGCTACTACAAACGAAAATACGAGAACTACAATGAACTACAAACGTCTCTGAACAATATTTAAGCATAAAAGTATAGAATTTCGCGAGTCGGGATTAACTCCACGTCCTCTTTGTCGGATTACGTAACTTTTTCCTCTATTATCTTTTAACACCATTATCTGGCTACTACAAACGAAAATAAGAGAACTACAATGAACTACAAACATCTCTGAACAATATTTAAGTGTAAAAGTATAGAATTTCGCGAGTCGGGATTAACTCCACGTCCTCTTTGCCGGATTACGTAACTTTTTCCTCTTTTATCTTTTAACACCATTATCTGGCTACTACAAACGAAAATAAGGAAACTACAATTAACTACAAACGTCTCTGAACAATATTTAAGTGTAAAAGTATAGAATTTCGCGAGTCGGATTAACTCCACGTCCTCTTTGCGTTACGTAATCCACGTAACTTTTTCCTCTTTTATCTTTTAGCACCATTATCTGGCTACTACAAACGAAAATAAGAGTACTACAATGAACTACAATCGACTCTGTATAATATTCCACTTTAATAGTGTCGAAGTCTTTTCAGAAGTAGAAAAGACTTCGATGTAGGTTACCGGATTACTTAATTTTTCCTCTAATTAGTTTTACTGTCCGTATGGGCTACCACAAACAAAAGCAAGAGAAGTACAATCAATTGCACTCGATTCTGATAGAGAATCAATCAACCGATAAAATAATTTTTTTTGAAAATGCGTGTTGGGGATTTTTTCCGGGTCCCCCAATTTTTCTCCAACGCATCATCAATCTATATATTTTTAACTACATTCAACTACAAACGATTCTGAACGAGATTCAATTGCTAAAGTATTTTATTTTTAATGTGGGGGGCTGGGGTTTTTCCGGGCCCCCCAATTTTTTTTTCACGCAACTATAAACGAAATGATTTTCACTACATTCAACTACAAACGATTCTGAACGAGATCCAATTGCTAAAGTAAAGGTTTTTTAAAGTGGGGGGCTGGGGTTATTCCGGGCCCCACAAATTTTTTTTCACGCAACTACAAAAGAAATGATATTCACTACAATCAACTACAAACGATTCAGAATAAGATTCAATTGGCAAAGTAAAGGTTTTGTAATGTGGGGGGCTGAGGTTTTTTTTTCATGTCGCCACTATTTTTTTTCTATGCAACTACAAACGAAATGCTTTTCACTACAATCAACTACAAACGATTCTGAACGTGATTCATTCGATAATGTAACGTTTTTTAAAAGTGGGGGGCTGATTTTTTTTTATGTTCTCCTAATTTTTTTTTTACGGAACTACAAACGAAATGCTTTTCACTACAATCAACTACAAACGATACAGTACCAGAATCGATGAGTAAAGAAAATATTTTTTCAAGTGGGGGGCTGAGGTTTTTTCCGGGTCCCCCAATTTTTTTTCCACGCAACTACAAACGAAATAATTTTTACTACAATCAACTACAAACGAAAATCTCTCAAAAAAAAAATAGAGAAAAAAAAACGGCTAAAGCGGGGGGCCAGGTTCACAGAGGTTGTCTTTTGTGTTGTTCTATTTGTACTTGTTCCATATACACATTTCTTCCTCTCAAAAAAACTGGTTCGAATGGCATCATGAAAAAAAAAGATGCATATTCTTTTATGTTTTCAGCCTACAACGAGCTGGTTTGATGACGACGGCATCGGCCCATATCCTCGTGGTCTACGCGAAGGCCAGCCGCGGATCTACAAGCGCTCGCTCTACGAAAAAGTCGTCAATACCATGCTAAAAGCCACCAAGACAGAACGTTAAGCGAAACAGGCCCTTAATCACCAAAATCGAAGATCGAAATTCGGATGTATTTATCTCACTCGGTATACGAGTGTGACAGTCACGATCTTTTGTCAAATTTCTCAAATCAATGTCCTCTTGTGTATATGTCTTGTATGAACAGTTGCTCTTAGTTACATATAGTTAGGGAGGCGAATAGGGGAATTTTCGGTAATACTCGAGCGTGGCAGTTTAAGATATGAGAGATACCTTAGACCTAATAGAACAGCCTTGTAAAGTATTTAGCTCTATATGTAGTGACGCGCGCCTAGGATAGACGATCAGATTAGTAAAAAAAAATCGATAGTCTGAAATACTCGAGCGCGTCAGATTAAGATATTGGGGGTTGATTTTAGTATTTTAAGACTAAATTTAACTAATCTGACGATAAGTCCTTGACGCCGCCGAGTTATAGGGTCGCGAACTTGTAAAAAAAAAACGTTAATCCGGCATTCTCGAGCGCGATTTTTTTATTTTTTATTTTGAAGAATATAATGTAAAACTTACTAAAAATACAAAATCTGCCGGTTCCCGCATGACCGGAAGTGTGGAGGAGCCATTTCGTCTTCCGAAAAACGCGTCGCGGCATATAAGTCGCGAACGATACATTTTACAAAAAAAAAAGTTTAAATAAACAAAAAAGGTAATTTTATTTTACACAAAAAAGGTCTCTTTACATTTTTGTCCAAAGTTAAAACTTTTTGACTTGAAGCATCATAAAAACTCAAACTCCCGGTTTTTTTAGTATATCTCGAAAACTGAGGGTGTTAAAAAAAATTGATATGAAATAACGATGATTAAATTATGTGACTTTTATTATATCTCAAATTTTTTTTTTCTAAAGCTTCTCGACAATTTTCGTGGACTCGGAAAAAGTTACGCGTATCTGTATACAATAGTAGATTGTATGACAAGGGTCTAAAACGAGCCATATTACCACGAGATAGTTATTTTCCCGAACGAAGTGAGGGAAAATAGTTCGAGGGGTAATATGGTTTTTAGACCAGAGTTATACACTCTACTTTTCACTTCGATTGCGAGAAAATAAATAAACAAAGGTTAACCCACCCAAAATTAACAATAGATTCCACGGCGAAGATATATACTTTTGCTGCATGATTTTTTTTCTATACTCCTTTGACACACAAAACATAGAGACTGCGGTTCGCGCGCAAGATTCACGCGCGATAAAAGCTAACTGACCTTCTATTGAGCGCTTCAAAGTGTTGCTCGAACTTTTTTAATTATTGTGAAATAGGGACTACTACAAACTTAATCTTTAGACTCTTTAGAAAAATTAATTATGTTTCCTGATTGGTCGATTTTAGTAAAGCTGTATTCTGGTTGGTTAATACCCAATACCAAATATTTTTTTAAGAGTTAAATTATTGTTCTGTGATTGGTGGATTTAATAGGTGAAGGATTTTGATTGGTCAAATTCAAATATTTTGTAAATCATAAATATGTATTCATATTTTCCCTAGGGGTTAAATGTACTACTTTAGCCCCGCTTGACAAGTCTAATATGACACACTTTTCGAGCATGAGAAGTGAAAAAGTATTATTAACATGTACCGTTTCATGTATGTATATTATTCAATAGCCTGTTGATCCTCAAATTGTTTTTTGGACGTACCGTAAGCAAAACGAAGTGAAGAATTGAAGCAAAAAAGAGGAATTTGCCATAAACATGTAATCCAGACTGAGCGCTTCGCGGAAATATGCCGTCCTACCAGTATTTTTTCTTTATTTCGCAACATTCGTGGTGGGGAAAGAAGCGGTAGAAGGGAATTTTCGGTACACCCTAATATATATATATATATATATATGTTTATGGTTCCCTACCGTAGACCTATGTGCCCTCAGTATGACGCCGATTGAAGATAGAGAAAAGACCCGACGGTATATTTCTCGAATGTGCTGTAAACTTTCCCCCCTGTAGCCTTATCGGTCAGATTAAGAGAACCCACCAACATTTTTGTCAGATTAAGAAAATATGCTTTCAGGATACCGAGATAAACCTCCCCTATGAAAATCTGACGCGCTCGAGTATTTCAAAAAAACTTATATTTTTTGCATTTTCAAAAATTCATTGTAACTTATCGTCACGCCGAAATCGTCAGTTTTCTTAAAGGGAGCTTCCTTGGGGCCTACTTAACACCCCTTCCGAAAATCTGACGCGCTCGAGTAAATTTTTTTTTTTTGCATTTTTGACTACTTTATATTCCTACACCCACCACGCAAACCGGCAGATTAGTATACCGTTGTTATCAGAGGCACTTGGGGCATACGTAGTATGAATATCTGACGCGCTCGAGAATGCCCAAGTAACTGTTTTTTTTAACATTTTTGAAAAACCGTACACGCCAAACCCACCGCTAAAATGGTTTTTACCATACGAGCTTTTCTTTTCGAAATTATTTTATCTTTCGATTTTGATAGGTCTCGACGGCGCCGTTGAATTACGCCATTTAGCTACCTCGCCTCCCTAACTAATATAAACCGGTAGCTCCTAATTGCGTATAAACAGTGCACACTGCGTGCGTTGTCAATACTGAAGTTTCATAAATAATGATACCTTCAGTGATAATTTGACCAAATAAGAATAGAGTTTATTCTAATATTAGCCAATTACGTTAACATGAGATTAATTCGCATTTAGTCGAACTTAGATTAATTTTCCCCAAAAAATCGTGAGTGTACGAACTTCGGTCTTCGAGATTTCGTGGTACCACCCCAGGAACTCAAGCGCCGCGACAAGGACGGGTATATGCAACAGCCGTTTAAAGGAAAGAGCGAGAAGTATGAGGTTGGTATATTCTTTGGCGATTTCCTTTCGCTGGCATGTCGATATTTATAAATTTTTTTGGTCGCTAGCGAGTGGTTGTAATAAGTGGTACTGTGGAAATGGAAGTTTCTTTAGAATGCATCTTAGTGAGGATTTCTTCTTGGTCGGATTATAATAACAGAGTCGTGACTACGTGAAGTCGCCTCTTTGTACACAATCGCTCTCTATGGATAGGCATTTTAAGCTACCTTAATCGAGGCATGTTCTATAAAAGAATATTATATGCATAGATATGTATTTTCCTAAAAAGATTTTTCTTTGATATGTACCACTTACTATCTCTACTGTGATCCTTGTGACTAAATTAATTTGATGAATATATCCCGTTTTTGTCGCTTTGCGTATCTTTGAACATGATAGATCTGATTTACCACTCATCAATGTATTCGAACACATTTTAAAACAAGATATCAAGACAGGTTCCTTATATTTTATAAGTTGAGCCTTATCTGGTTAATGAAAGTTGAAAACACTAAATACACAAACCTTTCTACTTCAACGTTGCGTTTATGTTCAGGCAACAAGGCCAGTTTAGGAGACCATGGAAGTTGGTAGCCTAAATTATGTCGGAATTTCTTGCCCATAGCAGTTTGAGTTCAAAATGTAAACGATATCTAGTACTGCTTCGTAATTATATCTACTGGATTCGATTTTCGTTAACCAAAGAACATTGATTATGACAATTTGTGCATTGAAATATAATAAACGGGTCACTCACGTCTTTAAGGTCGAATATAGCTTGACAGGTTTCGGATCAATACGTGGCCCTTAATCATGAGAACTAGCCGCGACGGCCGCGCGTCTAGCAGTGCGCGCTCGCGCGCGGCTCGATCGGCTGCTTGGTGTTGGCGGCGGCGGTGGTACGTTTATTATATTTCAATATGTCTGAAACTCACGGGAGTTTTATATTTAAAATGTGTGCATTATCAATTAGTTTAAATTGTAAATTAAGATCACAATATTTAGTGGAATATAAGTAAGCAAATATTTTGTAATACAAATACCTTTGGGCAGTTAGATCGTACCACTAAAGTGCCATATCTTTTGTTGTTTTTAAAATATGCATGTCCTGGTGATGTCACAAAGATTTAAAGCCTATTATGATTTTTAGATGTTTATAGTTGCATGTTACCATTAATGAATATTTTCTAGTCCTCGGTTAAAATGTACCTTATTTTATATGTACAAAGGTCCAGCGTTAGTGAATGGTCGATTTTTCGAACCGCTACTGTCGGCTGATTTGATGATTGTTACACAATTCAAAGGCCTAAATACATCATTTTATTTCATTAGATTCTCCATCAATTAAACTCAATCTTCTATAAATTACAGTCTGATGTTAGTCAGACAATACATGTTGAGTAATTAAAGATAGGAAATCTATTGGAATAAAACCATCGATAGTTATTTAATAGACAGTCGTTAATGGGGTAAAAATAATGAATTTTGTATAATCATTTATTTTATGAAATACTTATAAAATATTGGCAGCTAAAATTTTCTACTTTTTCTATTTATTTATAATCCTTTATTTTTTATATCTATTCTATGATTATTGTGAACCAAATGTACCTTCCTAGTTGTATTTAAACTCGCATCATTTCCCCACCCGACCACTTTTACCATTCCTTATTCATTATCTTAATGTAATGTGTAAACTTGTAGGTTATAATAATGTAAAATCGACAACAGTGTTTGACACTAGTTAATAAAATATGAGATTTTGTGTGAGCATGATAATTTTATTCGTAATTTTATATTATGGGTACCCCAACTCGTTATCCGACCATATCAGGTGGCGTTTGATCGTATCTATAGTTGATTTCATAGAGCGGAATTAAACTTATTATAAAGAGGGTTAATAATTATTTTGATACTTTTTTGCTCCATCTCCATTAGACCAAATGTATCATCATAGGTAAAATGTTCTCCATTGTCTATAAGTCTACAATTTCTATTTACGCCGTTATGCAAATAGCGCCTACCCGGCGGTGTCAATATAGCGCTATTTTGCTTGAAAATGACCCAAAGATTTTATAGATGTAATTTATTTTGTTGATGCAAACCTACACACTATGAATATAAAAAAATAGGAAGGTAGGTAGATTTCCGATTTTTCTCTTCCTAATAATGAAACAACCAAATAGTGTTAAAAATTTTATTGTCACACGCTTCTTAGTTTAACACAAACACATATCACACTTAAAACCGAGATTCATCAAGATTCCATTTACCCAGAGAAAACAGGATTGAGCACACCGCGTTAATTGTCATAAAGAGACATTTTAAAATGTTGTAACTCTCAATTCTTGTAAAATCTGCAATTGTATACCCAAAAAATTGGTCCCGTCCAGTGATCTTTGTATATTTATTTACACCATTTCAATTGAGAAAATGCCATAAAACAAGTTTCGTTGATAAATGTTGCTAACTTCGTAACTGCCCCCCGGAAAGTAACTGGCATATTAATTTTTCCAATGTTATTCCATAAACGTGGAAAATTAAATTGACAAGCTTCAAAATGAAGAAAACCAATCTCACTCACTATTAATAACTAAGCTACACATTCTAGGACAGGCATACACCACTCCTTATTCTAGGCTTCTGAGGAAGTAATGCTAACTACTCGAGAATATTAACACTAATATTCACAGTGTATGATGTGGTACAATTTTGACTCACTCCTCGTAGGCGCGCGTCGTTATCCTAAACTACGATAATAACAAATAAGTACAATAATTAACTATACTGGTGTATTCTTAATATATGTAGGTATCTTATTCTAAGTACAACCATACAATTAATCAAATTATGAGATAGATTTGGACGGATTCGTTGTTTCGTATCAAATTGCATTTTAAATTCGAATTATTGTAGTCGTCATAAATGTACCCACATATCTTTAGGTCGTTTAAGGTACAATGAAACAGCATGGCACAATATAAATTCATTTGAACATACGGATGTAGGTACCTACATGTTCTCTAGCTTAGGTAACGTTACAGACTAAGGTCTACATACTGTTATGTTAAAATTTGTGAATATTAACCAAAGCACCACTCTTATTTTAACCTATGTCTTGTTAATAATGATTTAATGATACCTTTGTGTAGAAAAATGAGAAGTGGGTCACTTGTGTCATTAATAGGTATTATTTTTTTCAAAAAAATTAAGTGGGAAATGTTTCCTTAATCCAGTTTCGGTTTTTGTGTCGTCTATTTAGTTTTTTTTTACAATTCACTACGTTTCACTGCAGTTTTATGTAATTCTGAAAACAAAAGAATACAGGCATATTTGAAAATCATGTTAATTTCAGGAAGACTGTCTATGGTATACAGGGTGTTTGACATATGGACCGTTAACATTTTTCGGGGACTCGGACTCGCGCACCGAGGGTTCCGTATACAGATGTGTACCTGTTCCAACCATATTTTGAACGACTGAATAACTTAGTATGTATGGACTTTTTCAAGGATAATTCTTAGCAGGAAAGGTAGCAAAGGACCCTACCACCACCCCTAAAAATTTTGACGGTCCATGTGCCGAACACCCTGTAATTATACTTATACAACTTCCATAAGGTAGTACAGAAGATAATGGATGATGTTCATAAGTACCGAGTAGTTATGAAACTGTATTGAAAAACCGGACAAGTGCGAGTCCGACTCGCCCACGGAGGGTTCCGTACAAATTTCTAGGTATCTATTGATTGCGTATTTTAAACAATCTATATTTTTATGACTTAATTAGAAATGTATAGTTTTCAGATTTTTCCCTGTACTTGTAGTATAAGACGATATTACTTGCCAAATTTCATAGTTCTAGGTGAACAAAAAGTACCCTAGACATTTTGATTCCCTTGAGAGTGTCGAAATATACGTTTTTTGCGGCATAAACGGCCGTATCTTTATTTTACGTTAACTTAGAAGTTTGATTCTTTCACATCTTTAAGGGACTGTAGACTTATAGTTTAGATATAGTTTTAGTTTCCACTCGATACCTCCACGCGTTCCCGAGAGAAAGGGTCTCGTCAGACGGACAAAAAAGTAATCCTATAAGGGCTCCTCTTTTTCCTGTTGAGATACGGAACCCTAAAAACAGACTGAAGTAGATTACCCTTTAATGCCTATTCCGATGCATGCCGGAGTGTCGACTCCCTGGTCGCGACTGTACTATCGCGTAGTGGTCGCTGTTGTCAGAGACCGACCTGGATAAAAAAATAACAAATATCAGCTACCTAGTTATATCCCACTTGTCGCAGTACGGACTTAAGCTGTAGCCGAGAGCTCTAGCTGGGTTGCCAATTTGAAATTCTTTAGAACGAACAATCTAGAAAGCTTTATTACACTCTTGCGAAAGCAGTAAAGCGCGCATACCATCCTTATTGATATTGGATTAGGTTGGAAAAGGATGGCAGGGCGCAGCCACAGCGAGACTAGCTCTAGCATGAAGCTTAATGAATGTTCAGCTGTCATCTTGAATGTATTATTTCTTTGCAGTTTAGTTTTAGCCGGTGTTTAGCTATAGTTAGATGTTTAGCGCGAGATTAAGACGCAAAAAAAATGAATAAACTTCGAATGTAAGTAGTTACGTAAACAGTGAATATAATATTAATAGGTATTATCCACAAAAGTGTATCAGGACACACCAGGAGAAGATAGGTAGGTACATAAAAATATATCTTGATAGTTTGCAGAAAAAAAATTAGAGGTGGTTTCAGTTGTTGGTTGCAATATGCATATTAGGTAATTATATTTGTTTACGTTTTCTGTTTAATGTATGATAATTCTTACAAAAATCTCTAAAACAAGTTTTTCATGAGTTCAACGCCTTCCTCTTTTAAATTAGTCGTGTTACTGGACAACCTTAGTTCTACTAGAGGTGTTTGCATTTATTGCATAATATTATGCCCGTAATACCTATTTCGGGACTTATATCTTGCGAATATGGCTCAAAATCGAATCCAAACCTTTTGAGCTGACCGTACAATAGTTAAGGAAGTGGTAGTATGGTGATGTGATGGGTGTTACCTCGCGGAGTGTATGGTTGACGAGGGGTACCTGCTCCCGTACTGACTGCCGTGCCAGCTGCGGTACGGGTCGTAGTCCTCCACTACTGATGGGTCCTTTTCGATCACCTGCCGATAAATCATCAAGTGAGACACTAGTCTAGGTGCATTGGACAAAGCACAATAATTGCTGAGATATATAACTTTGGTAATATTGAAAATGTATTTTCTAACACAATCTTGTATTGTTTAAGAAATAAATACTATAACTATGACTAACAAACGAACTTGGTATAAGCATCTGTATGGATAACCCATAGCAGTGAAGGAATTGAAGGATGCAATAATCCGCTTACTTCTAATTATTTGTGTTTTTCGTAATGATCGGGTATTATTAACTATAAAGAATATTTGTATTGTATTGTAAACCCAGTCATTTAGTAAAATTGTATTTGGAAGACAGGTGTAAATAAACTGTAATATACCTACAGATGAGGAATTTGAATGTTTGGCACTTTTGGACTCTATTATAAAGAAAGAGAGTCCAAAAGCTACGTCAGCCTTGGCGACCATTTTAGTATATAAGCAGTGTCATCAACCAGCGCCTTGGCATATAATAATGCTGATAAATGTATTTTCAAAATAAAATAAATAAATAAAAACAATAATAATAACAATGACTCCCCGCGTGATCAGCCACGGTGGGTGGATGCTCGAAACAGCTCAGCACTACCACTACGGGTCACGGTGGACACTTACGTCAGTCCTAGCACAGGAGCAGGTCATGGCCGTGCACAGGAAGCAGTTGATGAGCAGCATTACCAGGAACATGACTCCCAGCGCGATGGCCAGATACAGCAGCCACGGTGGGTGGATGCCGCTTTCCGAACAGCGTAGCATTGCCACTGGAAACGGTACAACGTGAAATTAAGACATATTATATATATAGCAAGCTGTTCCTGATCGTTTAGCATGTTTTCTCAGTTCGTAGTGTATAGTTGCATGTATATCCGTCCGTCCGTCTTACGTAAACCTCTTGGTATATATATCCCAGCAAGTTCAACTAACTATTATGTAGTTTGAAAGATCGATTTTAAGGCGACTTAATAAATCGTGTAGACGTACAATTTTTAGGGTCCTTATCGGATATGGTACTAAAGATGTTTGTCCACATATGTTTCGGGAACAGCCAGATTCATAAATATGTATATGTACGTTCCCGAAGTGTCAAAAGTTAAGTTCACAAATTTTCTCACTGAGTGCGTAGGTATAGATATTTACGATGTTGACTGTACTTGTAAGGCATTACTGGTAGTGTAGTTGCATGCCCCATAATGACATACATTCGCTATTATTAGGATCCAGGACAAAGACCCCGGTGGAGGCGGTGACGGTGGTCTCCTCTTCGCCGGCGACGCCCACGCCATCGTCCGTGGTGCAGTCCTCGACTGGGCAACTTCCTAGAACATGGTATAAACCGAACTTGTAGGTAATCCCAAAAAAGGACATAAAACTTAAAACACGGTTACGGCCAAGACCACCTAAAATAATGCATTAACTATTTTTATGCGATGAAAAAACAGGTAACAATTTCGTTTCGGCGCCTAAGTATTTTTACTTTGTAATCCGAACCAAAATATACAAAGAGTAGGAGGCAGATACCTATATAAAGGCGTGATCTGATACAGTCAAGTGCCAAAATATGCATGGAATTAAGTATAGAATTAATCCTCACATAAAAGCTTGATCACACAGCGTGCGCGACGTCCGCGTAGCGCGACCGCTGCGCACCGGTACGTACCGCGACAGGTTAGCGACGCTAGACAGGCAGTGCGACGCAAGTGGGACGTATTGCGGGCACAGAACCGTGACTAAGCCATTATATGGGACATTGTTGAATAATTTGTTTGCACGCATACTCTGTTGACTGCAACACATAATAAAGAATCGTATTCCCGTACAGAAGTTCTACTGTCTAACACGATCAATATTTACTAGCTAGAATATTCAAATATTAGCATTCCGCTCGCACGCGCTCGCTGCACAGCAAGCGCTCTATCCTTCTATCGCGATAGCGTATATTGTCACCTCGGAGGTGCAGGAGGGCCGAGTTTACCCTAAGCGGTACCTTTGCAAATGGAGATGTCGCACTGGAAATTGAGCTGTGAGGAGTCGAGGAATCGGAACATGGCCGGGATGAAGAGCTCGGCCTCGCCGATCTTCGACCGCACTATCACTGAGTGCTGCTTTACAGGACACCTGAAATAATTATTATCGTCTTATGCATGCTAAGATAAAGGTTGACCAACATCGATTTAAAATACCCTAGATACACTATCACCTACAAATTCAAGACGAAAAAGTGTCCGAGCCGGCCGAGCTGACATTGTGAGTGTGTGCGTGTTAGACACACGCTAAACGAGCGTAAGTCAATTGGGATCAATTTATTTTTTTCCAATAGTCAGCCTTATATCACCAGCGTAACGTTTTATTTTAAATGAGAGCGTTTGGCGGTTACAGCATTACAAATTGCACGAATCAAGTCGGGACCGATTGTGTTGGCAGCATTGGACATACATTGGAACAGAGTCGGTATCGTGTACCGTGGAGTCGAAAATGATTTGTTTAAAATAGGTAGGTGGTAAACAAGTATACGACGTCAGGTGTTAACGTCGATTTATTATAAATAGTAATGATAAATCGATTTATTATGTTGTATGTTCTTTTTTAATTTTTATTATTTTAATGTGTGTTACTTTAGAACTCCGTAGTTTATGAACCGATTCGGAAAATTCTTTCTTTGTTTGGAATCATATGCTCGAAGCATGTTGGTCCCGTTGTTGCCGTAAACTAGTTGTGATGATGGTATCCATGAGGAATTGAGGGAAATCCTCAAAAAACCAGGGGAAACATATAGCGATTTTAGTTTTTCGGTAATAAATCGAGCATTTGCATTCAGAAAGTAGCATTTGGAGAACAGAAGCTGATGACGAAGACCATGGATGGGACCATCCAAAACACCTAGTGTTTGTGTGTGGCGCTAAGATATTTCGATCAAGATACTCAAGCGACTATGATAAAGCCACTTTAAATGGTTCTACTGTAATTTCATGTTATGTTACCATTAAATTAAAGCAGTTCTAAATTTAAAGCAGTTAATCGAATAAGTTATACTTGAAAGAAGAAATAGAATATTATTATCCGTAACACAATATTTTTAAAAACAAGGTTTAATTTCCAAAAAATACACTGAATCAGAGTAACTTATATATATGATAGTGTCTCAAGGTTTGAAATCTTTATTTTGCATTTTGAAATTACATATAGGTAACATACCCCTCAAAATTACCAGAACTTATCTTTCTACAAACAGTCATAAATCATTTAATACTTTTTATTCACTTTCTTTTAGATAAACGCTAATATTTTAATTTATAGTTTTTACGATCTTACATATGTGCATACACACTCCATAGGTGTGTACTAATAACAAACAATACTTGAAAGCTTTCATAAAAAAATTAGTCAGTCTGCGACTCCATTCCTCCGAAATTTTACTATAGTCCGATTCATAGGTCTCCCGTTTCGTTTCGATATACGACTCACTCAACGTGAGGGAAAGAGACAGCAGCATAGCTGGTCGTGTGTCTGATATTTTGATAAAATAATTGTTATAAGCGCGTTAAAGCTTAATATAACTACAAATCAATTAAATAATGAAACTTTAAATAAATACTCACCGAAAATACGAAATTCCATCCTTTTTTAACGTCGTTAACGTGTTGTTTATGCATTTTTTTACGGAGCACTCGGGCATGTTGACTCGCCGATGGCTAGCGCGCGACTATGAGCGCAAGAGTGCTTAAAAGGCATTTAAGCACTCTTGAGCGCGGACGCTTTTGACAGGCGGATGGTGCATCTATGGTATTTTAAATCGATGTTGACCAAATTGAAATACGTCACGGATTCAGTTTTGAGAACTAAGAAAAGTTTTGAACACGATTCCAGATTCGGAAACCGTTGATTACTTACGCTAGTATCATGTACCTACTCGTAATTATGTCAGAAAAACCAGGGCCTACCGCGAATCTGAACCTCAAATTTCGTTCCTCTCACTAGAAGTGCTCTCATATAAGAACAAACTTCGTTTTCGGTTTGCGATAGGATCTCTGATGTGTGTTGACAAGGTTGACGATTACGTACCTACACCATAAACAAAAACAGGTCAAGTGCGAGTCTGACTCGCGTACCGAGGGTTACGAACACAAGTCGTGTACCCGTCCCGACCCCATTTAATTTAGGAAATATCTTAACAGCTCGATGTACAAAATACAAATTGAACGCCGTGGGTACAGCATCACAAGTAATTGTTGTGATTTTTACCAAGCACTAACAACTGCATAAATAGTTGACCCATAGGTTCTTAACAACTACGGTAGGTAGATATCAAAGTGCAATCTATTTAATCTCCTATATTAAACATTAAAATTATTACGGCTCGATAGGTCAGCATGTATTGGCTTATATTTATATGGCAAGCGCTTTAGAGGCTATGTAATTCTCTATTGTTTTTCATGCGAATATGCATGTAATTGCTAGAACTTTAGGGTCTGAAATAAGTTGATTTTAATTGCCATAAGTCGTTTTGATTTGGAGATCATTTAGCTCTTGTAATATCAGTCGCATATATACGAACTAAATTTGTCAAAATAATAGCTCATCATAATCAAGTAGAAGCGTAATACTCTATTTGTAACTACGATCGTAAAAATAAAAACATTCTTAGCCACGATAAGACTCCAAGTGTAAAATTATGTTCAATTCAATTGTATAAAATATGTTCATTAATATTAGCTTCAACTTCACCTAATGTCAGTGGTATAAAATGACACGTCTATGCCAATGACGTTGTCAAATGTCGTGATATTGACAACTGTCTATAGAGTCGCCTCACCATACGTCCTTATTATATCTTGACCCTAAGATTCGTGATAAATGTGTGCATATTCGGAGGTCAGCCTTATACTGGTCCTTCTAAATCGAATTTTCCGTACGTCAGCAGGCATTGTAAATATCTACATGACTCTAGTCTGGTTCATAATTTTAACTCCCACCCCAGATTCATCAATTTGAGGGATGATTTAAGGGACAAAAAGTATCACTCGTGTTCATCCAGGCTAAAAAGTCTGTATATACAAAGTTTCATCATAATCCGTTGAGCCCTTTTTATCCTAACTTTAGTATGTATAATATTAAGTAGGATATTTTATATGATTTCATTACTAATATATAGTTTTTAGACTTTTCCCTGTACTTGTAGTATATAACGATATTACTTGGCAAATTTCATAGTTCTAGGTTAACGGGAAGTACCCTATCAATTTTGATTCCCTTGAGAGTGTCGAAATATACGTTTCTTTGCGGCATAAACGCCCGTATCTTCCTTTTACGTTAACTTAGAAGTATGATTATTTCACAGCTTCAAGGGACTGTAGACCTTAGTATAAGGTTTTAATTTCAACTCGATACCTCCACGTGTTCCCGAGATAAAGGGTCGTGACAGATAGACAGACAGACGGACAACAAAGTGATCCTATAAGGGTTCCGTTTTTTCCTATTGAGGTACGGAACCCTAAAAAGTAGGTAGGAGTGTAAACAGACGGTCCAGCATGGCGGATCGCCGCGCGAAACAAGCTATCTCGAAGATCTAGCAAGGAAGGGAGCGGAACGACTTTGGTTTTCTGGCTAGCAGGATTTCATAAATGCTGGACCGACCGGGTAGTAGGTAGTAAATAGTACTGCTCACCCTCGTTTATCCAGCAGATCTACGGTATTGTTCTTCATGTAGAACACGAAGCAATTCTTCAACTTAATGCCATGAGCACCTGGAATTTGAAATATTGAAGTGTTTGATTACCAAGCTTGTTGTTACCAAGCTTATCAAATATTTTAATGATCTAAATACAATCTGTTCGTAACAATAAACACTCTATACTAGACTAGCGGCCGCCCGCGACTTGACCCGCGTAGATTTTAGATGGTAACAAAGATACAAATGAGGTTTATTTGTTTATGTCAGTTGTCTGATGCTATTAATCTTTTGTGAAAAACTACTCAAAAGAAAAAAATAAATGTCCGCCATCTTGGATTTCAAAATGGATGTCATTTTCGTAATCGGCACCCCGAGGAACTACAAAAATGACACCCATATCGATTTTTAAGAAAAATAAATGTCCTCCATCTTTGATTTGGAAATGGATATCATTTTCATTATTGGCACCCCGAGGAACCTCGGAGATGACACCTATATCGATTTTTACTAAAAAGTAAAGATTTGCTCCCCGCACAAACTTGGAACCCCCTTTTTACCTCATTAGGGGAATCATTTTGAAAAACGCTGAAACATGTGTTGTTGTATTTAAACAGAGAGTCTGTATACCAAGTTTTAAATCTCGCACTTCAAAACAGATTTGCTTCCCGTACAAACTTGGAACCCCCTTTTCACCCTTTAGGGGAGCACTTTCAAACAACCCAGTAATGCGTTTTGTTGTATTTAAACAGAGAGTCTATATGCGCACGTGACGCCTTTGGAGTTGCGGGCGTCTATAGGCTGCGGCGGCCGCTTACTATCAGGTGAACCGTACGCTTGTTTGCTACCGGCGTTGTATAAAAAAAATATATACGAAGTTTTAAATCTCTCACTTCAAAAAAGATTTGCTCCCCGTACAAACTGGGAACCCTCTTTTTACCCCTTTAGACGAGCAATTTCAAAAAACCCTGAAATGCGTTTTGTTGTATTCAAACAGAGAGTCTATATACGAAGTTTTAAATCTCTCACTTCAAAAAAGATTTGCTCCCCGTACAAACTTGGAACCCCTTTTTCACCCCTTTAGAGGAGCAATTTAGAAAGCCCCTAGCCCTACGTTATAAATGTAACCGACTGTGTAAAAATAAACTCTAGCGTTAGTAGTTTCGGCTGTGCGTTGATGAGTCAGTCAGTCAGGACTTCTTCTTTTATATATATAGATTAGCCCTTTTCAAATATTAACGCATCCTCTCTTATGCAAATAGTTTTTTAAATAGGTACAAAAGTAATTCTATTCTTATATAAGATTTTAAAAAATAGAATTATTTTTGTACCTTTTTAAAAAACTATAGTAGTAAGTACTTTGTACGTTTTTTGTTTCCATAAATTTTGAACCTAAAAAAAAAATTTTAGCTGTTTATTTCAGTGAAATTTTTTACATAATTTTATAAACACTTACTTAACTATTAATCTTAAATTACAAAAGATTTTTTAAGTTAAGGAGTTGCGGATATACAATTTTATTAATCAGTATACATTGTTTACATTGTTACCTCTATCTTACCATTATGCAATTATGATTAAAATGATTAAAACTGTACAAATCAACTTTAAACTAATTAAATAAAATAATATAAAGACGAAGTCCTGACTGACCGACTGATTCATCCACGCACAGCCGATAGTTGATTTGAGAGAATTGATTTTTTGCACAGTCGGTTGCATTTGTAACGTAGGCTAGGGGTATAAAAGGATTTTTCAAAATTCTTCCCCTAAAGGAATTAACAAGGAATGAAAGTTGGTATGAAAACAAGTATTTATCGAAGACTCTCTGTAATCTCTGTTTAAATGCAACAAAACACGATTCAGCGTTTTTTGAAATTGCTCCCCTAAAGGGGTGAAAAGGGGGCTCCATGTTTATGCGGAGAGCAAATTTTTCTTAAAAATAGATATAGGTGTCATCTTCGAGGTTCCTAGTGGAGTCGATTACGAAAATGACATTCCATACATACCTACATACGTTGGTACATACAAAGGCATACGAGTCAAACTGAGAACCACCTTTTTTGTAGACGGTTAAAAATTACGCTTAGTAGTACGCGGGCGAAGCGAAGCCGCGAGAAAAAGCTAGTCTATAAAGGAAGTCCTGAATGACCGACTGACTATAAATAATAGATAAATCGATAACGCATTTATTTGTTTGCTACTCCTTCGTTTGTTCTATTCTTTTCTATTAATTCATATACAAGGACTTTGTTCTGCTTAAAAATGTGGTTGCCTGTAAAGTCGGTTTACGGACGATAATTTTACGTGTAACGTCATAAGAAAACATTGATACGGAGCCGCATCCCGCCGAGGGGAGTCCTAACAGCATGCCTTCGCCGTCAGATTGATAATTATGTCGCCAACCGATCAAAATTTACAAAACTCAATAAAATTGAGGAGAGAAACCGGTTTGACCGTCAACGGTTTATATATTTTGATTCCGTATGAAAATTTTCTCTCTCTGTCTATATTTTCATTTATTGTTTTTGGCATGCTTTGTCTCATTTCTCAAATTTCAGTCACCTGTTCGTCGAATTTTTGCTGTAGGTACCTACGTTTCTAATTAAAATTGTTAGTTCCTTCCACGTCCCTTCATCTGTATTTTTGAAATAGTGCCCTCTTTTGGTCAGCAGAAACAGTTCTGTGACAGTCGCGACTTTTTCGCGTTTGCGCTTCCACATAAGCTGGCCACCGTGTCAATACAATACGCTAAAAATGCGAATACGAAGCGAAAGTGCTGAACCAAATCAAGCCCCTTCCTTATTCGCATATAAATTTACTGACTTACCGTCAGGTTTGCTCATCTCCGCTCGAAGCGTGTAGGGCAACTTATAACCGGCGTTTATAACCTTTTTCCCGTTTTCGTCCAGCATTCGTAGAGACACGAGTGAGGTTTCGTTTCTGAAAATAAGTTATTACGTTGTGTGAAATCTTTTGGATTGGGGGGGGGGGGGGGGGGGGGCAAACATTGAAACAACCATGTCAACTGTGTAAAAATCGCTGTAATCACTACTGGCAAAAAACGTTTTCGGGGGGGGGGGGGGATAAATCCCAACTATCCCCCCCTCTGGATACGTGCCTGCTGTAGCGTGATCTGTAACGCAAGGGTCAATCTTATCTTAAATGTGCGTAAACCCGCATTTATGTACATATAAGTACACTTACAAGAATCACAATATGCAACATTAACTACACTCAAGAGCAAAAATGATGGGTATACTTTCTATTTAAATTCAATACAAAGAGTACCCATCATTTTTGCATTTGAATGTAATTTCCGGGGGTAGAAAGATCGATCGAAATCTCGGTGACCCGCAATATAATTACCTAAACTTGTATGCAATTTTTGTATGTATGTAAATGGGGTTTAGCACTTTGAAATTAGAATAACTTCATTACTACACTACTACTACTACTACTACTAGTAAGACGCCCAGACCTCCCGAGGATGAGATGTGTTAAGAGTGAGAGGATGATTGCATTTGTTTTACTTCAACACAACGAATTCTCAAATCAATCCATGAGAGACCTAAGCGTTCAGTGCCGGCCCTAGGGCCTGATCGTCAGCGATTGGCTTTAGTCTCGCCTGATAGGGAAGCGATGACGAGGCCTGAGATGTAGTTCGCTTTTTTTCTCTTTTGAGATTTAGGCGCCCCTAGGCACCTGGTAATGGCCCCTAGAGCGATCGCTCCTCCCGCATTAGTCTTGGGGCGACCCTTGAGGCGTGTTTACTAGCTGCCATGTTTTAAGAATGACTTAGTTATTCTACCATGACACGTAGAATTACAAAAAGGCCCGGGACCCGTCAAAGCCTGCTGAAACAACCTATTTGTCTTTAATGTGGCGAATGAGTTTTTCAAGGATTTCGTTACCTTTACAGGTGAGAAACCGCAACAATCATAAACTCGTTAAAAGCTTTAAAAGATTTGTTTTAAAAGTACGGAAACCCCGTTTTCCTTACGAGAGTAAATAAAATTAATAGTAACATTAACACGCAACAGGTGTTTAAAGTTCAAGAACATTGTCCAGAAATTCTCGTCATGTTACAATTATCACGGCAATTAAGTTTAATTCTTCCATTTTGTATGTTAGTATAATTCTTCGAGTATTTGTTATTTGAGAGGAAACGTGATCACAATTCTAGGAACTACGGTAATGGTATGTCACTTACTCACATTTGGATTAGTCCAACTGGAAAAGTACTAACTCCACCGAACCGAAAAGCGAAAGTGTAAAACTATTACCTATTGATTTTTAGGTAGGTGTGTGAATTCCTTGTGATGAGTAACATCGCCAAAGCTATCGAAGATGCGTTATGTTGAGAGTGTATTTCATACTGTTGTTGCAAATCTAAAGGATAGGCAACGCGCTTATAACTTCTCTTTATACGCCAGGATCCCCGCTCTCCACGACACAGACTGTAAGCTTTTTATTTAAAGAGCATAAAAATGTGAAGTAAAATATTGTTCTTTTGTCTTGTTTACCGCATTTGCTCTAATAATAGTGTTGCTTTTTTAATACTGGTTGTTGCAAAATGAGATAACACGAGTTCCCCGAGACGCGGGCTCTTAGGACACATGAAAATAGGCCCTAGATGTTGGTCGTACCTTGCGTTTCTGAAGCCCGCTTTGCCACACGTGATGACGTAGAACTTGTCGTCAGCTAGTTCTAACGTGCGGTGCGCCCGCACCGCGAAAGGCAGGGAACGCTCGTCAACGCGCTGAAACAAGTCATAATTATCAGCCTAACACCAAAGTATATACGTCACCATTAGCCATAACAAAGTTTTTCGGTCACGTCACTAAAAAACTTCATTAGATGGTGGTGCAAGTACGGGTAGTCTTCAAGTAGGCGAACAGAACTCATCTAATCGAGTATTCCGATTTTTCCGATGAGTATTCTCGCAATGTCACCCACAGGGATCGAGGGAGAAATGTATTATATAGGTTTACCGTTTAACTCAGGTGACGGGATAGCACCTCAAGAGAGGTTAGATAGGAGACGCAAAAAGGGCACTTGGTGGTTGGAATTGGAACTCCCGTCTCAGTTGAGCAGTCGACCTAGCTGGAGCGGTCAGTGACCCAATGATCAAGACCTCTTAAGAGTGAGCAAGAAGAAAACCTGTTTCGCTGTTGATTTCAAAGCTTTTTTCGCTTTGCTTAATGTGAAGGAATGGGCTGTCCCTAATACTTACTTTGTTCCAGAATACTCCGCAGTAGTCTGGCGAGCCCGGGGCCGCCATCAGGCTGACATCGAAGCTTATGGACTCGGAGCCGTTGCCCTGCGCCATGCATGCTGGGGTCCTGGAAAATAAAATAGCATAGTCTCATCATGATGCATAATTGCAAAAATTCACGCCCGTATTCTCAAAAGGGGTCGGCAGAGCACAGCCATTTGGCAAGTTTTCATTGTCACTTCTTGCAATTGTTGGTTTACAGTTGGAGAAAATATGATATAGCACTGATATGTTGCCAGCCCATCACCCGTAACACACTTAACCCTTTTCCCGTAATCGCCTCATTAGACACCAACGGGAAGAAAGGGGATGATGTGATCATCCCAACACCACACGGGGTGATATGCCGTGTAAATAGGCAATTTTTACTACGCGGGCAGTGTTGAGCGAAATGTGGCAAAGGTTACGCCGCAGTATAATTTGATTAACACAAGATAGAAAAAAATGAATTTAGAGCTTGGAAACTGCTTACCTGGTTTTTACTGCAGCAACCTTGGTGTTGGTAGTAGTATCACGGTGGCCAATGCTCGTGGTAACTAGTTTTATGAGCAGACGACTATTGCGGATGGTTGTTATTCGCGTAGCGGGAAGCAGTAGAATAGGTGTTTTGAGTTTAGGTGCCAATATAAAGATTAATTTGCGAAATAATATTATTATAGTATTAACGTCGACGGCGGTTGATGAGTTATATTTTTCGACTGATTTGTTGCTGATTTGACTTGTGTCATGTATTTTTAATAAGCTTTATGGTTATAGAGGAAGCAGCCTCCAAAGCGGTTAAACGATGCCAAAAAGAATTTCGATTATACGGAGGAGTAACTACGGGGTATCGAGTACATCATTAAAGATAAATAGATTCCATTGTTGGAATAGTGTTCGGCCAGTTTACAATAAATTTCTAGTTAATTTGGGAATTGCGATATTGACGTATACCTAACCGTAAACGTATTTTTCCTGTATTTATGAGCAGACCCTTTAAAATCGAGTTAACGAGCGCGATAAAAACGAGATGAGCTCAAGACTTGTCCACCATCGTAGATCGTCAAACCATCCATCAATCCAATCAACTTCAACAATCCGTTACAGTTTCTAAATTCCCGAACGTGCGCTCAATCTTTTTAAGGAAGCTCGGGTACGCAAGTCCCTCGAGAGCGCACCAAAAACTATCCATTAAGTAGTTAATATCGTTGATACCTAATGTGGTACGTATGGACCAGGGAATTTATATAATTTAATGGTTTTTGGACTGAGTTCTAACTCACACACTCTTATTAGTTTTAACAATCAAAAATAACAGAAGATATCGTTCGTTTAAGGTAAACACAATATTTTTCTATAGTTCGGTACCGGGCTTAACTGTTTCCTTGCGTGAAATACTCGTAATTATATAAGAAAACAACCTCCTTTCCTTTGACTTTTTACATCTCCAAATTTAATATTTGCTCAAGGGTTTATACAGAATCCTATCATATGTGTAGTGATACAAAGCCAGATGGAATGGAAAAATTAAACTGGAGACCCTTATCTCTCGGCGAATGTGTGGCTAGAGGTATTCTAGATTTATAAGACCTGTCTATTGTATCAATTAATAAGTATACTTATAATGGAATGGAATGCCGTTGTAGTTAAATCTCTTGGTATAACTCGAACTTGTAAAAGAACTGTTGATGTTTTCTTGCCTGAATTTTAAATAATTTAACGGTATATATTTAACACATACCTGAATTCCCTCGCATGTGCAACCCCGTAGAAAGGCTGGTTAAAATTAATCTTGACGGACATGACGCCTGTTTTACAAGTCGCAGTCACCACGGGGGTGAATTCACTGCTCCCTTCGGTGTTCTGAAACAAATGAAATTTCGGTTAGTTATGTGGGCTTTTCGGGAGCCTAATGAAAATATAAGCCTCTTGAATTAATTTCTAAACTTCGAGTGTTGTCTTGTCTCTTGAGACCAGTTATTACTGTTGTTTATTGCTTATTTGTTCAAGGGCTGTAGTTTATTCAAAATAAATGACACCGTACGTGTTAATTATAAAAAAATCGCTTGTCTATGAAGTGGGATTTGATAGAGGCGATCTCGTTCCGAAGGGAGTCCATTGGCACTGGGTTTGACCTACGAAATGATTATATTAACAGCGTTGAGGTGATGCCCAACCATCGTGATATCGTATATCGTGCACCTCAGGAATAAGGCACGAGATCCATGATAACCTATTATTAACTTGTCAAACATGCTCTAAATTTACGACGTTCGCTTCGATCGCAATTGCATCAATTTGTCATCCGTGCATGCGTTACAAGTGATAGAACACATACAAGGATTTCCTGCTCATCGTTGCGTCTACCTTCCTTCTATGGACACTGCACACGATTGTGTGCATAAATTGTTTTTGTGTACGCCTTGTGCGCGTGTATAATTAGGCAGATTGATTGATATCTAACTGCCGACAAACTTATATTAAACTCGACTATAACTTCTATATACTTAACCTTAAGTCATCGAGATCAACGCTATTAACTACTTATTTTTACATAGTAATTATATATTTGGCCAATACAAATGTAATAATAACGAAGATGTTGGTTTCTGTAAGTTCTATGAAGATCAAAGATGCTCATGTAAATAAAATCCTATCTCCATAAAGCAGAACACCCTATCTTCAATATCAACGGCTTTCCCTTCACGTCGTATACCGTGATTCGTGTAGGTACCGCGTGACATCATATAGACTTGCGCGCTGACTGCATTGATTATTAATCTATATTAATATTCAATAGATTACATAAAGAACCGAAATCCACTTAATGAGCATAGTACTTACCCTATACAATAATGTTATTATTACCTAAAAGCGCTCTTTAATTACTGACTCATATAGCGAACAACAAGGTAGAATCAGCTCTAAATATGTTTTGTTTTAGCTATAGAGTAGTATTTCTAATAAGTCTATTTGAGTAAAGTTACAAAGTTTACGATACTTCCAAGTTGACCTGTATCTTATTATGAATCCCTATAGATTCTATATGTCCCATTGCTGGCCACAATCCTCCTAACATAAAAATAACTTTGTCTTCCTCCTAATATCAAAGGAACTAAGTATGGATTGGATCTTGATGTACGTAATACGTACGTATAGGTATGTATAAAATGTTCTGTTATAATATTAGATGTTTATTACGTTACCTTACGTTGCTGTCTGAAGCGTTAAGCGATGCCTGAAGATGACTTTATGTAAATCATGCACAAGGAAAACCTAGGGTTTAAGTTTAATTGACTAGAATGCATAATAGAATAGATAATATCTGTTCTATCCCCGTAGTAAGCCGCTTCATCATAAAGTTATGTTGCAAACCGTAAATTTCAAGAAAACAAATAGCAATTATTTGTTGGCTGTGGACGGTGCGAAATGTTACGGAAATACATGCCTTATGCACTTATAATATGGCAGTTTTAAAGTATATCTTAGACTCGCAAATTAAATAAAGGTTTACCCAAGTACTCATAAGTAATACCCGTCAATTACATACGAAGTTAAGTTTCCAGTGTATTAAGGTGATGCTTATCTTGTAAAGTTTCTATTACGCCTATCTTGTAAATACTAGGATTAGATTTCATTATAATTGTTACGGCTACATCTTAACTTGCGAAATGCGTCAGAAATTACAAATATCTCTCTTTGAACCATATTTTACTGTAGGTACTGTATACTATATGCCCCACATAACAAGGAAGCACTGGCTACGAAGTAGCAGAGCTGTACCGCGCTAAAATTTCCAAGTTTGGCGAGATGACATAAATCGATTGCTCGACGGCAGAGCGTGATACGAATGGATTAACTTCGCCTCCGGGGCAGCCCGCGTAAGTACTACAGCTGCTAGCCGAGACTTATTCCCGATCCATCTTATCGCTGAGAGAGCCGCTAACTGACAGAACGGGATTGTGCCTAATACTACTTAATATAAACACCTCATTAAATTATGTCTCTCATTCTAACAGAAGTTGTAGGTTCGCTTTTATTGATTTGTGCTGAAAGTCACAGTACTCGTAAAACCCGCGTTGCGTTCTTTTTGTTCAAATACGTCGAGAAGGTATGCAGGCTCTTATGAAATTGAAAACCATATTTTATTCGCCTTCACGACTTTTATTGGCAAAGGTCTAACGCTGTAGCAGACTAGTATTCCGGGCAATGACAAATTTGAAAATGTTTCTCAGGGCGTCCCCGTAATAGTAATAGCTTTGCCCTTTGTATAGTAAATAGTTAAATTAGCAGTATCTAACCTAGAATTTCTTAAGCCGGATTGGACCCATTTAAATTCATATTGGTTAGTAGATATCTACGCTTCGGTTTATTGAAACTTTTTTTCACACTTCATCGCGAAGTCCCCTTAACTTTATTGTAGTGCCGATGCCGCTTGTATGCGTGGGTGCGTTAGATTGGACGGTTGTACGGATTTATTTACTGCTTTTAGCTATATGTCTATAGTGTGACTTTAATATTTACTGGAAAAGGCGCTGGCGCAGGCTGACGCGGGTCGCGCCCTCGGGCGACGCACGCGCGCGATCTACACGATCTGCCCGATAGCAACATTACTTCAATTTATCCTGGCAATTGATGACCATTCTTCTACGGAAATCCTTAGGTTAATACTTCCTGGACTTGGGAGACAAATTACTGTAACATTGTAACCTGAAAGGTTGTCTGGAGGTTGTCGTTTGTGAGCAATTAAATCAATCACCTAACGGTTGTTTATATTTTTAACGCAATAAATTGTAGGTACGTCGAAAAGAATTGTAACAGTCATCCCTTTTGCACATTATTGACATTATAATACTTAAGATATAAAATGTTCGATGTTCCTATTCCTTTCAGTACATCTGTTTTAATTAAGTCAGTAATTATATTCTAAGTTCAAAATGGCACCTACTATGATCTATTTAACTTTTTAATACTCCTTGAAGGAACATCTTTTACGATACCCTCGCTACTCTGTGCCAGTTTCTTATTATTAGAAGCAGCTATGGTATTCACAATCTGTGTCGAATCACCGTACCACTCACCCCTAACCTGATATATCATGGCCACGAGATTCATGACAATGGGGGCTATCGCGTATGAATTCGCCGCTAGAGGCGCTAGTGTAGCGTGGGGTCCTCCGAAACGTCAAATGTCACTCTTTTTGGTTGCGCTACGCGGGTTAAAATCTAATTGGAACAATATGGTCACTATTTTGCAATACCTGAGCTTGATTATGGCAAATATGAATTAAGGGTCAATGACTGTCAGGGCTTTGAGACAAATTTGTCTTTCGGAAAATTATTTCCTCCTTTTTTCCGAACAAAACGGGACCACGCTACAATGCGGTATATTCGAAATTTTTACGGTACGGTTTTAAGGTATTGAATGTGATTTAAATGTAAACTTCGTTCTCATGTCCATAATAACCAATAACAATTTTTGACAGCTGGACCTTAGTCGACAGTGGCGCCAACTGGTGAGCACAAAAACGATAGCCCCCATTGCGTAATCGGAACTTCACCCAGCGCCTTAGAGATATACTCGTAATTCAATCGAAACGGACGGAATGGCTCTTAGGTTACTTGTCAGTTTTTTCTTTTATGGCGCCATTCGAATTAGTTATTAAAGACGATCAAATGTTGTACCAACTATAACTATAGAGCACAATAGGGACCAAAAATTGACAAACAAACCTAGCTTGAGGCTAGCGGCTTCCGAAACGGCCCCTACAAAATTGGCATTACCTATATGACGTCATCACAAGTTATCAAACCAACCGTTGTACAGTTAAATAAGTATTTAGCTTTGAAATATTGACGAAAGGTAGGATTCTATTGGTACCTAGGATTTATCTGACTTTTGGATGATAAAGAAAAAACGTAATTTTCTGGATTTTTCATGTCATACATTTATTTTATTAATATTAATTTGTGTAAATTGTTTAATTTACACCATATTATACATTTTAATACACGGAAAATACTCGATTACAGACGGTTTTTTGCAACCCGCCCTAAGAGGAAAAGCTATGAATACCGTCTCCGACGGGATAATGTGCTTCCCGACCGGTGCGAGGATGATTGCCGTTGTTATGATTATGAATCTCACGACCTGTCTTATTTCTATATCGCTCAGAAACACGGATTTAAAGTGTACAGTCACATCATAAATACTGAATACACTTGCGTGGCATAATTTCGTGCATGTAAGTAACGTAATTTGCCGTTTTACGTTCGTATTTTAAGGTTGTACCTATTATCTAATAGAATCAATGCATAAATTGGTCTAACGCAATATGTATGTATTTGTAGGTAAATACATAAATATCGCATTTAAACAAATCTTTTAAGTATGTGTACATAATGTATAAATTTTCTTACAAAAATTATTAATGGTCAAGTACCTTTTCACGTTTATATCGATATCGATGAACGAATTTGGCTTCGAGACAGGTGGTAATTATATTTGATTTCATAAATAGACATATACCTACCATACCTACGTAGACTTATGAGACAGTAATTTACACACTACAATTATTACTGTGAGTAAGGCCGCGGCGGACTCGACGCCAACTGGCAGAGGGGCGGCGAGGCGAGCGGCGTGACCAGTTAACTACACCATGAATAAAAGAGACAATCCAAATTGCACACAATGTGATAAAGAAGAGGACCTCCTCCAATTAGTTCTAGAGTGTAAAATCAACGAACAACCTAGGTTGGATCTCTTAAAAGAAACTGGGTGCTCTGCGGGGGATCTCCTCTTCTTCTTCCATCAAATCTTAAGCTCAGAGTTCACTACCGAACACAGTGGTACACTTCTAAGTTTCATTAAACACTCATTGAACCTATGATTTGAATATTAAAAAAATATTCCTTAAGTACCAATCCCAATGCTTAAAGTAACACCTAAAGTTTAAGTAACATTGTAATAATTTTTAAGCCAACGTAATCATACGATGTATGGCTTATAAAAAATAAATGAGATTAAAATAAAAGTGTGTGTCAGCTTCGACTCACGACTGGCTGGAGTTTACTCTTTACGAACGATTATAAAATATTTTAGTAAAGATTAGTAAATAATTATAAAGATTAGTGAATGAGGATAAATGAACTCGTTTTTTTATATTAGGTACCGCAAAGTGGGGCTATTTGAGACCCAAGGGCTCACTTTACAGTACTGAAATCATGCATGTTACATTTATTTATATGAATAAAGATAAACGCGTAGACGTTATCAATATCGATAAATGTATCGATAAAAAGGGACGGCACGATACGAAGTTTGGATTTCGAATCTCGGAGTAGCCCCTCAAATGGTTGAAGCCGCTGAACCAATCTCACTGGAGCGCAAACTCTTAGAGTATTCCAGTGTTTAAACCGCCCGCGTGGTCGTGTCGGAGGTTTCCCCTGAATTTTTCCTCAACCCACTCTCCAACCGCTCACTCCTATTGCTTTATTGTGCCCGGTCTATAAAGCCACAGTCAGGTTAAAAATCAAACAATAAACTCCAATAAACTCAAATAAACTCAAATAAACTCAAATAAACTCCAAAAAGCTTTTGTATGAGCCCGGTTCGAGCCCAGGACCTAGGCGGTTAGTTTAAAGTTTGAAAAAATGTTATTGTTACCTAGCCATTTTAATTTTATTGCGCACTATCGCTATGATGTATGAAAGTTAAAATAGCTTGTAAACACCAAGATTTAGTTGCAAAACGTATTGGTCGCTAATTGCTTTGAAGGACGGAAACATCTGACAGCGACGTCGAATGCTCCGATCCATTACGGACGGAGGTAACGAATTGCCATGAAATCATGTCACAGTATTTATATTTTTGTTATTGTTATACAAATAAGTGTACGGAGATCGATTATTAGTTCCGCCGACAGCATTAACACGAAAATACTTATCTTTGGATTTCGTATTCAATTTGCGCGAGAAGTTGACAACACGTAGTTAGAACAATTATTTTAGCAGTGACGGAAGGGAACAAAAGAGTTTTTTTTCTCTTCTTCTACCTAAATTCAAAGTAAGCTAAATTGAAGATGCTGGCAGCATTTACTCGTTGAATAGCTATATTATAAAAATAATAAGTTGTTTGGTTTTCTAAGGTAACCGTTCCAGTGCTCGACACCTTAATGCTCTACAGATGACACCAATTAATTACCTCTGTCATGCCATCATAGTCGTTCCTACACCACTTTACCGAACAAAAACCCATGCCTTCGGTTAGTCGAAACCAATTTTTAGTACTTTTTTGTGCCATGTACGTATAGATCATGAACCTGGACGAGACTGACTGAGCGGCGTGGGGCGGGACAGTTTATAAGCGAAACATCGCTCATGTATGGCGCGCGCGGTTTGCCCTATAAGCTCTAACTAGAGGAGGGTTATCTAGTGGGACGTTTACTTTATTTATTTATTTTTAACTTAACTTATATTGAACTTAAGATGTTATTTCTGTATATTCAAAACGTAATTATTGAAAGATATGTAAGAATCGTAATTTCGGAGCACTATTGCCAACTTCAATGCATTCTTGTTGAATAGGGTCTTTCTTATTTATGACTAGTGATGGGGAGTAAATTAAGTTCATTTCAGGTAATCCGTTCTTTTTAACAGACAAAATAAAACAAACATGGTGCTACATGGTACTATTTATATCCCTGTCCTTGTATTGGTTCCCCTGTATTGTATTAAATCGAAATATTATAAAATTATGTTGAACTAGCTTTTTCCCGCGACTCCGTAGTATGGATAGGATATGGATACGACGACGGTGACCCCTATCGATTTTTCTGATGAGCACAATTATTAATATTTATTATATAATTATTTACTTGAAAAGCAACCAAAAAATTGTGAGAAAGAGGTAAGGTTTCTAACATGATGCGATGTAAACTTTTCATGTATTAACAGCCGTCACTAAAACATACCTATTCCTATATGCACAACAGTTACTCACAAAACTGAACTTTGTTTTAAATTCCCCATCGCACTACTTACTTATGAATCGAAGCTAAAATGAAGAGTACATATGTATCAACATTCTTCATTCATAAAGTTTGTTTTAAAATAAGTTTGTATAGTGTTGATTATACGTGGTTCCTTCTTGTCGAGTACCGAGAAGGCTCGGTCGTGGCAGTAACGTTCCGTTGGTAATTGTCAAAGAGGCCACGGGAGGTCAATGGACACCCATCGAGGCTCAGGTCAAGCCGAAAGATAGAGCAGATACCATACCGGAATACGTATTTAAGTAGGGTATATAGGCTTATCTATGCGATAAAGAACTTTATGCATAACGTTTAAGATAATGCTTTCGAGGACAGTTTTTCTCTGAAGTAGGTACCTACTTGTTGGTTCCTTTGGCGGTTCAGTTAGGTTTTAACTTTGCTTCAGTTGATTTTAATGAAACCCACAGTAATGCAGACATTGCAGGCAGTATCATTCTAAAGTAATCACTCATCGTTATCAGTTCTCTATCCAACCGCAAGTTCTACCCAAGGATTTTTACTATCAGCATTATAATCACAACTTTTGGAATTTAGACGTAGGCAGCCCGTCGGCCGCAGAACCTGTTGCGCCCTGACAGTAACAATAGCCGTACCGAAATGTTGAAGGCCGCGGTGTATACACAATTGATATCGTTCATTTCTCAAACTCTCAAACGCAATAAGAAGTTAATAAGTAATTAACACGAGAAGCGTTTACTTAACGATCCTATTTTCTGTATCTGATTCTTGACCAATGCTGTCTTTGTTTTCAATACCGTTTCTTTAGTTTCGAAAAAGGTTAAGTATCTATTTTATAACCGCAATCTTAGCATCACGACTGCCGATAGGCTGCGTGGCTCACTTTTTTTTTTAATTTTCTAAGCTTGAATATAACATGAGTAATACAGCAAATTTCTGTTCCCTGGTTCTCACCATCTTCATCCGATACGAATTGAGCATTGCCCATGCCCATGCAGCATATTACCGATATAGTAATGTAATGATATAACACGAGCGGCAACCGCTTGCGCAACTCCGGGCGGGGTGCCGTTTACGCCGCCGCGCCGCTATTGACTTAACGGTTCTTCTACGATACATTCGAAATTCGAATCGCAAACTCAAAATAAGAAGAGTTTACCCGTACCAACATAACAGTCAATTCACCGGATGTATGTACACAAAACTTTGACTAAGCACTTTCAAACCAGAAACATGTCATTATATTTGAAGTGCCTATAGCGGTGTCTAATATTGAACCGTTTGTTCCAATTGAGGGATTTCGGTATTAAGTGATGTTAACGCATGACTAGAATTACCTATAATTGCGCTGGTAATGGAATATGGTTATTTGCAAGCGTTATAACTAACTACCGAAATACTGGTGTAAGTATCGACCTTGTGGTATCCACTATGAATAGGGGGAAGTGATAATACGTTTTTGAAACGGTTCTATTGTTAGGCAGCGATCGTTTGAAGTGCTAATACCCACATCCAGTCAATTTCTTTTTGATAAATAAATAACATATAATAACTGTACATTGAAGATATTAGCAAAAAAATCGATGGAGGGGTCTTAGAATAGATAACAGAACACATTTCAACAGTTTTTAGAATTTGTGTATGTTTGTCTGTTTGTTTATTCGTCTAGGCATAAAGTGAAAACTCGTAAATAGATTTTAGTACAACCTTCACTCATAAGTTTATTGCATCTTCGGCCCGGTTATAGGCTATAAAAATCATACAGATTGGAGATAAAATCGGGTGAAAAGAGGGGTTGAACTTTGTATGAGAAGTCCTTCAATTCGTGACTTAAAGGCTTGAAAATTGGTAAGCATATACTCGAAAGCAAAGTAAAACAAACCCCATTCAAAAAATGCGCAATGGACATAGGTATAATATGGGAAAAAAAACCGGTCAAGTGCGAGTCTGACTCGCGCACCGAGTGTTCCGAACACGGGTCGTACCCGTTCCGTCCCCATTCAGGAAAAATCTTAATAGCGCGATGTACAAAATACAAATTGAACGCCGTGGGTACAGCGTCACAAGTCATTGTTGTGACTTTAAACCAAGTACTCTAACAACTCCATAAATTTCAGTTGACCCATAGGTTCTTAACAACTACGGTAGGCAGATATCAAAGCGCAATCTATTTAATCTCGTATATTAAACATTAAAATTGTTGCGGTTCGATGGGTCAGCATGTTTTGGCTTATATTTATATCGCAAGCGCTTTAGAGGCCAATGTATTAAGTAACTCTAATCTATTGTTTTTCATGCGATTATGCATGTAATTGCTAGAACTTTAGGGGCTGAAATGCGTTGATTTTAATTGACATAGGTCGTTTTGGTTTGGAGATCATTTAGCTCTTGTAATATCAGAGTCCCATATATATGAACTAAATCAATCAAAATAATAGCTCATCATAATCAAGTAGAAGCGTATTACTCTATTTGTAACTACGATCGTAAAAATAAAAACTAAATAATGCGAAAACCTGCTTTATCTTAGCCGTGATAAGACTCAAAGTGTAAAATTATGTTCAATACAATTGTGTAAAATTATGTTCATTAGCTTCAACTTCACCTAATATCATCGGTATAAAATGACACGTCTATGCCAATGACGTTGTCAAATGTCGTAATATTGACAACTGTCTATAGAGTCGCCTCACCATACGTCCTTATGATATCTTGACCCTGAGATTCGGGGCAAATATGAGCATATTCGGAGGTCACCCTTATACTGGTTCTTCTGAATCAAATTTTCCGTACGTCAGCAGGCATTGTAAATATCTACATGACTCTGGTTTGGTTCATAAGTTCAAAGACTACAATTATACAAACTGAGTTCAACTCCCACCCCGAATTCATCAATTTGAGGGATGATTTAAGGGATAAAAAGTATCCTTCATGTTAATCCAGGCTAAAAACTCTATGTATACAAAGTTTCATCATAATCCGTTGAGCCGTTTTTGCGTGATTGAGTAACAAACATCCAAATATTCAAACATCCTAACTTTCATATGTATAATATTAAGTAGGGTATTTTATATGATTTCATTACAAAACTATAGTTTTTAGATTTTTCTCTGTACTTGTAGCATATAACGATATTATTTGCCAAATTTCATAGTTCTAGGTCAACGGGAAGGACCCTATAAATTTTGTTTCCCATGAGAGTGTCGAAATAGACGTTTTTTCTTTCTTTCACGTTAACTTAGAAGTTTGATTTTTTCACAGCTTCAAGGGACTGTAGACCTTAGTGTAGGGTTTTAATTTCAACTCGATACCTCCACGCCTTCCCGAGATAAAGGAACGTGACAGACAGACAGACGGACAACAAAGTGATCCTATAAGGGTTCCGTTTTTTTCCTTTTGAGGTACGGAACCCTAAATATGGGGGTATAAAAAGTGTTAGCTGTCAATAACCAAAAATCCCCCAACCCATAGTAACTGTTTAAAAAGAGAGATTTAATTATGTTAGTCAGTCGCTGCCAGATGTTATTTTGACAACGCTCCCCATCATAGAAATCCCAGAAGTCCGGCGTCCTAGACACGTACTCACGGACCCGGACGACGTAATACGGCGTCTAACTCGGACACGAGGCGTACACTTAGGCATTCCCGCCGGCGCGGACGTCCATCGCGCGATTGCGACAACACTGGCACATATAGTCCCTATTCGTCCTGGTACCGCCGTACACCGAGTAGAATCAGTCCAACCCACGTCGGACCTAGCTGAGTTTCTTGCTGGACTCTTCTTAGCTAGGCTGGATTTAGTGAACCAGCGACAAAACTCCCAGTAGCTCGAGTCCACTCACACCGCAGATTCGGTTGAAATGAAACCGCTCAACCCATCTCACTGGAGCGCAAACTCATAGAGTATTCCAGTGTTCAAAACCACACGTGTGGTCGTGTCGGATGTTTTCCCCTGGATTTTCCCCAGGCACTCCTATCGCTTTATTAGGCCAGCTATAGAGCCACAGTCAGTTTCAAAAAAAAGAAGTTATTAGCTAAGTTTCTCTTGGTACTCGTTATAAAGTCGACGATTTATTGGGTCGTAAGAGTTGTAATGGGGTGTTGGGCATTAATGGCCCGCACAAACCCAGCAAAGCAACATTTGCATACTTGAACGCGGAACTAATTTGCAAATCCCTTTGTTCTGAATCAAAATTCTGTCTTGAAACAAATAAAGTAGAAGTAATTTATTTAATTGCTGGTTAGAATTGCTCTTGCCCTGTTTTTGAGCTCGTTAGGTAGGTAAGTAAATTAGTTTGAAATTCTATTTCAAACTACCAAGATATACGAAAATTATGAATTTTATATTTTAAATCTTAGCAAAGTGCCCTCCTTAGTGAATTTAAAGGCTCTTGGCACAGAAATGGAAATGACTTAAATGTGTCTTCGGTCTTCGCAGTCTAAGCTGTCACATGGTGGACTTTTAACAGGAAAATAAGCTCAATTAAGGAATGTTATTAAAATAAAATCACTGAAACCTTATCTGTGTTTTCTATGAATGCTGCTGACTGATTAGTGGGCAAAGGTATGTTTTATATCAATAGCACCCAGAGCACTCCACGAGTAAATTATTCTATTGTCCATGTCAGTGGTTGGAATATTTATTTAGAAATAATCGGCCCTATCGGAAGCAGTAGCGTCGACATGCCGGTGAAGCATTGTATGCCACGGACTTTAATTATTGTGCCATTTAAAGTTCACTCTCTAAATGGCTCAATAATGAAAGTCAGTGCTGAGTGTACGACCCTGTTGTTAGTTATTCCCCCCCCCCCAGCTATTAAATAATATCAAAGCTAGCACTTTCGTGCTTTGAGAGATACTTACACATTAAACTGATATTTATATTATTACACCGCACGATTTGATAACTTGGAACAGTCAATGCAGTGCTTTATATACTTAAATAAAACTCGCTTTAGTCTTCTCATAATGTAAGGGAACACGGTGCCCTATTTTAAAGTTCAACTTGCAAAACCGTCATAGTAAGTGTTATATAATTGCGAATGTTAATTTTGCGACGACCTGCGTTTTGATGTAACTGCGCGCGCGACCGGTTCTGACGGCCCCAATATCTTCGTTGCGGCAGTGGGCGACTTACCAGGGCTGATATTCACTGTGCTTACCGACTATACTAGTGTAAGTCTGATCTTCGACAACGCGTACTTGTTAACAATCTAGGTGTCAGGATATACTAGAAGCCATAGGTGAGGTGAGTCAAAACAGGCTTTGAATCATATAGCTGTATGTGATGTGGGGGACTCATGACGTAATAAACCGATTATACAGAAGAACTTGTTGGCCATATTCACGATTCAACCTCTTGTTATGGCGTGGGACTGTTTCCGTAACAGGATCAATATTAATAGTCTGCTATTTTAGTAATTTATTTCGTAAAAACAATTGATGTGCATGCTTTTTATATATACCTAATCGATGGCAAACAAACACACAGCCTGCCTGATATTCATATTCATTGATTCACAAATCATAAAAGTTTTACATGTCAGTTGATTATTATAAGATTATTATAAGATGGAACGCTGCGCTTATGGCGTCCAACTCAGACACGATCCGTACACTTAGGCATTCCCGCCGGCGGGGATGTCCTGACACATATAGTCCCTATTCGTCCCGGTAACGCCGCACACCGGGTAGTCAGTCCGACTCAAGGTCGGGCCTAGCTGAGTTTCTTGCTGGACTCTTCTCAGCTAGGCTAGGTTTAGTGAACCAGCGACAAAACTCCCAGTATCTCAATTCCACTCACACCTCAGATTCGGTTAGAACCGCTCAACCAATCTCACTGGATCGCAAACTTAAAGTATTCCAGTGTTCCAAACCACACGCGTGGTCGTGTCGGAGGTTTTCCCCTAGATTTTCCCCAGGCTATTCTACAACCGCGCACTCCTATCGCTTTATTAGGGCCGGCCTATAAAGCCACAGTCAGGTTAAAAAAAAGATACCTATAGACGCTTGCTGACCCAGAAGAATCACAAGCGCTGAACTGGCACGAAAATATATATCAACATGGCGCCCACATCTTGCAGGAGCCTGTGCTGCCTGATGCCTTGAAAAGCGCCTTAAGGCTATGTGGGAGGAATATACAGGCCAAACCTTTATCAGGATGTAGGGACGTAGTAGGAACGGTTAATGCATATATATTCTACAATTAGAAATATTATACAAAAGCTCCGTGTCTTAACTTTTGAGATCAGGTAGAAGAGATATATTTTGTTTGAATGCTTCTTGTAGTTTTGGGAATAGCTTTAAATGACTCACCAAACAATGTTACTTAATAACCTCGCTATAAAAATATGGTCGTTACTGAAAAGAGGTTATTTTTAATGTCCACAGGAAACGCGTACTACTCAACATATAACTGACATTGGCAAGGTATTTTTGTTAATGGCGATATAATGTCAATATAACGCGATAATACGACGGGTAACCAAAACTCAGTAGGTCGCCAGCATTCTTGAAGTGTGCTAATGAAACAGTAACAACTTTGTATTTGTCCGTTTCGATCACATAATGTCGTGTTTTCCACGGAAATAGTGAGGTATTGTTAGAGTTGAATCCCAGATTGCGTATAGGAAGTGGTCAATGATGGGCTGGCGTTCACCTCGCTTGGCAGGGCAACTCGCGTCAGCGAACCAGTAAAAGCCGTAACTACGAAAACCTGTGGTTGTTACGAATCTCTGGGTCAAGAAAGACTAGAAACGGATGGTTAGGTGAGTCGAAGTTGGTAGTAAAACTCTTCAATTGCATAGATAGACGGAACATTAGCGACGTAGGTGGTGCTTGGAAATGTGCACATAATGACAGTGCCGGGTACTATACGTCTTCCAGGAGACGGAAAGTGCTATTTGAGCAACAAATCTTCATCCTGCATGCATTATGTCGCAATGCTGGGAAGGATATATTCAAGTAAATGTCACCTTACCAATAAAATAATCAACGAATTTTATAAATCAAATTAAACTGTGCGGCATGAGATAATTTTCAATTGTACGAAAACAATTGTTGTTATCAACTTATCATAAAGTTAGTTTAATTAGTCGTTGTTGCAAAATTTCCCTGTTGATTACTCTCGTACGACATGTACGAGTACACATAACAGGACAGCCTTTGCACAAAAGATATTTTACTAAATGTCGTTATATAGTTGACGAACCAGCTCAGTTTTATTTCTAATCTCTGAAACCGAGCGAGCTTGAATAAGTTATTTTTGACATTTGATTCTGTCTTCGTTTTCTTTAAAGGATCCACCAGCCACAACGCTTTTGTAACATCAGATGGCGGTCGAAGACAATAAGTCACAGACACGCCCGCAAATCAGATAACCGACGTCCAAAACATCTTTCAAATAGTATGACGTGAATAACTTACATTGTAAAAGCATTGTTAAATATCTAGCATGTTGAGCAAGCCTTACTATGTACTTATTTGTGTAAGACATACATAACTTGATTAGCGTCGGTTGATTAATGTTGAAGAACAATATTGTAGTCAGCTCGAGGTCTGCTTGAGACAGTGTATATAATTTTTAAGATTAGAATGTACACATGAAACGCAATAAATTATTTGAATTTGAAATAAATGAAAGTTATTTTGTAAGTAGGCCGCAATGGCACTTTTACAAGTAAAAATTCTTGGATTTTTTACACGCTGTTACATTGTGGTGCCCCGTGTGGTTTCGGACAAACTCCCCGTTGGTGCCATACCCATAACAGTAGACTATATGAAAATTCTTGTATTGTGCGTTATGGACTTATATCTGAAATATCATAATTTTACCCACAAAATTGCTATAATCGGCAATGAAAATTACATTTCATGCTTCGCTTCGTCTGCCCTTTTTGGAAGTACAGGCGTGAGGCGTATTGTATAATATTAGCTAATATGTTCACATTTTGGGCCAACATTGGAATTATTTCCGCTGTACAATAGAATCTGAAGAATATATTTTTACATTACATATCGTGCTCCCTATAACGTATATACTACATCCCGCAGGCTTTCTAAGCCTTCGCCAACTTGTAAACGCTGCATTAGAGATTGCGAAATGTTTTGATAGGAATCATATGAGGCAGGCCTTTGTGGCGAAGCTTTCGCGAGGGTCTTGTAAGATTTTAAAGTAACTTAAGGCAATCGTCAGCTTATAATCTTACTGGATAGAATGTAAACTAAGCGTTAATGCAATTTTATGGACATATATCTGCGAGATAGTGATCGTGAAATGTTTTTAAAGAAAGGCTTTTGCTGGGTGGGGTACTATACTATACATTTAATTAAGGCATGATGCGAATCCAGACGGTGTAGCATACCAATCTGCAGTCCGCCACGTGTAGCAATCTATAAGGTAACTCGAAATACGGAGTTAAAACCCTTGATTTTCTCGATCGATTTTATACAGTATTCTGGACAGCAATACTGGACCGTCTGGATGCGGCATTAGAATTTGCGAAATGTTTCGATAGTAATCGTATGATGTAGGCTTTTGTCGGTAGTACCTACGAGGTAAAGCTTCCGCGAGGGTGTTATCGCGATCGCTGCGGGCGCAATCAGAGCGTTGCGTCCATCGCGCATGCGTAACCAAAGACGCTATCAATTACACATAGAAAATGTGTTGTTTTGTATTAACATTTTGATTTATAAATACGTGTTTATATCCTTGATACAATTTTTGGGTTATTGCTTATCGGTATATTTCCCATAAGCATTATACCTATTTTCGTTTATGCAAATTATCGTTTCTGTACAATATAATCAATCTGACAAGATGTGTAGTCTGTGTATATTTGTATAATAGTGGTTAGTAATATCTAGTCGGTTAACTCTATTCAATTTTAGCGTTCCTTAAAAAATGGTACAAATCAGCGGTACAAATGTAACCCTTATTTTGTGATTTCGGCTGTCCGATTTGAAAAAGAGTGCTTAATTTCCGATTTATGAAGGAAAATGTAAAAAATGGCTCCTTTCACACTAAAATTACATACGATATGGCCGGAATATCACCTTAATATCAGTTTAAAAAGTAACCACATTATCAACCTTGACAAATAATCTCAACATTTTCGTTCAATAAATCACATTCACATCCGCAAAATGTCACTTGCATCAACCTTCAAGTCGGTAATTAAGTAAATGTTTAATTAATAAAGGAAAAACTAATTTGCCTATAATTTGTTTGGAATGAAGTGGTAACTCGTAAAGTAAAGAGGAAGATGCGACCTCGCCGGCGCCGCGTCAGAGGCCACGCAACGCGTGCTAGCTACTATAGACGCCATCAAATATATTTACTCTCCAGGATGCCTAAAAATATTTAAACATGCACTCAACCTATTCTACTCTACTCACCTTCACAATGAAGTCGTGGTCAGATATTGTGTGCACCTTGTTCGCTCCGATATTTTTGATGTTGAATGTACTTTAGCCAGTGTACAATAAAATATATAATACTTGTATTTCTTTTGGCTTTATGAAATTGTTTTAGATGATTTTTCTCCGTTTGATATTCTCCAAAAACTCAGAATCAAGCATACCCTTAAATGTCCACCTAAACATGTTTTATGCGTTATTACGTTAGCGATATTAGGTACGTTATTATCATTGACTTAACTAATAATCGCCTACAACTGTTAATGCCATTTATGTTATATATTTAAAGCAGTTACAAACTGACCTATTTACTGGACCGCTTAGCAATAGCATTAACATTTTCAAGTCATAAGTTATGTCCTAAGAATTTCCGTTTCCTTTATGCGTTCAGCTAATAGAGTTAAATTATCGGAGATTTACATGTGTGTAATGTGTATACTTAGCATATGAAGTCAACTAGTCAATCCCTTGGTGTGTGTACATAACTGTTAGTTTCGACGATTAGTTTGTCATCGTTTTTAATACCGTAACAACGCAATTGTACCTTGAACACAACATAAGTATGCAGCGCTCATCTCGGACCATGTCTTTCATTTGTCATCGATTATGTGATGCCATGCGCGAGCGCAGGGCGTCTACGCCTGTCATTCAACGTGACAATCATTTTATGACCTTAAACAGTTATTTTGATTTAGTTTTAGCTTAACTGTTCGGTTCGGTATGACGAACATGGAGTTGCGTAGGTACATGCATACGTTATACCTCGAAAGGATTGTGTAGTAGTTAATAAGGTGAGAGAAGTTAAGGTCGGGTTTTATATAGATTCGTTAAACCTGATGTGAGATCAAATTTGGGTTACTCAATACAAGTACCTAATAATTTAGGTACAGATATAACTATTTTTATAAAACCGACCCTAGATTTGTCAAATTAGTAGCTGTGATAAGTTAAAAATTAATGTGACACGCAAATTGCATTAAAAAATTCTGTCTCGTCTTCTACCTCCTACAGCTTTAGAAATAGTCGTGCACCGTATAGGTATGTGATTATTGTATGTATGTATGTGTATCTTTAGTTGTATTCATACCTATAAAAATAACTTTAAGGGAATGCCTCGATTCGGTCAGCTATACGCCCCCCGTGAAAGAGACACTTATGTCTATCGTGCAAGACAAAACGAGATGAAACTCTCGTCGGGAATTGCTTTTTTAGACAAATCTCGATAAATAGCTGACTGTGGGCAGTTTCATTATTCCTTGTAACAGATTTCAGATGCGGTACAATACTCTATTTAATTTTAACTTAATTGTGTCATTTAATAATGCGTTGTTTTATTAGGCTAAATAAAAAAAGGAAAATAAAGACTCAACTTTAGATTTTGTTTCTCTCTAGAAAATTTTAAGCAATCATGTTTCGGCTATAGTCAGAAACACAGTAATATAGTCAAGAATAATCTGATAATAAATCCTTATTGTTTCCTCGTCTGGGCAGAACAGCGTTTCAAAAAACGCTATATTTCTCTCACGGATAATTACTATGGAACTTTTTTCCAACTTCAGTTGTCATGATTAACGCTATCTTAAACGAGTCTTCTAAAACATGTTTTTATAACGCTTTACTAATTAACAAAAAACTAATCGAGTGGGACAATGTTAACCAGCAAGTCATGTTTTAGCAATATGATTGATATCAAATATAAGCGTCAGTTCTTGGATTTAATTTATATGTGATACGCGTCCGTGTGTCCGTGGCACATCAGGGTCACACACGGAAAAAATCAAGGTATAATGTTTACAAACGTACGAGTAGCTCCATAAACGACGCGACACAATGATTTATGTAAACGGCAGTTTGTTCTTTTTCATCGAATTGACATTCTCATAGTAATTCCAGATTTTCACTAAAAGTGGGTAGGGGAATAGTTAACCAATCCATCTTCCGACTTGGTATAAAAGCTTTGCAAATGTGTAAATATATACACATTTAATAATAATACAATCGAGTCTATAAGTATATGTCCGTTCCCTAAGGTTCAAAAATATCGGAACAACATCATGTCCACATATATATTGAGCTCACTTTGTCCATGTCCATGCACATGTTTTCAAACTCGACTGTAGACTCCCGTTGCGAACATGTCTTTATTGCCCCCGAAAGAAAAGGATAACAATTTTGTGCGAAAATAATAATCGGAAGAATACGTGCCAATTTTAATTTTCAATATAAAAGGTCTTGACGGCCGGTTTGAGCCTCGATGTGGGTAGGGCAGATTTGAATTATCTTGCGTCATACTTTAAGGCAGCGTATTTACTCAGTGAGTCAATTCTTTGCCTCACCATATGTTTCCATGAATGAACTATTTGTCACATTACTACATTACCTATTTCCGCAGCTACACCGAATACACTCGCTGACAAAGAATACGGGTTCGTAAAATACCGTCATATTTTCTAAAATAGTGCAAACTTGGACAGTTTTTTAATCCTGTCATAATCTTTATTTAATTTTACATCTAACCAGCAAAAACAACAGTTAAAAAAAATTACGTTTCCAGCTTTAAATTAGACTTCCAAAAACCCATGAAAAAAAACGATGATAACGGAGCGAAATATCACTAAAATCGTTAGTTTTGGAGATTGATATTTTTATGATAGGATCCCGGGATTTGCTAATACTGTTGGGTGTTACGAATAATAGTATATCATGTTAATAAAACTAGTGTAAAATATTTAATAAACCTATTGCGTTTATTTATATACGTTGAACCAAAAAAAATTAAATAAACAAACCAAATTTTTGACCTCGAGTGTATTCTTTTATCCGCATCTTCTTGTATGTCGTTAACAGAATCGCAACAAAGATTTGCGTTTAACGACACGTTGTCATAACGCAGCGAGAATTTTATAGAATTACATATGCTTACGGCTTGGAAAAACTGTTTCCATTGTAGTTACTATTGTTGAGTTACGTAAGATTACAGTATAATCACAGAATCATAATCCCGTCTTAATCTTCGAGATTTTTTTTTATAAAAGCTCAAAAAGACCTGTTGGGGCAAAATCGACTGTAACGCGGATAGATTAGAACATTAAGACGGGAGCTGAAGTGAAAATATACAGCAACAATACGACAATATGACATTATTCACATTTTTTTTTATTATGTCCTTTGTGAAGAAAACTGTTATGTAAAACAATATTATGACTTCAGAGATATTCTTGGTAGTGAAATGATGAACAAAAAATGTATGACAACTGACTGTTATGACTTCGGTTGTTAGTAATAGCCACGGTTGTTAGTGAACCAAAAAAGTATGAGTACGAATTTTATGAAGAGTGATTATTAGGAGTACGAATTGATAGTACAACTGAAAATAGGACAATGAATTGTATGTGAGCCAATATGGACCCATCTTTGCGGTTGGTTCGGAACCCTAAATGTGCGAAGTCCGACACGCGCTTAGCCGGTTTTAAATTTATCCATAAAATTGGATACAGTGACTGTTTGTTTTATTGAAGCCAACGTAGATGAGTGTCGCTACAGTCACCAAAAGATTTCGCTATGCATCCCTGCATGATAGTATGTAATTGTAACATAGCAGGGGTGTAAGGCTGCTAACGCAAATTACAAATTAATGAAAAAAAAAAGAAAAATGAAGGCTCTGACTAGGATTCGAACCTGCGATATTCTGGCATTCGCGGCCAATCGCTCTAGCCACTGAACTACCGGATGAATCATGCTCTACCCCCAAATCCTCAACCAGTTTCCTCTTAGATTACTATTTTCCCTGTAATTTGTGCTCCCAATGCCTTTGCAATTTTAGCCTACATCAGAAATGAAAGCAATTCAGTTATCAGTTGGCATGAACGACAATCTTTCGTTGCCAGTGACCCATAGGTATGTCATAGGCATAGGTCCATTATATTATAGTGTACGAATCTTGCCCATAAGGTGATATCAATCCTTCGATATGTTTGAAGTTGTAACCTCTGAATAGAAGTCGGCAGTGCGCGTGGGATGCGTAGGCACACAGCCTTGCTTACCCGTATTGGCATTGACGATGCCGATGGCGGCAATTCAGCCTTATAAGACATTTGGGGACAGGGCTACTTCATTGCAAAAACATTTCGAGAATTTGTTTTAATTGCCAAGGCGGGAAAATCTAAACAATTTAGTCAAACCTCCAACCAGCTTTTTTTACACACCACATCAGAGAGGCATGTTATGTCAAATGTTTCTTAGTAGTACTGATTTCCACGAATTCTATTTGCATCGGCAATATCAGGATTTAGTGTATATTTACCAGGGTGTTAATTTTTGATGCAGGCAGTGAATTGGTGGTTCTATATCTATTTATGCGCCTAGATTATGCTTGACGATGCGTGTTGCAAATTAGCCAACGCGGTACGCGTGCCTTTTGCTTTGTTGGTAAATGGAATTGTATAGGTGTACTGAGTGATTTATAGTGTCGAGACTTTCTCGTTTGTCAAGCCTGTCTTATGATCTCTAGCATTGAATATTGCAAAACCCCAGGTCTCAAAGGACGAATATTAAACAATGCGGCGCGGAGGCGAGGCATTATGTAGGGATATTTATTCAGGCGGAGCAGAACAGCCTTCCTTGCTTATTAACATACGAGCAAGCATCTGCGCTCAAGAAATAAAACTACGAAATCTCATAGCAACGCAATATGAAGCGCATTAACTATTCATATTCGTGGTAACACAATAAAATCAAATGAAAAGAAGCGGCCGACAGGTACAATACTATTTTCGCATCTCTGCATCTCAATGTATGCTGTGTCGTTAGCAATATTTTATTCATACGACACGATATACTTTATCGTAGCATCGGAATATGTATTGTGTCATTTACAGAAACGCATAAAAATAACTTCTTTAGACATTCGTTATTGGAACAAGGCCGTATCGGCGATTATGGTATGAAGTCATTCTGGTGATTATAAAAAGCTTAACCACAGTTACGCTAAACGCTCTGTTAAATATGGGGAACTTTCTCAGGTTTAATTATCAGTGTTACTTTATTCACATTGTAATTATTTCTGTATCTTCTTCACCTACCTTTATAATTAGATTCTTATTAGACAGAATAAAACAACAACAAGGATAAAACTCGATATAAGACGATAATAAATAAAATAACTGTTGTCGTTCCTCATTCCCAATAACAGATCGTAAAAAGTTGGGCTCTTTACGATGTAGTTACCTCCATATAATTTTGAGACTTTGTAACATTAATGTTAGATAAGTTTAGGACTCGTTTTAACGACGTATTCTAACAACGAGATTATATTCTTTACGCTGACAACGAGCTAGTGTAACAACACAATAAACCATATAAAGCCATGGAACGTAAAGTTCAAAAATCTTGCACGGTCTGACACAGAGCGGATAGTATTGATAATGAGATTGCCTCAGCCAAGGACTGGAATGTCGCGTGAACAATGGTGAATACCTGCGAGCGCGCGGCCAGCAGGACGCTGCCGAGGACACACGTTAGCAGCCACATGTTGGTTGTTGACACTTGACAGGTAGTCACTAGCACTCGCGCGGCATGGCGTTCGGTCGCGCTGCGGGTCTGGGCGCCACTGCGCGGTGCGCGCTCCACTCGCTCTACGGTCGAGAACAACAAACTTTACTTTCTGTGAGAGGCTGCGTTTACATGCAAGGCTTTGAGGATGTTTGAGTACTAATAAATATATGCTTTGTTTGGAATTAATTTGACTATAACTTCCATTTAGCCAACCAGCATGTAGCATTAATTATACTTAAGCGGAATGCCTATAGGCAAGACATTGCAGGTCACATTAGCTTATCACTTATAATGTTAAAGTATAGTACAAGTCCCGTTGTAGTCTTTTGTGAGCACGAGCCTGTATCGTTATGCGCGGAGAGGAGGGCCATAACGGTACCGTTTTCGATGCTATTATGGCCAATGGCCATCTCGCCCCGGGCCAGAGCGATATTGTAAAGCTGGTCCTTACGTACACTTTTTGAGCACATTAAAGAGGATTTACTATATGGGTGTAGATAAAATATTATAAGGATAGTAATCTCAATCAAGGAAGTTTAAACACATTAAAAAAAAAAAATTGTGAAAGACAGATTTTTTGTTGGTAGGTAATTTAATGTTGAATTGGAATATGATTGGAATATAAACATCCCAGAGATGTGTCGTAATATTTCAAATCCCGAAACCTAAATGTAAAGCGTAAAGGCTGTAACTGTAAGGGTCCTTATAGCGCCCATAGATGATTTTAGTATACTTAACGACGTAGGCATAAATAAAAATGTCGCCTCAAGTCACGTCCTTTGCCATCTTCTGTGAGAGACCATTTGCATGAACTCGCTTTTTCTCACAAAAAATGATAAAAATGTATGCGAATAAATTGGTTCAAAGAGAGCTATAACACGGTAAAGGCAAGAAGAAATTAGTGACCCTTTTATTACGTTGGCCCCGTAAAACAATAATGATAATATATGCTTATCTGAATTTTTTTTTGCGAACTGACTCTATATTAGCGGTTTACCGGATTATAAAGAAATATTAGATACATACTTTATTATAAACATACCACGTAGTAACAAGTACGGGACTAATACTTGTTATTGTTGCGTTAAACTCAGTACCAAAAAATCGTCGAAATTCGAATAAATAAATCCGAAGAAAATTAACGAAATGATTATAGAAAGAGAGTTGGGGAAAAAACAGTCAAATTATTTAGGCACTTCAATATCATAAACGTTGCCATCATACACATGGAGTACCTGTTTTGAGTTTACCCCAACGTGTTTCGTCGTCAAAATAAGTAGATTTAATATAACCGTCGTCTCCACTCCATTGTGCACGCGCGCTGCACGCAACGCCGCGCGGGCGCAGCGGTTACGACACACGCACACGCGCACACGCACACACAGACACCGGCCCGCAGGTATCGCCAGACCCATCTGATTATCCTGTTCTACCTTTTTTTCTACTTTAGAATCAGCCTTGAGCGACATTTATTTCAAAAATAGCAGAAATGCAAGTGTTTAAAGTTCTGTAAAACAAAAACTTAATCCAAATGAATGAAAACAATTGATCCAACTGAACACTTATCCTGATTCGGTGTCTTGTCTCCGGCTTTCTCAGGTGGTTTTTAATATATTTAGTAAAAATAATTCTTATTTTTATAATTCGACATAATAAGTATAACGTATTATTATACATAATGGTAGATTGTATGACAAGGGTCTAAAATGAGCCATATTACCACGAGATAGTTATTTATTTAAAATAGTTCGAGGGGTAATATGACTTTTAGACCAGAGTTATACACTCTACTTTTCACTTCGATTGCGAGAAAATAAATAAACAAAGGTTAACCCACCCAAAATTAACAATAAATTCCACGGCGAAGATATATACTTTTGCAGCATGTTTTCTTTTCTATACTCCTTTGACACACAAAACATAGACACTGCGGTTCGCGCGCAACATTCACGCGCGAAAAAAGCTAAACTTCCTTCTAAAAAGTTTTTAAGCGAAAACTCAAAAACCGTAAAACCTATATTGTTCAAACCAAAAATCGTTGAAAGTATACTATTGCACACCACCTCAATTTTTTTCAGAATTTTACACTTTATTGTTTGGAAATTGGAGGGGGGGGGCACACTTTCTATGACTTTGACAGCTAATATCTCACCAACGGTTGATTTAAATAGACTAGTTTTTAGAAACCTCTCCTTAGAAGCCTATCAATCGATGCCCTACACGACTACCATGTGCGTCGAAATTTTTTTTTTCATGCATTGTTACATGTATGGGGTGCCCCCCCTAATTTATATTTTTTTGTAATTTCACATCACTTTTATGTAGCGGTTCATAGAATACACCTTCCTACCAAATTTCATAATTGTAGTGCTTATAGTCTCCGAGTAAATCGGCTGTGACATACGGACGGACGGACGGACCGACGGACGGACGGACGGACAGACATGACGAATCTATAAGGGTTCCGTTTTACCATTTTGGCTACGGAACCCTAAAAATGAGTCACCCTATTTTTAGATGTACTCGTCGGCTGCTATCTTTGAACCCCCAAACTACCACCTACATCAAAAATCCGGGGGGAGCTACTTCGAAAATGGATCTTTAGACCACAGATATCAATCCTGCCAAAGGAAATCTTTTGTTCATTAAAAGCCGTATTTACACATTTTTTGCTTTGTACAGATGCGATTATAAGAATCGGCATGCTAAATCGTTTATGCAGTCGGTAGCGAGTACGGTCATGTAAAGGCACTGAGGGCCTACTCCGAACTTCGTATCGTGACGTCCCCTTCACTCATATAGTGTATAACACGAGAGCGAAACGGACGGCACGATACGAAGTTCGGATTTCGAAGTTCGGAGTAGGCCCTCTGGTCAACATTTATCGATATCGATAACGTCTACGCGCTAAGTCTTCACTATCACTATCACTATCACTATCACTACATAGGTACTACATAGTATAAAACAAAGTCGCTTTCTCTGTCCCTATATCCCTATGTATGCTTAAATCTTTAAAACTACGCAACGGATTTTGATGCGGGTTTTTTTTAATAGATAGAGTGATTGAAGAGGAAGGTTTATATGTATAATAACATCCATTAAATAGTGCACCCATGCGAAGCCGGGGCGGGTCGCTAGTTATTCATATAAATAAATGTAACATGCATGATTTCAGTACTGTAAAGTGGGGCCCCTTGGGTCTCAAATAGCCCCACTTTGCGGTACCTAATATAAAAAATGAGTTCCTTTATCCTCATTCACTGATTTGAACCTTTTAATTATTTGCTAATCTTTACCAATATATTTTATAATCGTTCGTAAAGAGTAAACTCCAGTCGTGCGTCGAAGCTGACACACACTTTTTTCCATTAAATCTTTTAAGAGCGCTGCGATATATTTTCCTCTTCATAATAAGTACATTTTTAAGACGAATAACTTTTTTAAACTGAGGAAAAGATACAACTTGGTGAGGGCTTAGCTGGTTTATCAATTCGTACGACTAATTAAAACAAAATTATGCACATAAAATATGGTTACAACAGTCTGTAACCAAAAGGGTAAAGTAACTACTACTCCTATTATTTAAATCCATTCATCATTCCAATTTTGCAGAAGACATATATCCTATCCAGAATAAGAAACAGAACTCCAGGCACAGCAACCACTTACTTACTTCCAAACAAAATGATATACAGTTTAATTAGGGTTTGTCCAGGCTAATGTGCCTATAAAGCGAGCCCCATTAAAGGGCGTGCAGCGAGAAATATCGCGTTCTTTGAAATGCTGTTCTGCCCAGACGAGGAAACAATAAGGATTGATTTTCACATATATGATTCTTGACTGTATGACTGTGTATGACGATAGCCGACACATGATTGCTAAAATGTTCTAGATAGAAAAAAATCCAAAGTTGAGTCTTGATTTTTCTTATTTTACTCAGCCTACTAAAACAACGCATTAGTAAAAGACACAATTAAGTCAAAATTATGGTATTTTACCTCATTTAAACTTTGTCAAAAGGAAATTTAATAAAATTGCACAGAGTCAGATACCTATTTATCGAGATTTGTCTAAAACAGCCATTCCCATTCTGTCGTGCGCGAAAGATATAAGCTTGTCTCATTCACGAGGGGCGTGGCGCACTGAATTGAGGCATCCCCTTAAATAGGTTTTACTTAGAGTTTACTGCCATTGGTTTACTTTCGCAAACTGCTACGAGGTATTCTAGATCTCAACGCGTGCGGTTCAGGTGGCGGCATGCAGTTAAATTTAACTATAACCTTAAGATTAAACTGATCTTACTGAATTCATCTAAAGATAACCATTTTGTGTCGAATGATTGTAAATAGATCTCACATGTATACACTGTGCCTAATAAAAATATACTTCGTTACTATACATTTATGAATTTTATGATGACATTTAGTAAAGTACCAATTGAACTTCACTATGCTGACTGGAGGATGACTCAACTTGGTTTTAAGTTTTAACATGTTTACAATAAAAGTATTGCTACTTATAATTCCCTATACTGAAGCAAATGAATGTACATAAAATATACCTGATAAACTAATTTATAACTTATATTTATATATCTTTCCGAACAAGATCTTCACAGCGCAAAGTTTTGCCATAGTAGAAACAGAAACAATTTTTCCAAACTCCGACAAGCGTTTCGTGAAAAATCTCCATCTGTCGGCGAGCTGAGTGAAACTAGGGGCTACGCGTACCGGAGCGGCCGCGGAGGCGCTGCTGTCGCGCTGTTGCCGCCCAAATCAATATCCTGACGTGCGCTGTCCCGCCGATTTTCCCTTCAGTATTTCAGAAGGCATCCCCCTTGTTGCCCATTTCTCGTGTCCACTACCGCGCTGCCAATGCCCGTGAGCGAATTGTAACAGATAATCGGACTTGACCCAATTATTCGTAGGTAAGTGCCTATTCATTATTTCTATTTATTATTAGAGTAGGCTCATTCAGCGGTAGTTTGGTATACATTTGACTATTACGTTCATTCATAAAGTCGGTATACGAAGCTGGGAAAGAATACACCGTGCTAAAGACGTAATGGGAGCGCTTTAGATCAAATCGTGACTACTGATTTAAAAAAAAATCTTTTCGGAAACTCCATGCCATTACTTGTAAACAGTGTTGATTTCGATGTCTAGATCCTACGCACATTGCGCCCTATTATATAACTTATAGCTATGTTCTGTAAAGTTTACCGGCCTAACAGATGCAGTTATAGTTGGAGTTTTTCTACATTAAAGAAGCTACAATTAAGTCGTCGCATAGATATAAACATATGGATACGTCTTGCCATATAAAATAGGGGTTAAAAAATATTTGATGGAAGCCGCAACGGCGATTTTTTTATTGCGCCGTTCTAATTCTAATTATAAACATGTGTAATTGCTGCATTGTGTATTCTAATAACTTAACTACAATTCGATTGGTCGATATTCTTAAAAATTGATAGGCTAGGATAGGTGGCACCGTAACATCAAAAATGAAGGCCGGTGGATTTTTAATGGGAATTCTATTGATATGTTTAATTTGCTGAGTTACCATTGCATAGTGTAAATAGGACTATAGGCATATAATTTCCAAGAAAGTATAGTTACTATCACAATATTTTTATATCCGTATTTTATAAATTTATATATATTCCTTTAGTTATACTGTACTGTTGTGTATATTTCCCTCGGGTTTGCAAGTTCGACAGAGAGTTTTTCGTGGTAGCACTGCGGGGTAATCACGTAACTTTTGTACTACCGTCAGGTAGATTTTAATGTCAAATTTTAATTGTCAGCTCATACATTTATACTTCAAAATTGACAGTAAAATCTATCTACTTAGTACATAAAGTTACGTGTTTGCAGCCTAACCTGCAGGTCTAACCTTGTTTAATTTATTTGGATGGGACAGGTCCCATAAAATTCATTCCATGTAAAAATAGGCCTTAAAAAAGTATAAATGAGATATTATGTAGAGCCAAGTCAGGTCATTGTTATTAAAAATTAATACTTAAATTAAGACTTGGCCTATTTTTAAATGGAATGGTTTTTATGGAATCTCACTTCTTTTTGTAGGTAAATGTGTCAATACAAATTTATAAATGCATCTAGAACTCAAAACTTTTCATAGATGGAAGAACAATAAAAGTGTAACTTTGTGTCGCATGTATTTCTATAGGATTACCAACTTATTTATGCAGTTTGTATATCTCTGAAACGTGACTGAAATTGCGATATTTTTAGGCGTTTTATGACTTGATGGGCTAAAAATTATGTTTAAAATTTGAAGCTTGTGGGTTTGCTAGAAGTACCTTAGAATTATGATAATCGGTCAGTCAGTGTGTCAGTGAGAAAACTAAGTAACTTTGACGGGCAATAGTTCTTAAACTACAAGTTTAAATTGAATATTAGTGAGAACATATCTAAGTCATATTATGCCCTATATGTTACTTAAAATTCAGGGTTCTAGCTTTAGCCAGCACAAAATTACAGAATGTTGAAAATAGCCTGAATCGCTTCGAGAAAAGGATGGTACAGCCATGCATGGCACTATCGTGCCCCCCGATATGTAAATATAACAATAGTATGACTCTACCATGACATCACTGTCACATGAACTACAAGCAGCTAATCAAGTCGCTCATGTGTAGTCGTAGTGTCACTATGACGTTTACTTGACCTCATGACAGTCTAGAAAAGGTTATATTTTTGTTGAATATTTTGTCCGCAATTAGAGGACGATAGCTTTTATAGCCAAACTAGATAAATAAAAGATGTTTCACAAACTTATGATATCATAAACGAATTTGGAAGACATTAAATAATTCACATTAAAGTTAAGTTTATCCAGCCAAAGTTTAGGCACCAACGCGATCACAATGAATCGATGGCGTGGAATTAATTAACGCGGGAGGAATAACCGACGACCTACGCCAAAATTCAATATCATTTACCGTGATTTTCACAATTCATTCTACTCGACAGCAGCGTCATTAATATGCAAACTTACAACCACAGACCAAGAAAAAGAGATAGACGGAGCAATACGAACAACTTAGTGAAGTCGATTTTTATAAGCATGCCCAATAAGTAAGTACACGCTAATGCACATAATATACAAACTATACCTTGCCCAGAAGGCTTCAGTACGTGTCGTGATGTCAAAATCACACGTTTTAAATTTTGTGTATGGTTTAGTGTATATGTATGCGTGAGTTTCCTTATTGGGCATGGTTTTAAAAACCGGCTTAACTAAGTTGTTCGTAATGCTTCGTCTATATATGTTTATAGGGTTCCGTTCCAAAAACGTTAAAAAGGGAACTTAGGGAACCCTTATGTTTCACTCAGTCTGTCTGTTTTTCTTAATCTGAGCTAGTAATGTGAAAGTTGCAGTACCTACATTTTCAAAATTAATGGAAAGCTATCTAAAATTTTCGGAATCTTTCATGACAATTTAAAAATAAGTTTTCATTGGAAAGATTCTTACGGGATTTTATGATTGAAATATCATTAATATTACGTTTATAACTTATTCTTTAGACAGGCTATTAAAACAACTTACAAATGTGTCCAATGCATGTATCCAGTGAGTTATTGACATGTTTTCAGTGTTTGTAAAATTTAAGTTCTTAGAACTTTCTATAAAGATAATTTCGCAATTTTAGAAACTTCTCTTCGGTGCATTTCTGCTCTGTACATGTTAATCCGTGTGACGCGATGGTAGAATGAATGAATTTCAGGTCATTCAGAATTGTTTTCTCAGTAAAGCGTCTGGTGCTTCGTGGAACCAGTTGAACCTCAGTCTGCACCACGACATGGGGATTAGATTGGTTTTTTTAAGCAGACTGCCAGATGTTATCTTGACAACGCTCCCCATAGCAATTCGTGCGGTCACTAATTAGTGTCCGCACGATCCTGCGTCCTAGACACACACTCACGGACCCGGACGACGTAATTACAGTGTCCATCGAAAGATACATAGCTGAGTTTCTTGCTCGACTCTTATCAGCTAGGCTAGGTTTTGTGAACCACCGACAAAACTCCCAGTAGCTCGATTCCACTCACTCCTCAGAATCGGTTGAAACCGCTCAACCAATCTCCAGATATAGAGCATTCCAGTGTTCAAAACCACCTACGTGGTCGTGTTTTCCCTAGGCTACTCTCCAACCGCTCACTCCTGTCGCTTTATTGGGCCCGGCCTATAAAGACACCACAGTCAGGTTAAAAAAAGCGATAGTAGCAGTGCCTTTACCATGAGTTTACATGACTATACTCGCTAGCGACTGCGTAAAAAAATGTATGGGCAAAAGTAAAGCGCCTGTGGCGGTTACGCAATAGAACTAAGAATCGGCATACTAAATCGTTTACGCAGTCGCTAGCGAGTACGGTCATGCAAACTCATGGTAAAGGCACAGAATAGTTCAGCGCTTCAGTGGAGTTGACAGTCAGTTAGTTGGCATAACTTTATGTCGAAAATGATTCATTTCGTGTAAGTTTTTATTTCCCATAAGGTGGACATCCCAACGTTTAACAATTCTCCCCAATATGCCCCCCCCCCCCCAATTACCTCCGGTTTCAGAATCGGTTTTCTGAAATAACTGACGTACGATGAGACACTGAAAAGTCCTTGGAGTGAAATCTTGAATCTTCAAGTTGACGCGTCTTTTCTTGACGTGGGTCGCTGCCGTTAGTTCAAATGTCAATGATGTACTCCAAGGACTTGAAGTACCTACGGGTATATTTTATTGAACAAAATTTGTGTTCGTAGAAAAAATGCAAAACTTTATTCTGTGAATAGGTGCAAGGGTACTTTTGTAAGTATTAGAACTTTAATGTCCTCCATTCTCATAATTTACCTTACATTGTCGCTCCATTTACGAGGTGCGGCCCAAGAGTTTCTGGCTGGAAAGAAGTGGTGGTTTAAAATTAATATATATGTCATTGTGATTGTCATTTGTTCTGCTATTTCATATATAGGTTTTAGATTTCTAATGCTTATGGGTTTTGATTCACGGCAATTCAAACCAGTAAGTCTAAAAAATTTCGAAATTTTTAAGTTGGAATATCTTTTTGTGATCAAGTTCCTTAACAAAAAAGGAGTCAGCCCGACCAATATTAAAGAAAAATTAGATGCTGTATACGGGGACTCGTCTCGATCATTTTCCACCGTCAAAGAATGGAGTAACCAATTTCGTTTAGGCCGGGAGTCCATCAATGACAATCCTCACTCCGTTAGACCTGTTGAGGCACTCACCGTGGACTGCATCAAGTTAGTGAAAGAGGAAGTTCTAAGTGATCGGAGACTTAAGACCAAAGAAATAGCGACAAGGACAGGGCTTTTTAAATCTCAGTTCTTAGGATTGTTCATGAACACCTTCATATGAATAAAGTTAGTGCCAGGCATCTATCTCTATCCGCGTTAGAGTCGACTTTGCCCCAACAAGTCTTTCTGCGTTTGTTAATAAAAAAATAACCTCGCTTCGCTTCAGCTCCCGTCTTAATCTTCTAACCTATCCGCATTTGCCCTAACAGGTCTTTCTGGGCTTTATTGTGCGTATTTAGTATGAAAAAAGCATGTTTACAGCTTTACTTAATATAATATAAAAAAAAACGTAAAAAAATAACAAATAATATTGTAATAATTAGACGCAAAAACGCCACAAACGAAATTATACGTGCAAATGAACGCACGTTAAAAACTGGAGCCATGAAATAGTGAAATTTGTATAGAAAGTTGGAAACCTTAATATATACATTCTGAAGTATACGTGAATGCGGCTTTACAGACAACTCAAGACTCAGAACAACAAGGAAAACAGATAATAGTCTCAGCAGCACTGATTTAACGAAAGCAACTACCATCTGACCTTCAAACTCAGCGGGAAAACTAGACCTTCTTGGAATTACATAGCGGCTTCCCCACAATATTATCCTTCACCGGAAATCGACTGTTAAATATGTAATAACTAGCAGCACCCTGCGGTGTTACCCGCGGATAAAAGGTAGCCTATGTGTTAATCTCGGGTATAAGCTACCTCCAATCTGAATTTCATCCAAATCCGTCCAGCCGTTTTTAAGATTAAGTGCAACGTACATCCATCCGCAATATTATTAGGATTAGGATATTTCGGATGAAGTTACTATACTCGTAACTGTATCTTGATATTGGTAGATTATGTTTGTTGTTGTTGTTGTTGCGCGAAATGCGCAGTGTCAAATTGAAGCTTTTGACGGTCAAATTGACCTTTGGTCGTTCCAACTTTAATAGGTACCTATGCGTGCCTTAACATTACGTAGTTCTGTAGGTACCTAGTGGTTTACAGGCTTTAATAAAAACATAAATCCGAGCAACGCTGTCGGAATTGGCGTTTAATCCTCTTCGGGTTTTTATTACTTCTGGCTATATCAAGTGTGATGATGGTTACAGCAAGCCCAGAAAATGGTCTAACACTTTTGAACCTTAACATGTAAAGAATAGCGTTGAAAAATGGTAAATTACTTTCATGGCTTAATGTCCGTACTTTACTCAATTGGTTGTTATGTTTAAGTACTTCGGTTGCATAAAACGGCAGATACAGCTGCGTCTTCGTTTAAAATCTAGGCCACTATTTGCATTAAATGATCGTTGGTAATTCATGTAACTATTGTAGTTCTTCACGCAATTAATACTTTTTCTTGTAGAGTCTGAGGTATTTTATTATACCGCGTCGATGGCAGAAAAGCATGCGCCCTGCCTGATTAAAAGTAATTAATTTGAAATAATTGTCTACGCGTTGATATACCCTTAGAAATGTAAAGGTACTCTCATTGCTGGAAAAACCTTATAGGGTAGGGTGGTCTAAGAATGCGCGGTCGATAAGACTGCGCATACGTCGTAACTCGAAATCAAAATGAAGTTTGTAGCTAACTTCAGTGTTATTTTAAAGTGTTATGGTGTCTGTTGTTGCTCCCAGAATTTATTTGGTTTACTTTAAAAATACGACATTCCAGGTTAACTAGAAGAATCACATTTAGACAAGTCTATTTGTCCTCAAAAATGAAGTCAGACAAGATCTGCAGTAACCAGTATTTCACCTTGCGAAAATGAATTATATCGACAAATTGAAGAGAAGAAGCCTGTGGTACAAAATATAAGCTCGCGTAGTAAAAATATTATTAAACAAAAGCCATAGGAAGCAAAACAACCTTTAAAGAAATCGGTACAAAAGTATAACGATACCAAGAAAACGTTGGTCAAGTCCAATTTGTGAGTAGAAATATTAGGAGCCAATAATTGAAGATTAGATCGCATGCGTTGCTTTTAAGCAGCGTGGCATACATAATGGACAGCACACACAGGTGCAGGAGTATTTACATGTGAGTTATGATAAGTAAACCCATTATCAGGAACCGCGCAGTCTTATACTATATCCGCGCAGTCTTACGTGTTTCACTGCGCAATCTTACACAACGGCTGTAATATGTCAAGATTCATTGATTTAATTAAGAAATCCCTTAAGAATACTATTGTGTAATGATTAACAAATGAAAATAATGAACATTTATTTCTGTTATATCGTTTGTTTTTATTTTATAACCCCTCATACGTTAAGTGCGCAGTCTTAGACCACCCTACTCTAATCCCCTCTCCCTCAGGAACGTTGTTGTGATGAAGCTTAATCCATGGCCGAAGCATTCGCGGTCTGTATAGTTATTATATTATAAGCTTTTTAGGGTTGCATAGACAAAACCGTGCGTCCGTCCGCCTGTATGTGACAGCTGATTTACTCGGAGACTATAAGCACTACAATTATGAAATTTGGTAGGAAGGTATATTCTAGTCAGTCAAGAAAGTGGTCTACAGCATCTGAACCTTAACACAACAAATAATAGAATCGAAAAGTGGTAGACGATTTTCTTGGCTGTACAAAACATGTAAGTGATCAGTGATCACCTCCAGCATGAAATAGAATAATTATTATATAGAATAATATTGTCACCCAGTAATTGAATTTCAATAATGTTATCATTGATTAACAGAATAGCAATGTCCTCGATTTGCAATCCAATTATGATCGGAGGTGTGGTATCGGTCAATTATCGCGTGCCTGCTGGCAGCCGCAGCACAATGGTACATTTTGATACAATACAAGTGTGGGAGGTTTGTCATTTCGTACAAATCCCGAGTTGTCTTAGCCCAAGCCGTGAGGCGAGGGACAAGACTCGGGACGAGTGAAAATGACACTTCCGCACGTAGATCAAGCGGCGATTTTAAATACAGTTGCGAAAAGATAACAAAACTAAATAAAACATTAATTAAAAGAGATAAAACAAAATTGTGGGCTTTGCACGTACCAGTCTACATCTGGCGTAGTTTACATGACATTTTATTTTTAAAAATCGTATAAATCGTATAAATATTATTAAAACAATACAAGTCATTACAAAATTAACGTGAAATTATGAATGTGAGGCGGGAATTAAAAAATCCGTTTATTTAACTTTTAATTGATAGACTTTTTTCAACATGCCATGGTTGTCAGCAGTTCAGCTAAATCAAAAACTAACCCAAGACAGTTGTTGATTTGGCTGAACTGCTGAAGGTTTTATGTCAGATGGTAGTTTAAAAAAACTATTATTTGAATTTTTAAATTTATTTGTATTTGATTTATTTGTAAATAAATGTGTTTTGGCGAAAAAAACAAGCGTTCATTCATCCGGCGCGGCGGTCTTGCATAATACTCTAATTGGAGGTCACGCATTACCGTTTCCGGTTATTGGTTTACAAACTCGGCAACTTTTTGAACAGTTTTCGATTTTCAAATATTTTATAACCCTTTAATTTGTCTAATATGCAAATTTAATGTTTTAAATATAATAGAATCAATAGTTTAATAGTTTTAATGCCAAATGCTTTATTTAAAAAATAAAATAAACTGATTGAACCTGAAACTCTTCGGTTGGATGTATTGCTTGGACCAACAGTAAAAAAACAAATGGAAAAGTGAAAAGCACTAGTGCGAGAAATCCAACTTTGCGCACAATATACAGCTACACAACGTACATCTTTTTGAGCAACTGTATTAACAAATATATTCCTACAATATCCCCTTGACAATCTTTTAATAGATAAACGTGGGCGATGGAGCTTTGCTAGGCGTCGTAAGTGAAAATCCGGAGTAAACAAATTTTCCCCCGAAATAATGAATCGATGTTTCATTCCCGTATACTTATATACTACTATCTGTTGCAAAGTTCTTTATTAGAGCCTCACCTCCCCCTTATTTGTAAATCAAAAGTATAAATTATCAATCCTTGTTTTATACATAGTACCGTAAGCCTTATATACTTCGCTTTCTTAACTATTTACAAAACTGAATCAAACTAAAAATACTTAGTGCTTGTTAAATAAGTGTTCTAAATCTATCAAAGTCGCCCATGTTTTTTCCTAAAGTCATTCCAGTTTACTGGGATACAACACCACTGGCCATATTTGTCTCTGTCGGTAATATTGTATGTGACATTTGACTAAAATTAAACTCGGTCATTAAATATAATACAAGGTAGCTGTGGTACCGAATTAGTAAATAAGTACTTAGATCCCACAAGACTAATAGACAGCACAGTGTGGCCGGATCTTGGTTAAAATTTTCTTGGTTTGGAACTCTGTTAAATTTCTTGAAATCATTATCGCCTTCTAACTAAGCAAAACTTAGCGAGCTCACATACTATAGAGGTTATTTATTACGAGATTATTAGTACCAATTAGATAATGTTATGTGCAGTTACTTAGCGGTGGTCTGAATTAGGTCAAAGACCAGACAGTGCGTTTTGGTAGGGCGTTTGGCGGTTAAAGGCTACCGCCAAACGCCCTTACCTCAAGAACGCCTTCCAGCCTCATCTTACCGCACAGTAAGTTAGCAGGTGGTAAAAATAGGTATACAAGTTGCAAGAAATTTTTCTGCAATAGTGGTCTCTGAAATTGCCGGACTCTTTTCGCTAAAATAAAAAAAAACAGATTTCATAAATGATGAATCATTTACATAACATATTCTTTAGGTACCTATAGGCACAAAACTGACTTGACTTGACCGATGGACGGTTAGCTTAATTTGTATATAACATTAAACGTTACCCAAGTCGACCAATGTTCCTGTCGAAGTCGAATATCAATTATTGATTTTATCGTTGACTTATACCCAGAAACATATTTTTGTACCGCCTTTTGTTGAGTATAGCAATTTTTTCTCAATTTCTCTATATTTTGATGTCCTCATTTCATTGGAATGAGAAAAAACGTAAAAAGATCTGCCGATAAAGTGAGATCTTTAAGGTTTTCACTATCAAAGTATGTCTTAATAAATACTGTGATAGTGAAAAACTTAAACCTTATATCAGTGTCACCTTGTCTGTGAAAGAAATTTCTTCACTTTAAATTACTTCACATTAATAGGTTCGATTCTGGGGTTGAATTCTGGAACAAAACCCTGACCAAGATGAAGAGCCAATATTTTACACACTTTTACTATGATATTTTCCTGTTTTGTGTAAGAAGCTTCAAAGTTGTTCTCGGAACCTCTGCATCTGCTCGGGAATAGGTAAAAGAAATTGTACAAACGACATGCCGAAGCCATGTAAGTGGTTCATGAATACGGCATACCGGTATTTAGCGTTTCTGAGATCGATCCTGGCGCCAATGCGATTCACAATCGCTCACCTCACTGACCTCTCTGGTTCCAAATTTAACTTAACCTCAAGATTCGTAACAAGTTGGAGATTAGACTTATGGTGGTTCGACTGAGGCGAGTAGTATAGTGGGTGAGGGTTGTGATGTGAATACCGTTCCAGTCGAGACGTCACAGTTTTGGCTCGCAGCCAGGGGGTTGATTGTGAGTCTGCTGAATTTGATTACTGAGTAGTGAATAATGCTTAGGTAAGGTATTTGAGAATGGTTTGGTCAAATGTAAACAGAAGAAGAGTTTTTAAGGCGGAGGTAATTTGCGAAAAATATTTACTCGTTATCATTTGCTATCCCTACATACCAAAATCGTACGTATACGTATCGGACCCTACATACCAAAACTGAGTTTATAGGTACTACAGTTCATGAACTTATCTGCCCATTGAAGTGAATTTGTCTCTTTTAGTATGGACGGGCAATTATAACTGGAGACTTATTTTTCTTACGTATTATTTTCGCTTACACGTACACCACACTTTTTATTGACCTAATTAATATTTTGAGTCTGATATTACGAGAAGACATGTTGTTTTAGCAGTAGTTTGTATTACATACGTAAATACATACAGTCAGTATTAAAATAGCAAAACGCCTTACTTTGCGCAAGCGGCAAGCCTGTAACTCCAAAGTAAGCACTTTCACTCAGAGTACAACCTGAGCGAAGGAATGCTTCATTAATTTTTCCACGTTCACAACATCTCCCAAGGGCACGAGTTCCACTTTATTCTTTATTATCAACACGTACCTACGTACCTACGTAAGAAGTAGGTACCTACTTTTTCTCTACTCCAATGTATTTTTATAATACATTGGAGTATAGAAGAAGTACCTATTTACTCCAACGGACTACAGTAAAAGCCGGGTGCAGCGGCGGAAATTGCCGAAATATTAAAGCGTAATAAATACAGTTAGTACAATTTTGTATCTTTTGTTATCGAAACTCTTGGTCCGTGGGGTCCTAGCGCGCACAAGTTATTTACTGAAATCGCGAAGCGTTTGGTTGACGTAACTGGTGACCGAAGAGCTGGCGACTTCCTCGCACAACGTATCAGCATCCGAGACAGCGAGGAAATGCCGCCAGCATCTTCCGTACAATACCCATAGGGTCTGTTTTAGATTTTAGTTAGTTGTAAAATGGCCGATGTAGTAACACTTTTTAATATCTGCAGAAGTGAATATAATAGCAGTGAACTACTGGAGCTCGTAAAGTTCAGGGTGCCGGCGTGCCGTAGGACCCGGTCCACGGCCCTGTTCGCCGTGCCCGCGAGCGCCAGCAACGCCGGGGTGCGCGCGCCATTGCGCCGCATCGCATGTGTGACGCGTATAACAAATAGCTCGTCTCGGTCGATATATTTAATACGTCTAAAGCGCAATTTAAAAAACAAATCTTAAATGTTATTCCTGAGGAACAATGGTAATATTATATGGCAATTAGGCTAAAGTACTTGGTAATATTCAATTTCCCGCTCGTTACGAGTACGTATTCTTTTGTAAGTTTTGTAACATTTCTCTGCAACTTTTTCGGATGTAATATCTTCTATAGAGTAGTGCATAAATAATATAAATTTTATGTCTTGGTGAGAGCTGTTGAGGAGCTAGATGAATGTATAACATTAACCTAAAATAAGTTACTTCAATTTGTACATCTATCTCTGTTTGTCTCTCCAAATAAATAAATAAATATTATTTAAGTTATTGTTATTTAACTATTATTACCGCTTGTTAATGAATAAATGTTGAAAAGTTTTCATAATACCTTCAAACATGAATTTAAGATGATATCCAGAAAAACAAGACATGTCGATGGGGCGAAATAATAATTGTAATTAGACGTATGGTTTGTACACGCGTTGTTATTTACTTAAGATTCGTTCTACAAAAAGTTTTATGGATTAGGTTACCGCCATGAGTTAACAATGTTAACATCTAGTTCCCTTCCACATCTTAGCTAATATCCCGGTTGCGTCCTAGGGTGCTCGGCGTTAACAGGCACTCTCTTGCGTGACCTAGAAAACTTTTAACACGTTTTACAGTTTCAAACGTAAAATGTTCTGGCTGTAGTCGGCGGGCGTCGCGGGGCATATAAATCCGTACTCTGTTTAATGTTTAAGGGAAAGTACTACCGACGAAACTGAAGCCAATGGCCCAGTAATGGATTACGACCCCCCGGGGAGGTTGTGTAACGGAAATAATAATTGTGCGCCGAATGGCACAGCCCTGGCGCGGGGCCAGCGCCAAACCACTGCCCTCTAAATTCTTTGTAAGCAACCTACTTACAAACCCCTAAGAAGCCGACACGTACATTACCTAAATTCTTGCTGTCCGCTGCCCCCTATAAGCCGATATTGCGAGGCACTGGGGTTTTCTTAAATAGGTACCTACCGAATGTGTCGTATCGCAGGTACCCGTACAATAAACTAAATTGTGTGGAAAATAAACAACTTTGTCCATGAAGTGAGCTCAGAATACGATGCAAGGAGACGGAACAATATTATGCTCACATACTGACATAAAAGTTTGCATGTAAAGCAGGGAAGAGGAATGAAGGGCTGAACTTCTCCAGTGCGCCACGTCTAGTCTAACAATGTTATTCTAATGTATTGTTCGTGTAATTTTCCCGATACTTATTTTGTTCTTCGATTTCGAACATCTTATTAATATTATGCGTTACATAAGTACCCTGATTAAGTATGACGTGTGTGATAAAAATGAAGAAAGAAAGAAAATTTACGCCATTTATTTTTCATTTATGATATCATGAACAATTTATGGAGTTTTAAATGAAACTTATACATTGTTAAAGACGTTTTTAGCGATGTTGCAAGATTGCAACATCGACTGCACACACACACGACTGAATATTGATTGCGAGATCGATAGGATTTAATTTAACTTGGGTGCTTTGTATCACTGTCCGTGTCCAACAATTTTTATTCGGGTGTATGTCTACAACATAGAATTATCTTGTTCGTTGTAGTGTTATTGCGTTATTCCATCACTAATGCATATATTATGAGTAAGATACAATCAGACGGTTTGTATTTGTTTATGTTACGATACGAAGAAACGAAGATCCTCGGAAAATGTAATAAAAGTGATTAATATTGTACTCCAAATAGTTAATGCAACTGGTATACTGTTCAAAAAAAAAATAATCAACCTTATTACATTAATAATAAAGTCGTGTTCACATATTTTTGATCACATTGTCCGGGCACATATTTTCGAACTCGACTGTAACAATTAAAACTTGAATGTTACATGTCCTCGCCCATAGTGTTGAGTTTAGCTGTAGCTTTATAGAAAAAGTGAAATACTAAGGCCGGGTTCACGTACCTAACAGGCTACATGTAAGGCCGTGTTCACGTATGGTTATATACATTATACATGCCGACTGACGTTTACCTCCTTGGCCGTCTGTTGTTCAGAACCCTGGTTGGTAGCGCAGGCGCTTTTAATTATCTTGACGTAATTCTGTAACTCAAATATTGTTAAGTATAGAACTAGGTGAACGCGGCCATACGGCGCGGTGGTACGCGCTATTTGGCGCGGTCATAACGCTGACAATTTTGACCTATTACCAAAGACAAATATCATTTCGCGCCAAAACGTTAGTGGGGTAGGTCTGGCAATAGCCGGCTTGAACGTATTTTCCTTTGTTTGCTAGGTATTCCCTCCCTGCCCGGCTCCAGCAAACTGCACCTGCCGCGACGCAGTTGTTGATATTCGCCACCCTTCCCAGAAGATTTCCCTAGGTAAGTCAAGTTAATATTATTTTTCTCCAGTGTGATTGGTCCCTTGCCCCTTGATAGATGGCAACTATTTTCCTTGTACAATACAAATTAATAACGTTGACCGTTGTACCTGTAAGGTTTCCTCTGAAAGGAATGTATTTTTACTGCTCTTGGTGCGATTTCTAAGTAACGATAACTGAAACATTTTTCAACTGTTTTTAGGAACTCCGATGTTTACCAAGGAAAAAATATCGATTTTTTACACAATATTAATATCAACATGTATTTTACAGGAAAAATATAACCATAGCTCTATTTTTTTATATTATATTACGATTATGCGGAAAGTACCTTCTTACAAATAAAGAAAAAAAATTGAAATCGGTTCACGTGATAACGAATTACCCTTGAAAAACCACCATAAATACTAAGTTATTTAGACGCTCAAATTCGCCGATAGATGGCGCTGTACCCATGGCGTTCAATTTCTACACCATGTTGTTGAGATTTTCCTAAATGAATCTGTGTACGGAACCCTTGGTGCGCGAGTCGGACTCGCACTTGACCGGTTTTTTTATATTTTTCAGTTCAAGATGATCCTAATTGGTTAATTCCAGTTTTTGGTAGGTTGTAACTTACCTATATACCCTTTTCTTGATCGCTTGTACGTTATGATAAGCTTACGTAAGTAGTGTCAGCATCTAAGTATTTTGAGTGACATGGAAATGCAAGTGGTCGGCTTGTTTAGGTTTAGTATCGTACAAAAAATACATTGAGAGTTAATCGCATCTTTTACTAATTTATCCAAATTGTGTCCTTAGCGATTTGTCTTGGTAGCCGAGGGAATTATGTCATAATGAAGTTGAACTCTCTGCATAAAGTAATAAAGTTACAAATTGAATAATATACAGCAGTAACAACTGTAATTTGTGCGGAACAAAATAATAATGATATTACTTGGATATTACTCGGCCCACTGCGGCGAGACACCGCGGCGTGTAGCCACCATCTTTACATTAGGTACACGATGTTACGCTTCACTAAGTCTCAATTTCGTACGTCTTTTTCTTACGTTTCTTTGGAAAGTCCAAATCACATTTCACTGTTTTGTTTTGATTTTAGCTCGGTGGGGGTAAATCCCCCGAAGCATTCAAATGTGACTAGGATATGTTACGGGACCAACAATAAATAAAAAAGTAATAAAACATAAAAACCCACTCCAAAAAATAAGTAAAAGATATTTGCCTAACTCCTAATAGGACTTTACGCTTCTTATTGAACAATAGGTATTGCAATTTTTGAAGTCCGTGCCATCCAAAGAAATTAGCTAAAGTTGACGAAATGTCACCGACCGGAGGACCGACTTTGGAGTTGGTTTTTATGTTTTTTTTTTCACACTGCTTAGTGAATTAGTACCAAAGTACATCTCGTGACAATTGAACTAAGCTCAAACACGGGTAAGCTATATTATATCTTTTTATTTATATTTATATCTTCCGGCTTCGATTACCAGATCAGGTTGATGGTGACATTACATAAGAAGGACCATTTAAATTGTCTTCGTCATAGTCGCTTCAGTATCTTGATTGAAATATCTTAGCGCTAACCATGAAACTCTTAAGAGTTTTGGATGACCATCCGTGGTCTTCTTCATCAGTTCCCGTTCAACAAACATACAAAAAATAAAAACAGTCGAATTGAGAACCTCCACCTTTTTTGAAGTCTGTTAAACCTAGGGTTTGCTAATTAATACATCGTAAATGGTTCTGGCTAAATATCATAAATACACATTTACTGCGCACATTCGTTCTGACACGTTAGGTGAGTTCGTGGAAACGTGCAAATTTTATTTGAAATCCAATACGTTCAGTGCGGTAGATCACTTTGGATTACTCCTTACAAATAATGTATAAAACGTTCCCTTTTTGCTAAGCACTATTTATAGTGGCATATAATATTTGTTACATATTTAGCTACCTACATATTTTATACGAGAACACATTAGTTGCAATGAAAGTCGAAGTCGACATCAATCATGCAAGTGGTGGATGGGGGCGCCCTCGCGGTGTTTCGTAGCAACATCGAGGTAATTTTGGGTCAATAGTTAACCTAGGGTTACTTGGTTTTAAGTTAAGCTTCAGGTGTCGTGGCGTTTTATTTTTCATATTTTTCAAGTTTTTTCTTAACTTGCGATGTTCGTATGTAAATAAATCTAATGAAAGGTGTTAATTTTTTAAATTACGCCTGTTTTTCGACCACTTGCTGGTTTTAAATTTACCCAAAAGACGAATAAAATTAGAGTCAGTGCCAGGAACCCACTAGGCGGGCGCTCGTCTCGTAGTCGCTTTCCTCTACATACGATTTTTCGCAAGTTTTCGGCTACGAGCGTAGCGCTACGAAGTCATAGGCAGGGGAAGTGTGTGTTGACTTCTTAACAGTACACTGGTGTATTAGGGCTCATTAGGATTATTTTAATGAGTAGTTGTTAACATAACAGGACAGTCGGCATAAAAGCTTGCCGCAAAAATACAATGGAAACTTTTTCAGTACCGTTTGTTTACCGAAATTCACGGCTTTTCGTATTCTAGCCAAGGAAGCATTGTTTGTAAATTTATTCTGACACCTTTATATGTAAAGCGACGTATATAATTAATGTGCGGAGGTAAACATAAACTAAACAAGAAAATAAATGTAATAATAACTAAGCCCAGTTCTTAGTTTTATCTTTTGCCTTCTTAGTAACGACGTCAGCTGTAAAAAAAATAACTGCAGATATAGTACGTCCGAAACTGTAAGGCTGAATTCTGTCAAATGAACGCAAGCAAGAATCTACCTTATAGTCAGAGCTCTTAGTCGTTTTTTACTTTTTTTAGAATTCTCGTACGAACTATGTGCAGATTTCTTAAGTGTTCAAATGTTTTTTTAATACTTGCTAATGTTTCCACGACATAAATGTCTCCGATGGAAAAAATACACAATAGTGGCCAAGCCCAGCGAAGAAAATTTAGTTTATATTCTTCATTCAAAATCCCCAAGGTGTTTTCTGTTTTGTTTGTAACAGGGACGTCAAAATAGAGCGTGCGGGGTGTCCGGGGATCTGTGGCCCGCAGGCCGCGACCACATCAACCCTGTCTTTCTCAAGCTTCCGCAACTCCTTCACCACCAATGTCAATTACTTGAAAAGAAGGTAATTATGTAATATGTGTCCTATGGTATCGAACTAGGCGTATTCGATAGCCTATAACATAAGGCTATAAGACTTTTGAAATAGACTGCGTATATACGGCGACAGTATGGTGACATAACATAATTTGTACTAGGATGGCACAAGTGCCATACAGACACCTGTCTGTCAGGTATTTAATACAAATTATATCATGGATGACGTTTTTGGGTTATATATTGTACCTACAGGGATGATAGCTAAAGGACAGCTGTCACCGTACCCAAGCTACTAAAGCTCCAAGTTACAGATATAGTGCAAAATGATTTTCCTTCGTACTTTATCGGAAAAGTTCGTATTTATCGTGCTCTCTCAATTAACTTCAGTACCCATCTTACAGTCGTAGGGGTAAGTCGCATCAGTAGACCAATATATATATATAGAGTGGCTAACACGCAATTCAAATATTCGCTATAGTTATGATTATATTTACAGTTTACTTATAAAAAAGGTTGTATTACCATGCCGAAACCTAAAAACGGTTAAAAAATCCAGAAAATAGCAAATTCAAAAATAGCAATAACTCAGAGTATTTTGTCAAAGTTCAACAGCGAATTTCGGACGCAACGGGCATATCTAAACTCTAAACCTACAATAAGAAAATTGAACCAGGAAGAAGAATTTAGAAAAAATAAAAATACCAACACAAACAATATTAAGGTGGTTGTAACATCTCCATATTATACAATAACATTTGACACTAAAAAATAAAGTTCCATATAATGGATATGAAAACGTCACTTATTTAATACAATCATTGATTGACAGTTCGGGTGCCATTGTATTCCGATTGAGATCCGAGTTTTCCCGAAGGAAAATCATTTTGCAATACATCTGTATATGCATTACATGTAAGCCTTACTTAAGAGGATTGTGTAGCATAATTTTTCCATAAAAAAGCGGCAAAGTTTTCCACCCCCTAATCCCAAACCGATTGTCATGATTTTTGGAAATGTTGTAAACATCATTAAATACTACATTTCGAGTTTTTGGAAAGATTGCATGCAAGTGAAAATATGGACCCTCATAGATTCGTTTTTTTTGACTCGAAAACTTCCTCCTAGTTCTTTGTTATTATTTCATAAACGAGAAAGAATTCCCAAAGAAGCAAAACCTATAAACCCAGTTAAGGATGTAAGGAATCGATACTGTCTCATTTGATGAAGGTTTAAGGGGCGCAAAACGTTGTCGTCCGAAGAACCAATTCTGCGAGAAATTAGGCGCCAAACGGCCGCCGCCGACGATTGTCTCTATCGCACGTTGCGGGCGCAAGACCCAGACGGGTGAAACAGAAAAAATATTTCTAAATCCCCGTTCTCTCCCCGCGCGGTCACAGTTTGGCTCTTTGGCCGGTTTCGACGCAATTGTGTAAACATTGGAGTTTATATTTTTTCTTAGTAAATAATAACAAAAGAGATGTAAAATGTTTCAATAATTGAACAGTACCTGTTTAGAGAGAGCTGTACACACGTCTATCGTAGTTATAGTAAAGTAAACTTAACAATAATATTACATATTTATTCTCTCATAACTCAAATACGGTACTTTCAAGTAACATGTGGTAATCCAAGTTTTTTCATTGGAATGTGCTTTAGATGGCTATATATTTTACCATGCAGGAATGTGCTGTTGTTTTACCCAAAATACTGCATTTTCACTAAATGGCACTTTTACTATTTTAACTACTCACCATTGCTATATGGCCAACAATAAATAATGCGTGTTGTCATTCGATGTTTAGCAAACATGATAGAAAATTGTTATAGCTCTACAATTGTTCAGTTTCGTTTTGTCACAAAGCCAAAGCTTTTAAAAACATAGCATGCTGCAAAAGCGGAAAATTGTTACTTAGGGAGAAACCTATTGTCTCGGTACTCCTTCATTGATACTCACATCATACTCAACCTTATAACGAAGGTAATATAGCTGTGACTTTCTTATAAAAACTGGGTGCCAATGACTGGCACTTTGGGTGCCGATCAATAGGTGTTTTACCCTAAATGATTACACTATTGAAGAAACTTAAATATGTATGCTGTATACGACGTTATAAAATGACCAACGACATAATAATATACGGGTTTTAAACGTACTTTTAACCCATAAACCTCGATGTGTACTATTTATTTTTAGAAACAAAATATGAAGAATAAACTATTTACAGGTATCCGTATGTTTTGTCTATTACGAAAATATTTCAAATTTTTCTCTTGCTCGGAAAAGATAAAATACCTTATAAAAGCCGAGTTCATCAGGTACATTCGGGGTTTAAAAAAGACGTTTAAAACAGCGTAAAAAGGCCAAACCGCTTCACCGCGCTTCCACCCCCACTCGACCCCCCAATCCCCTGCCACCCGGCCTCTCGCCTCCCCGCCACATGTGCGCCACCACTCATCAGCTCCAATTTTATTTAACCGCGCGCTGGTCACAAGAACGTTGTTATTTGTTAACTCTAATTACCTACGTGGAATAGATTTTGCATAGCACAGGTGACTTTTTATATAACGGCATTAGATAGGTAGATATCTACTCACAATCGCTCCATAATAACACGAATGCGTAGTTAGTTCTAATCGCCACGCAAGGTTGGTCATACACAGACTGAAAATAGTTCCTCTTGTTCTCTAAAGTGAAGGCTCTCGCCAATGGCCCATGGCGGTGGTTGCATCTATGTCGTTTATCCTTGATGAAACAGGAATCTGAATGAGAAGAATATTTTATCTACACCAATAAACGACACATGTAACCTAAAGTTATCTGTGCAAAGTACTCTACACAGATAAACTGCGAAGCACATTTCACCCAATTATTCATTAAAATTGCATTCCGATAATTTAAAGTTCTTTTTGCAAAACTGTTGAAATGTAATTTGGACCGTATCTGATGAACTTTCCGGGGCTGAAAATGAGACGCTCTGTGTATGACTTGAAACTTTCCCTGCCTTTTGGTGCCTAGCGACATCTGAGATGTAGCGACCTCGCTACAATCGGTTTATGGGGTACATTCAAGATTTAAGTCTGGCAGTGAAAGTATTAAATAGAGCTTGAACAAGTAACAACGCGCGCCCGTCCGTGCATGTGGTAACTCGATGTTGTTCGGTGTCATGAGACGTGGCTACATGTCGGTTGTCCTTGCCTGCGGTGGCCGGTAGCTCAGCGGAGGCGTTGCGCAGATTCAGCTCGGGGGACCTGCAATCTGAGTGCGATGAGGGCGAGGTGGACCCCTACACCGGCCGCCCGGCCACCACCAGCCAGCCCAAGCCGCAGAACCAGAGGCCTACCTCACAGGGTAAGTCACTAAATGATGTAGATAATAATATTAATCTTATACCGTAGTGTTTATGAAATGAAGAAAACTTTATTTCAGGTCTTCATCGACCCGACCCATATCTTATGTTACTAACATTATAACTTATACTTATGTTAGTAGACATGCACTTATACCGTTTAGAGAATACGTATATACAATGCAGGGGTTTGTTTTGCGAAAAATGGATACATCGCTAGAACTGATTTCCAAGGAAACTCGTTTTCTCCTAGGAACATTTTTTCACATTTATATTATAATACATATATGGGATTTATATTTTTTTATACAAGTGTCTTACCACTAATACTTTTTTTTTGAAACGATGTGTATATTGTAGCATATTAATAGGTAAGTAGCACAAAACTAATTATTCAATGAGATCTTTTCAGTGTTCATAAGTTGTAGGTACCCGTGGCTCATTGTTCATTCCACGCACTATGCTACGTTGGTTTGGTAACGTTTGGTGATGTATGGAAAAGTGATAATACGGAGGTTTTATTTTTATTTCCAAACAGATTAATGTTACATCTCGATATCATTAATTTAAAGCCTGCTGTTCCACTGCTGGGCAGAGGCCTCCCCTTTCATTTTCCGCTGCTATCGGTTTCTATTCATTTGGCAAGTCCTTAAAAAAGAGTCCAACTTATTATTTCGCAGCACATAAATTATATTTACTCCGAATATCGAAGAAAATCCTGATAGACGCTACAAAAAAGGCGAAGTACAAAAATAAATATTAACTCGGGCACAATGACTGTTAAGATAAATTAATTTAAGAATAGAAGCTTTCTTTTTTGCCTGAGTATTTGTGTGATACTTACTCTAGATATAGTGTAGTAATTACCTAAATGAAGGTAAAAACCATTTTTAAATTGTACTCCAGATATTAAACGTTTCTTAGAGAACAATATACCGTTTCCCGAGAAAATAGATGAAAAGTGCTTCACGGCTCTCGCGCTCTCATACAATTGGTCCAAAACAGATTCCCGACTATTTCCTTTCAACATCGGAGTGACGGCACGGAACGGCTGAAGGAAATCTGATTTCGGAGCTTAGCTATCCATTGTGGAGTCCTTTCCGACCTTAATATACTAGATTAACCGGGTCCTTGAGCTAACTCGGTTTCTCAAACTACGTTGCTGGTGTTGCTGAGCGTTTATCTATAGGGCAGTTTGTCTACAAACAAAGATATGTTACGGAGTATTTATGAACTTTGGAGTAGTCTAATTTGGGATGATTACAAGATGTAATCGTTTTAGGTACCTATTACATTTTTATGAGTGATAGGTAAGTTAATCTATTGAGATTTAATTACCTTTACTTACTTACCTATTGTTTTCGAATGATTAGTGATATGTTATTGTGTATGTATGGGGGTTCATTAACTTCGATAACCTCGTAATTAGAATACAAGGAAGTTTTCAGTTAAAAGTGCATTATTTTACTTATTAAGTTATTAGGTATTTTTACGGTAAGGCTTGTTGATTTGCATGTTATTATTTTCTTGAAAGTTACTAGTCTCCTACTAAATGAAGTTAATTTGCGAGTCAATGGTGAGTTAAGCGTGAGCCAGGCGTGCAGTTTAATCAATTTGTTCAGAGAGTTTCACGCCGTGCAAATGAAACTGCCGCCTGGCATGTTATGTGATGCAAAGCATAATATAAATTCACGAAAAAAACTCTAATGTTCATTAACACGAGAACAAAATTAAACTTTCCGGGCTAAATTCAGTCTGCCTGCAACTGAAAATTGTATAAGTTAGATTCAATTATACGAAAATGTGGAAAAACTTTTTTAACTTTGCTGAAACATGCTGCAACCGTAGTTACTACGGCACTTCGTGTGTTGTACTGTAATATGCAACTTTGGGAAAATTACGAATTTGCGAACGAACCCGTTTCTCTATCTGTAACTAGAAATATCTTCATGTAAATTCGTTGAATGACAAATATATTTATTTAAAATATTCACAAATATAGATACAATAATACATATTAAGAAAGGAATTATAAATTACGTAACTAAAAATAACTATATACTAAATTCGTTGAATCCATATTATGTCAATTCATAGCCAGTGTGAAAGAAAAGGGCGACTTCAACGTCATGTGGGTGCAGTACCTACGGTTGAAATAGAAAATAATTTACATTTTTCCTTTTGAATGTATGATAATTCATTACTTTATTTCGAAACTCCCGACATTCTTTAAAAAAAATTCAATATGTTGAATGTATAAAACCCACCTACAAGTGTAAGTTGTCTTGTGTAAACAAGAGTCAAATTATTTGTCTAATATTACTACTGGCTCTCAGTACATTATTATTTACAAGTACTTAGAGAGTTATAAATCTCTGTTCTGTGTGGGTTCTTTATGATGAATAAATACAAATAGACCGTATAGATAATTTAATTTACGCGCAATTCTAACGAATGTTTGTTTTAGCGACCGGCGGGAGCATCAGCAGCACAGGCAGCGGCAGCGGCAGCGCCGGCCCCTCGGGGCCGCCGCCCGCGCCCAGCTCCGGCGGTGACTTGTCGCTCAACCTGCGCGGGGGCTCGCGCGGCACCTCTGCGCCCTCATCTCCCGCCAAGTCGCGCGAGTCGCTGCTGCAGCGCGTGCAGTCACTCACGGGCGCAGCGAGGGACCAGGGAGCTAACTTGTTAGGTAATATATCATGTGACAGTTCGGGTTCGTAGTGACCAGTGGGTGACCTGCTTCGCTTAATCCGGGTGGTGCCTTAGCAAATCATGCGATTGCTGAATGGAATCGCCTTGCAATTGAGTATTTTCAGGTGAGGTTAGGATAGCTTACTAATTGTTTGACTTTCGACTGCGTTATATTTTCAAACGTAAGATTGATATTATGTCATTCATCGTACAAAAAATCCACAACAGGATCCACAAGAAGGGTCACGGTCTTTAGTACAAAGTCCTAAAGGACAAGGGCAGGGTATAGGTACAACATATAGCAGTCAATATGTACCTATTATGATTAATTATATCTAGACGCAAGGAATCTTTAATCCCTTCTTTTTTAGGGTTCCGAACCCGAGGGGTCCAAACGGATCCCTATTGCTGTCACTCAGGCGTCCGTCTGTTCGTCAATCCGTCCGTCCGTCGTCTGTCACAAAATTTTGTACTGAAGATTTTTTTAACTTCCCATTGAACCTATGAACTAGATATTTGGTAAAATGTTTAGTATTGCGTATATTTTACCAACAAATACTACCTAATAGAGAAACCAGATTTTTTATTTCCTTATTTTTCCTATTAACAAACGGGCAACTTAATTTTGCGGTTGGTTCGGAACCCTAAGTGGGTTGGGACTAAATTATTGGTACATAGTTAAGGCATTTAATACGCCCATATAAAATTGTATGGGGTTACTTTCGTGTCAAAAGGGAATCAAATAAAATGTAAGCTATACAATATGCAATAAATGTATGTTATGCCTTAACTATGTGACAAGAATTTGGTCCTCACCAAAATTTGCGAGATCCGACACGCAATTTTCCGGTTTTATTGTTTCCTACAGTGTGAGAAAATCTGTAGGTGCAGTACTGTGTAACAAGCAAAAAGAGACCAATTAGCATGTTTCAGAATCGACTCAAATGTGAGCCTTTGAATGAGTGAGTTTAGCTATAGCTACCCCACCTTACCTATTTCCGCCCTGCGCCACTGCTCTGTAGAGAAAAAAGAATTATATTCATGCATAAACTTATGCATGGGTTAGGGTATCCTGTCCTTCAGTAAAAGTCACGTAAAAGCTCTTAGGTAGCTATACCATTACGACCGGACCGTTTTACTTAATACTGTTTCATAGTGGTGTAGTGGAGTATTTGTTTTCACTAATATTTGTTGATATTTTTTACGCTTAACTAAGAGTAATTTTTAACCGTTCACAAAAAAGGAGGTTCTCAGTTTAACCTGTATGCTTGTATGTACGTATGCATGTACGTATGGATGTCATTTTCTTAATCGGCACCCCGAGGAACCTCGAAGATGAAACCCCATATCGAAATTTAAGAAAAATAAATGTACGCCTTCTTGGATTTCAAAATGCATGTTTTTTCGTAATCGGCACCCAGAGGAACCTCGGAGATGACACCCATATCGATTTATTTGAAAATGCGTGTCTATTTCGTAATCGGCACCCCGAGGAACCTCGAAGATGACTCCATATCGAATTTTAAGAAAAATAAATGTCCGCCAACTTGAAATTGAAAAATTATGTCATTTTCGTAATCGGCACCCAGCAGGCAACCACCTTGGTACAGCACTTTGAATTATTTTTGAAAAACAACTCAATGAACAATAACCTTATCTCAAAAAACAGCATAAAACAGCATGACACGTTTTATAGTACCTAAGTTTTCGTTGCTCGACGAAGCATCCCTGTTTCTTTGGTTTTAAGAATGGTTTTTAATTTTTTCTTTGTTCACTACTGTAACATAAAAAGTCATTTCGTGCAGACTGTCTAACCATAAAGAACAGCTTCACGAGCATTAAAAGTGGAATATAAATATAAATCTAAGCGAATGTTCCCCTGGATACCTAATAATATTATTTTTTTGTGTTGAGCTGTGAAGTGGGTGCGGGCTGAAAAACAGCGCTGTACAGCCGGCCAGGCTCGCAGCACACGCTGAGCCCGAGCCTATTGTCGCACCATTGTTGATAACCTAATTTGTAACTTCGAAATTTAACCATGTTTTTTTCTGTATTGCTGATTGTGTGTTTTTTTTGCGACAATAAATACTTTTTTTTTTTATTGTACTTTTACGGATGCAGGAAATTTCCGGCACCAAATTCAAATTTAGGAATCTATTAGGATAACGCAGGTTTCGTTCCATACCTCAAAAGCAAAAATAGAAACCTTACAGGATCACGTGTGGCTGTCTGTCAGTCTGTCTGATACAACCGATTTGCTCCGAAACTACTGGACCGATTGAAATGCAACGTGGCACACATACTTTCAAGAATTTTCATGCCTACAATATTAGATTTCAAAATCGATACCATTTCCGTAATTAACGTCCCAAAAAACCATAAAAACGACACCCATATTGATATTTCAACCCCATCCCACCTTGGATTTTAAAATCGTTGTTGTTTTCATAATCAGCGACTCGATAAACCATAAAATCAATATCCATGTTGATTTTCTGACTTTGTTACCACATTTCACCCCTTTTAAGGGTTGAATTCTCAAAAAACCTGAAACAGTTGTTTACTAACTTATCGTTAGGAGTACTTCTGTGAAGTTTCGAATAAAATAGTGTAACTTATCTTGTTTCCTCATACAGACTCTACACCCCGGTTTCTAGACCTTAGAAAGAACCTATGTGCCAAATTTGGAATATCTAGATCCAGCGGTTTGGGCTATGCGTTGATAAGTCATTCAGTCTGTTTCTTCTTTTATATATTTAAATTTAAAAATAAACGGTTTATTCCATCTTATGCTTGCTAAATCTATTAACTGCCTGCTACGTACATCCATATGTTAATGGAGGATTAAACTATTCAGACATTAAAAATGAAATTTAAATTCGGATGTCCTTATTTTATCGCAATAGACTACCAAGGCTTTACCACCTCTTTCCACAATATTTTGCTGTCGTTTACGTAACAATTTCACTCGGCTGGTCCCGTTTTAATAAAAGTTTCGTAAATTATAATCCACTTCAAAATACCTCTATAAAGGAGAGCAGTGAACCTAACTACCTATATATACAATGTAATAATAAACAATCGTAGCCTTCAGCCCCGAGTTGCAAACAGCAACACGCTATACTGACCACAAGTAGACTTTATTCCGTTGCATTAAAGTTTACAAATATGGTTAGTTAACAGTGTTGTTGGTTGTACAGCGGGTGTATTAAATGGGGTAATCATTCCTCATTTAGAAGGAAGATCGTTTATTTGTAAATTAATGTAAGTTGTGTCTTAATTTATTTGAGTTCCTCCATCGTCGATTAAAATAGATGTACAAAATAATCATGTAGTAGTCTTTATGGAAGTAGGTAGCGTACGTGAATTTTCTTTTCCCTGTCACTTTACATAATCGTTTGGCACGTTACATAATCAATAGCTTAACATGAGAGCATGTCCAGTACTTTGCTTAACAGGGCACTGTTTGAAGTTAAACCTTCGTGAGTCATGTTAAAACTATATTTAATTAAACGGTTTAAATCACGCATTAATTGTCACTCCGGGCGACATGTTTCGAACTCTTCGGAGGTTCTTCTTCAGAGTGAGCCGGCGCAAGGCTGGTGACGCACGAGCCGACAGGGCGGGCGGCGCGTTGCGGACTCGTTGCGAACGCGCTCAATGTGAAGAAGATCCATTTAGTAAAATATAGGACATTTTACTTTGTATTTTACGAACATTTCAAAATGAATTGTAGATACTTTAGTTCATAGTTTTCTATGGTCTGAAAGGAATTTAACATTGTAGCACAGCTGTAGCCTTTTTATGTTATCTCTAGGAGGCACAATAGTCACAACACATTATAGTACTGAAACATTTTTCAATTTGTAGTTATACTTACATTCAGGAACTCAAAGCAATGTACACTAGTCGTGCTAGCCTGCGAAATAGAAATGGAATTTACTACCTATTCGTGAATTTTAAATTGTTTCCGGGGGGAATAACACGTGTAACAGAGTTCAGAGATAACCTTGTTACAGTACCTCTATAGTATAAGTTGTTTATATCTTGGACATACGTATGCTCTTAAATATCCAAAGGATTACTTATGTATGTTTTTATTTTATTTTATTTTTATTTTATTTATTTTAGGGATAACAAACAACCATACACTTAAGTTTATGTTCTATACTTACGTATTTTTATGCCCAGTGGTAAATTCAGAGTAATCGTACTGAACTTCTAGTACCAGTTTTTTCGAAACAAAACATAAATGAACGCGTTTGCGTTTAGTCTCTATTTGTATGGCCAAAAATAGTTACCACCAAAGGCCACCAGAGGCGCAGCTCGCGTTGCCATATAATTGAGACTAAACGCGTCGCGATCGTTTATTTTGTTTCGAAAAAACTTAAAAGTATTCCTTTAAATATACTAGTTTAACGCTAATGTAATAGTGTTTATTACAAACATACTATTTTTTGACAGTGTGCATGTAGTAGTAACTCTATTTAATTAGTATTAAAGTAGAATACCCCATGAAATAAGAGCATAATATTTCAGTGTTGTACCCGTACCTACCTAATGCACATTAACGTGTAGAGTAATTGAACGATTGCATTTTTGTCAATATTAGCACTTTTTGATGTGCCCCTCTAATGTGAAAATTGTATAACTCCATCTGATCGAGTAGGTACGGCCATCATGTATTAACGATAGTCGTGTAGGTAATACTTAGTACGAAAATTCTTAGCTATAATTCAATTATTACTCAACCACTCGAAAAACCATCTCTGTTGATATTTTTCGGAGTGTCTTTTTGTATACGTTCTATGTCTATTTCATTGGGTCGATCAGTAGCCCGAAGAGCTTGCTTGACCGATTCTGATAAATAAATTGTATCGTTCGAATCGTGTGCATTGTTATTATAACTTATTATAAGCTATTGTTTGTACAGGCAGCGTGACATCGGTGACGTCAGTGGGCCGCGGCTACAACCGCGACCGCTGCGTAACCCTCCTGGTCGTGGACGACCAGAACACCGACTGGTCCAAGTACTTCCGAGGCAAGCGGCTACCCGGGGAGTGGGACATCCGAGTCGAGCAAGCCGAGTTCAGGGTAACCACTACGTTCAATTAGGCTTGAATGCCCGCGGAGTAACCCCAAATGACAGATTTAGAAACCCTTTATAATTCATCATCATCTTCCTAGCGTTATCCCAATACAACTTGAATAAATGAAATAAATGAACTTTATTCTGCAAGTAGGCCGCAAAGGCACTTTTACAAGTCAAAAACTACTAGCGTTTCTCAAGAGACCACTGCCGAGAAGAAACGCCGAAAGAAACTCGACAGTCAGTCATTATAAAAAAATGATGGCCGGGGTCCGCTATCTAATCCCAAGATTCGGTGTAGGCTCTAGTTTTTACGGAAGCGATTGCCATCTGACCTTCTACTCAAGGGGCAACTAGACCTTATTGAGATTAGGCTTGTCAAGTGAGTGGGCAACTTGACAGTTAGAAGTTCCCAAGCCGACTGAAAGCCTCTAACTTGGGTTAACGACTGCTGTCATAGATATAATTACCAGGTTTTAAAAACGTAACACCTTTATGTTATAAGAATCAATAAGTATATACTAGAATTTGATTGAATGTTTACGACATCGATAGGCACTGCTAGGTGTATAAATTAATTAATCTTAATGCATATTACAATATACTCCCAAAATACGAAATACTATTCCAGAGTATTAGACTCAAAGGTTCCTACTATCGCAGTAATATTGTCTAATAGAAGTACAATCTCTTCTGTCTATTACTAACTGTGTATCATCTTCTAGATATGCTTTCTAACGCACACACACGTGTTTGAATTTACATTGAAATTACATTTAAAGGTGTGATTGACGATGTCAATTAACTTCATATTAAATCATATTTCCTCGACTCACGACCTGATAACCATCTCACATTAAAGTTATTAGGGAACTTTACGAGCTGCCCTTCATGAGCCTTGTTTGGACTAAAATTATGGTAATAAAAATTATTTTACACTGTTAATTATGTGTATTATTATTTGTAAGGTTAAGTACCTTCAACATTACATACTTAGGTACAGATTTATTTCAGAAAAGAAGTGAAAAGAAGATGACCGTTTGAAACACATACATACATGTTTATGTGTATATCCACTTAACAATATAATTATAACTGAGATTTCGATAACAAACGATTAATATTATCAAAATGATGTAACGTGTTCACTCCTAAACGCCGGTAGAATTTCTAGATCAGACAACATAAAAATACATAATTTATTTTTGATATGACATGCAAATAATCTGTATTCGCAGGAGCTGTCCGTGACAGCTAATTCCGATGGGTCCAACGTGTCGATGGCTGTGTACCGCGGGGGCACCAAAGTTACGCGATGCTTCAAGTAAGTTAGACCTACCTTTGCCTACCTCTTTTTTATTTTTTTTATTTTTTACGCAGTGAAAATGCATTTACGCATCCCCCATAAGTGAGAGAGAAGGCCCATGGTGGGGGTATGTGGGAGTCACCCTTCCATAGGGGAAGGGAATACCCACTAAAACCTCTGCGGCATTAACCCTCGCTGTGCCGTATAGGGGGGCATCGTGGGATCGCTGTCATTCTACCGCGATGCCCCCCCGCTGTCCCGCCCGGCTAATGCGCCGGGGCACCCTCGCGCTAGTGGAGGGAAAGGTTGGTAATGTATAGGGCCTAACCTTTGCCTAACTACCTGTTGATTGGGCGGGTCCTACCAGCTTACGTTCACAGACCGATCAACGTTAAATATGGCACCGGCATCTGTCATCCTATGTCAGCTTAGGGTTACAGACGGTTTGTTGCAAACCATCTACCTATACCTACCCAGCTACCCACATTGTATTCTTTTTGTTGTAGTGTACCGCTAATGGGGTAACTCGGGACGCGTGTTATTTGAGGTATCAGCAGCGTAATCGCGAAAATTTACGAACGTTTCAACTGTCGATATTTTTCGAAGCTGATCATGATACTCGTTCGAAAAGTTATATAATTCGTCCTACTTCAAGGTCGAGGTTGTCCTATTCTACAGTCCCCGGCAGATAAGTCAATTCAAGATTGCCGGGGACTATAAGTCCTAACTAAAACCACAACACGGTATGAGTGTTTATTTCAACCGATATTGTTAACCCATACGAGTACTTTACTTGGTTACTGTGACAGGCCGGAGTTCGTGTTGGTGAGACAGAACGTGCGCGACGCCGGCGCCGACAACCGCGCGCTGCTGCTCGGCCTCAAGTTCGGAGGGGTGCCCGCCATCAACAGCCTTAACTCCATCTACCACTTCCAGGCGAGTCGTCTAGAACTTTGTATTTGTATTCTAATCAAATGAAACGTCAGATGCTTTTTGCTTTTTATTAAAAACAGTTGAAAATCTAAAATAGTAAAAAAAACGGGTTATTCAAAACCGAATATACTTATTTTCTGGATGCTTTAAATCTACATCGATAGAGCCCTGTATCCTGAAAAGTTGTCAATTTGCATTTGTTCGAAATCGATGATGATTATGGCAATCGTTATGTAGGAATGCCGAATAAAATTATGGATTTTATTAGTAATCCAGAAAGATTAGGTATCTATACCTACATACTTACGTAACTGCTGTCGCAATAAAACTAATGTAAGGAGTAATGCATAAGTTTCCTTATAAAACTGAAAACGCATTTATATCTAGGTATTCCTACAACATCTGAACAGGATTTGCTTAGATACATTGTTTAGAGATGGAATTCGTTTGATGGTAGCTTCAGCCTGAACTATTCGAGTTCGTGCACACAATCTATCTATTGGAGGATTTGAAGAAATTGCGTTTATTCAAATAACTTTGGATTAGAAATCGTCGAGTTATTGATAGATTGCGTGGTTCAAAGATATTTGATTAGACTGATTCCGAAGAGAATTTTTACTACATTAATTGTTTGGCTTGCCTGATCTACTTTACTAGCACAAGGTGTGATGTGATACATAGCTGCTGGCTCTTCAAAGTTGACATACCTACTTCGCAAGTTGAATTTATCCAAATAAAAAAGTGATATTAACACGAAATTGTTTTTAACTAGGTACTTAGTCACGCAAATAGCACAAAAAATATTGTGTTAGGACTTTCTCAAAACTGCTACTCCTTTGTGAATTAAAGAACCTCTGCAAAAGTTTTATGTAGGTATCGTATTTATCGTAGGTGTGATGGCGTACTTGTATAGTATTGTATTGAAAAGTGTGCATCGTCTCCAGGATCGTCCATGGGTATTCGGACACCTGCTGCAACTGCAGCGGCGTCTGGGCCGTGAGAACTTCCCGCTCATCGAGCAGACCTACTACCACAACCACACCGATATGGTAAGTCCGCTTTCATACTGAACAGCATTCTTTACCGGTCGAGATCCCCAGCTTCCTCCCATCCTCGAACGACGAAAAACATAAACAATATCATTGTTTTGTTATATGTTAGCAGCGGGCTTCGTAGACGGTGTGAAAAGCAGTATGTGTCACACGCTCACACGGTAGCAAAATTATTTCCGTCTTGGGCGTATACACTTGAAACCCTCACTACGCTCAAGATTCTACTTTAGAATCCCCCGCTACGCTCAGGATTCTATTGTAGAATCTTTCGCTTCACTCAGAATTCAATATACCGCCCTCGCCGTAAATATATCATTTTGCTCCCTTGAGACCCAATCTACTATTGACCATGAGTTTCGAGGGCGGTCAATCTCGTTGATGCCTCATTGCATCCCTTAAAATTCCCTTTAAAATTGGTCTTCAGCTACCCCCCTTAACACATACTCGTTAACTCATATAGGGGGCGTGGCCTGGCACCCCAGGAAAAAAATTGCATATATGCGTTGCCGGCGGTGAATGCCTTGTCTAATTGTAAGCATCATTAATTCACGATATAATGGAATATCACTTTCTATGTTAGCTGATAATCGCGTTGGAAGTGTGTTCGAAGGATATAGGACAGTATCGTAATATTCAGCTTCAAGCCTTTTTAAAGGATAATAAAGAGTATACAGATATAAATTTAGGCGTAACATACGTTTTAATGAACGTAATCGGATTACGAATATGTCTACCGTTAAATGTCATTTTGTTTAAGCGGTGCTGTTGCTATTAAAAACATTTCAGGCGTTTATGTTTTCGTATATAAAAACTCTTTTTCAGAAAATTCTTTATTTAAAACCTAACAATATCACTATGATTTGTTAATTTACAATCATTAGCTTAAAAATAAATAATGGCTTTAAAAGTAGTCTCTAATCATACACCTACACTAATTCTCGTTATGTAATACAAAACAACTGAGGCGTTTACTCAAAGAAAAATAGTACCTAAGATGGATTAAAGGACACAAGTGCTAAGAAAAGCTTCCTTACTCAATTTGCATGGCTTAATCTCTTAAGTATTTCGGGATTTGCGATTACAATATTCGTTCTAAAGTAAGTATAGAACGACTACTAAAGGACTTAGTAGAAACTACTGACTTTTCCTACATGTATTAGTAGGATACAAATCGAACTACTTAAGTAATTTAATTCCTTCGAGGGTTCAACGTTTAACTTGACTTGACGCATGAGTGGACGGTATGCGGGTTGCCGGTTGAATGTCGTCAATATTACATTACTTAATTGTATCTGTCTCGTTATAATAGCTGCTTGTAGGTATAAAAATATTAGTAGGTAATTAAATAATCTTATCTTACAGTAGGCAACAACATAGCAGTGTAACATTTGTTTTCCATGACTTGTATTAACGGTAGGTTAACATAACTCAATCGCGAGTTCTTGAATCAAGTCATGGTGCCGTTGAAATGTTGCTTCTGAAGGCATCTCGTGAGAGCCGGGGCCCTGGAACGTGAAGAAAAACAGTATATAATAAGTACCTATTGATTGACGATCAGTCTGATGGTCTGAAAACATCATATTTTACGATCGGGCCGCGAAATGAAGCAATATGAGTGATGGAACGTCTTTTGAGGGCTTAGGCGAGAATTATTATTTAACATGTGACCCGCAAACACGTGTAAGACATTATTTTTTAATGTAGGTACTGTTTTTAAACATAAGATTCGGTTAAGAGAAGCGTGACACTTGGCAAAAATCCGTGAAGAATATTTCGTGACGTGATAAAATCAGCATTACTTATTCATGGAGATATATTATGCAGCGTCCGACACGGAGAAAGTAAAGCTTGCTGATTTATGCCCTCCAAAGGAATATTTGTGTACTTAGTTGTCCTTTTGATACTATATTCTAACTTAAGATGACATAAAAATCTAAAGCTTCAAGCAAAAGCTAGTCTTTTTATTGTCCAAAGCCAACGAAATGGTTATGTATAATGTAAGGCTGCGAAGTATAACATAGTACCATCCACGACGACGCGGCCCTCCACAGCGAATCTCATACTAATCTATGCGCAATTGGGAACCTTAAATTTTTTGGAGTGGCCCATATTATATTTCTTATTGATAATAGACTTATTGTACAGTTCAAAACTGTAGGCACATTTGACATCTGTCAGCTGTCTTTGTTGTGTTGATGTTCTTTTTTGTTTCGCGGCAGACCAAGGCACAATCCTATTAATCCTTACCTACTCAAACGTGAGACATGTGAAAGATAAGATTCGAATATGTTTCTTAAAAAAAATACTTAATTAAAAAAACTGGCACCAGTTTTGAACTCTAGAATAAGGCTGATATCAATAAAAATATAATATGGACCACTCCAAAAAACTTAATGTTCCCAATGATCGGGCTGTGGAGGGGCGTGCCTTCGTGGATGGCGCTATCTATAGTAAGGTACCTAACCTATTTGGCGCGAGTTAATGATTATAAATTGGTACGTCAAGTTTAGCCGAAGCGGAACGAAAGAACGGAGCGAAGCGGAGCAAAGTCAGATACGAAGATATAATTATTAATTACCTAGTCCAATGGCACTGTCGCTGGCGGTCGTGCAGGCAGATGCCGTGTCGCTCGTAGCATTCGTCGTTGCGCATGAAGCAGTTGTTGGGCGAGCCTGACCGCCACGCCCTGCCGGCTTGTCCGGCCTTCACCTGGAACAACACACCAACATACACTTAAATTGTTATCCACAAAAAGGGATGGTCAGAGCACAAAATGGAATTCCCTGCTTTTCGCGCATAGGGCTTTCAGAAAAAAACTCTGCCGTAATATCTGCACGTTTTTCCAGTCTAGTCGAGATCGTTTTTTTGGTCTAAGTTATTATCTGTTTCTACTGGACAGCCAGTATCCTGTCAAATCTAATTATGTAAATTCACAAGATGAAAACTGAATCCAACGGTCCCCGTCCTTTTGCTTTTACGCCAATATAAATTTCCATTTCTCTCCTCGGAAGGCAAAATGAACAAACCGAAAACTTTGTTTTGACGTTGCAATTATCTTAAAACGAACCATTGAAGGAAAACTTAGTTTATGTATTTTTTTTTAATTGATTCAATTAAAAGTATGGTAAAGTATGATCATTAATTTCGCCAAACATTGCACTTACTTTGAATACACTTTTTTGTACCTTAATATCTGATCTTAACTTATCTATAAATACTTATATAGCTATTTATGTTATATAATATATGGCATATAATAGTAACTTTTTTTGCCTATTTCTGAACGTGTATTTACTAGTGCATTTGTTTTTTGGAAAGATGGCGTTAAATATTCTTGGTGTTAAATAACTTCCTTCAATCAAGAGATTCGCTTGTTCACTTACTGGTTATACATAGGTACGTATAGCTTAAACTACCTGATAGCTGGGTCCTCTCGTAAATTTACGCGTGTCGTAGAGCTTATTTATAATCCATTTAAATTTACTAGGGTTGAGTTAGATACTTTTGCGGCTGAAGGTTTCTAGTACAAACAGGAACACAATTGATTTGACCTTCAGTGGACATTATCTTGTTTGAATAAGGTTTATGGGCGGTCATTTCAGCAGCAAGCAGACTCTTGTAGTCTTAGTCAGTAAAGGGCCTACGGTCTATCTCGGCTCCCGTATTGTCACGAAAGAAAGCATATTCTATTCTATTCTAACGAAAATCACAGCACTTGACTAACGACCCTAAGAAGTAAGGTCGTATCGCGATAGGACGAGCCAAGTAGGTATAGAAGCACAAGGATTTCAGTGAGTTCGTTTGAAATTTTGGAGTTTTCTACGACAAAATGCGATATAACCCAGATGGCTCATTCTCAGATCTGATACCTTGCAAGTGCATCCCTGCTTGTAGAGCTGCCGGAACCCTTTCCGTTGCCGCGGGGTCACCTCGCGCCACTTGTTCACGTAGTCACACAGATTGACGTGCGCCTGCAGATGTATCACGTGTCCTAGAATAAGGAAGAATACTGTTAAACTTCTGTCTGGAGGTCGCCGGCACCCCGGCTCGTACCACTGGATTAAAAAAAAAACATATGTACGAAATATCATTTGATATTAACGGTGGCTTATCGGTGAAGAAAAATATCGTGAGGAAACCGGTCTTAAGTCTAATTCCAATGAAGACTAGTTTTCTAGTTTTCCCTCTGGGTTGGAAGGTCAGACGGCAGTTGGTTTCGCAAAACCAGCCCCTACGCCAAATATTTGAATTAGGTGTCAAAGTGGATCATGGGATCCTTAATGGGGCAAATGGAAAAAGCTAGGAGTATGATGACTGTTAAACTTCTGTCAAGAGTGTCTACCTTCTAAGTTTTCGTGGTTTTGTTTATGAATGAACAATGGCTCTCATAAGCCATTATCGGTTAAACTCGAACTATAAATAATATACGAGTATATGCATTTGGAATTCTAGCCTAGCTAGCCCGGAATCCGGAACTTCCGATACATCCAAGTCCAAGTCTCTGTTTTTTTAAATAGGTCAGACAGAGATTGATGGTACGTGATTGTTAAGCGATAAGGACTTCAGAGTATTAGTTAGATGCTCATATTTTTGACACAGTATAGGCCATTATTATACTCATAAAGCCTTATTGACCTTAGGTACTATGGGATTAGTTCGATTTTTGTATAAGATGGTCTTCCTTCTGGAATTCGTTCATGTATTTTTTGTTCATGTTCATGTATGTGACCCTGATACCCCTCTGTCCTCTGGATATTATGCCAGATCGGAGCTAAAACAAAGTGACTGCGAAGGAGATAAGTTGTAGGCGAGTATAAAACATACAATAGGTAAGCATATTGCAAACCGGCTAATATACGGCTACTGTAATGACCAACATGTCCTGTATCTATGTCAAGGTGTACAATTATGCAAGTTCGAAGTCTCGACTGAATAACATTGGATTACTCTTTTAGTCTAACAAGTCTGCATAGTCTACAAGAATTTTCATGACTGTGGCGTGTAACTTTCGAAAACTTTATCTTGTAGGATTCTCCGTACGTAAACTTTGATATTGTCTTTGACATCTTTATCTTGTAGGATTCTCCGTACGTAAACTTTTTAAAATTGGTAAAAGAAAATTCAAATATCAATGATGTACTATTTGTTATTTCTACAAGCTTTTATTTAACTTGCACTGTTCGTATGTATGTAAGTATGTAACATTTCTTCAAAATTGGCAATCCTTTTTAGGGTTCCGTAGCCCGTACCCAAAGGGTAAAACGGGATCCTATTACTAAGACTTCTTCTTCTGTCTGTTCGTCTGTCACCAGGCTTTATCTCGTGAACCGTGATAGTTAGACAGTTGAAATTTTCACATATGATGTATTTCTGTATAACAAGAAATACTAAAAAAACAGAATAAGCTAAATATTTAAGGGGGCTCCCATACAACAAACGTGATTTGCCGTTTTTATAGATAATGATATGGAACCCTTCGTGCGCGATTCTGACTCGCATTTGGCCGGTTTATTTCAACCACTCGCCGGTATCCAATTGAGCTGAAATTTGGCATACGAGCACTTATGTAGGTTTGGTGACAATGCAATATTATAGTACCACCAAGCTGATCTGATGGAGACAGAAGGTGGATATAGCAACTCCTAAATTACACAAGATAAACCCGTCGTGTTTGGCTCATTGGAACCGTCTATACGAGTATTTGATGACTGTCAAAAAAGTACAGTCGGCAATAAAAGCTTGTACCGAAAATGAAATTTTTCACAGAAACATCTACAAATAAAGATGCATTGGGCATTAAGTATAGTCTGCACCTACGTATGAATATTTGGTATTTTATTTTGCTTGTGTTTTGCGTGCCTAATAAAATAAAAAAGGTATATTTACCAGTTATGACATAGGTTTCCCTAGGCTTCAGCGTGATCCCGCATAGCCCGTCTTGTATAGGCGTTAATATTCGACCAGACTTCAACGCCACTTGCGCCTTCTGTGTCGCCTAAAAACAATGATCAGTTAACCATTAATGCCAGTAAAATTAAACCCGTTCAATTGTCGATTTGCCACCAAAGGCGGTAAAGTGCGAATAAAACTTACTTTGAACACGTTTCGAATCTTCATTTTGTACGTGTCGTAAAACGAATTTCCCTTGAACATCTTTTGTACCCTGCCGACGATCACTGGAAACAAAGACGCACATTTTATCGATCACATCAAGCTACTCTTAAACGCTCTTCAACATTTTATTCACGTTCCTAATTCTTTTTACAAGTTCACCTTTACTGCACATCTTTGCTAATGTAAGTAAAGTCCTTAAATATAATTTATATCTAAAGCCGGTCTCGGACGAACATGTAATATAATATTGATATACCAAAATATATATTTATTTTATAGCATGGTACCGTACATTATATTTTGATATATTTTGCGTGTTAGTTGACAGAGTCCACAGAAGGAACTATAATAATAATATATATTAATACTAGCGTTTGTACGCGTAAGCTGCCACTCCCTATTTCATCCCTTCGAGGGATGATATTCGTTATAAAAAGTATCCTATATGATAATCCAGGCTATACACACTTACATATACTCACGCGCGTATCCCATTGGGGCTATAAACTCGTTGTATACCAAGTTTTATTATAATCCGATCAGCTGCTGTTCCGTGATGAGTCACCAACATACCCATTGACATAGCTAAACATTTAACCAGAAAGACAGACAGACAGCCACACTTTCGAATTTATAATATTCGGATGGATATATAGTAATTAGTAGGATATATCATAGCTGCGTGTGTAGACGAGTTACCAACGTGTGAATGAGAATGATAATAATGTAGTGTGTGTACTAATGTGAGAATTGTGAGATACGCACCGAAGTCACTATTGCAGTAGTGTGTCTGCGGATGCTCCAGCATGCACGTGCAGCCGAGGGCGGAGCGCCAGCTCGACACCGCCAGCGCCAGAAACACCCACCGCGTGAGCATGGCTGGTGACAAACGTTATCCGATGTTAAGGATTTGTCCAGGATTTTGATCTCTGGTTGGGATTATAGTACATCCGAAACTATAACGCCAATTCTGTCAAAGGAACCCAAGCATGAATCTACCTTATAATCAGAGCTCTTAGTCGTTTTTTGCTTGCGCTCGTTTGAAAGAATTTGCCCTTAGAGTTTTGTACGAGCTATACAAACGAACACTATTTTTGATGCTTTGGTCTTTTTGCTGTTGATATCCAACGTGGATTAGATCGAATTTCGGATAAGCGAGGATTTTAGGTGGTTGTGAATTATATAAAATTAGACGTAAGAAAATAATATCTGACAGACTAAGCATCAATAAGTAACGCTAAGCGCAAGCTCTGTGACCGTCGACAACCAAACAATTTAACATATAGAGTTATGTCATTTATTTACACAGTCACGAGTTATTTAAAGTCCACATAATCTGTTGTCAGAATAATTACACTGATCCTCATGTAGGTAAATATTGTAAAATCAGCTGTGTCAGTATGAGAGCAACAGACGATGTTACATAAGTATGTATTACAAATGGTAAGTGTTGGATTAACATACATTTACTAAAACATAATTGTATGTTTCACACTATAATCGAATTCGACGCGCTTCACACGTCGTCGCTCTCTGCAAGTGTCACCGAATCAAAGGCGTAAAGGGCACCAAACGAACCAAGTCGGAATCGCAATCGTTTGTGGATCCCGGAAATTCCGCGAATGAGCAATTAGAGGATTGACTGAGCACAATATGACAGAACGAGCGCCGAAAATACAACGCTAATAGCCACCCGTCTATCCCAACAGACATTTCGTAACAACGCGACTCAAATTCCACAAAGCCAGCCACCAATTTGCGATCACTCCGTATTTAAAAAGTCAAAAAGACCGCACATAACTTTCAAGCTCTTATTAGCCTAATTGAGGACCTTAATTCTGTAATTCGGGTCTAATTTTATTTTTAAGGGATGGCAAATTCGGCTCGTTAGTTATCTGTAATCTCTGCTTTGACATAAATTGGGCATAATAATTAACGCTACTTTTTCTCAAAATAGTTAAGGAGTTAATTGCTTATAAATGAGCACTTCGTATTTCGATGGATTAGAAAGCAAATCTAGTCGTCCCTAATCTAATGCGCTCCTGCATTACACGTTGAATTAATTATGTTTATTACAACGAAGCCATCAATTTACACTGTAAAGGGGGACAACTCCCTGACTACAGATAGATAATTTATTGGCTTAACTACCTCCGGGGCACCATGAGATGATGTTTGTGACCTAGTTTGTGGGTAAACATTGTTAAGTTCGCGTTCTCTAGTACTTACATTGTGGATTGTAAGTATGCGGACAAGGCTATAACTTTTATATGTTGGCTTTTATTTTTCCCTTTCCTTTTTAATGAGATGAGCACGTCATAATTTAGTCTGCATACTTTGTTGAAAGGATTAAAGTAATAATATTCGCTGAGTGATATATTTTCGTTGCGGTAAGCGTATCTCGACATTTAAATAAACAAAATAACTATGAAACAGCACATTTTTAGACGAAGTTAATACTTAAAGTGCATTTAACATATAATTTCACGCTCGTGTTCATTTAGTTTTATTCTCATGAAGAAGGACCCGCCACAGCTACGCATTATTAGCTTCCTAACCAAACAACCTCATAGTGAATAGTAATTCTTTGAACGCATTTTAATCCGCTTTACCTAAATAATCTTACGTGTCATTCATCTCTACACGGCGTCGTTTGTCGCTGGATAAACACAAAAGTGCTAATCCACTAAAGTTCACTAAACGTGTTCGGCCTTTTATAATTTGATTAACGACGAGCATCACTCATACGCTTCGCATCATAAAAAACGGACAAACTTTAAATAACACAGCGATGTGTATCGAATTGACGGTAAAGGCGAAGGATATAGAGGGCTTCATAGGTCAATGTTTTTCAATTGTAATTAAGAAAGTCTTTCTCTCGATAATGGTGTGGCCAGGAGAACAATGAGCCAGCTATTAGAGCGCGCGCGTGGGTTGACTCCTCGGTGCGGTGCACTACGGAAATGCACTGGCTTTGCGCTATTCTAGCGTGGATCCACGTCATAATAAACTCATTTCTTGGAGAAAAATTGAATTTACCAAATACGAACTTGGTTCGTGTCCAAAATGCAACGCATATTTTAATTTTATTTTCATTCAGTGGTACAGTCTATAAAAAAACTTCATATCGTTATATAAGGATAATAAGTATTATATATTCATCGCATAACATATCTTACCTACGTCAAAAGTCGAGAACAACTGACTAATGTAGCGATTATGCAATGAATCTCTATATCTAATTTATTTATTTAAATTCAGCCAAAAAACAAAATAACACGACTGAAGGCGACGTAGGTATGCCTAGGGCGTTATGTAGTAATTGCGGCTACATTTTCAATCGAAAGAACTTCATGTAATTATATAACAATTTAGTAATTTAGATAGTTCCGAACATTAACTAGGAAAACTATAAAATGGTTACAAGATTACATAAAATTCGCTCTATAGAATATGGAATCGCAAATACCAGAAACATACACAGCTTGAGCATATCTCGCTTTAAATTAACACTTTTAATTTTAGAATTTTAAAAGCAAATGCACTTTACAGATTGTTAAGTGATCTTAAGGTTAATTTAGTTTGTTAATTACCCTTTAAAAATTAAGTACTAGATATAAACTAAGATCGGTATAATGTCCAATGTCGTGGAAGCTGATGGTCGTAATCGAATGTATTACTTGTTTTTTAGGGTTCCGTACCTGAAAAGGAAAAAACTTACCCCTTATAGGATTACTTTGTTGTTTGTCTATCTGTCTGGCAAAACCCTTTATCTTGGGAACGCGTGAAGGTATCAAGTTGAAATGAAAACCGTATAATATATACTGAGACAGTCCCTTGAAGCTGTGAAATAAATCAAACTTCTAAGTTAACGTAAATAAATACGGCCGTTTAAATTACCTATGCCGCAAAAAACAAACAAAATGTACGTACCTCCTAGGGAATGCAAATCGGTTATAACCAAAACCGAAAAAAATCGGTTATAATTGGTTATTTCAGTCGCATCAATAATCGGTTATTTATATGTATTTTCATATTTTTTTTAGTATACCGAAACCAAACATACATATTATATATAAAGTGCCACAAGTGTATGTATATCAATTTTGTTGTATTATCCAATCATTTTTCCACGGTGATTCTAAGCCTTATTCAAGTTTTACTCAAGAAAATATTTTTTTGATGATGGTGAGTACCTAATTCGACGGATTTTACAGTGTCTAAAAGTTATATTTATTATACGAAAATGATTTGTTGTTATTTTATATCTAAATTACCACCAGCACATATACTGAACAACATAATCCAAGTAATGTAACTGAAATTCTAATTTTATTTATTTCAGAGTTTGTGTGGTAATGGTAAACGCCTAGAGATGGAAGAATTCGTGGAATTTACTAGCAAAAGCAACGTTTGGAGTTGATTTTAAATATCATTTAATTTTGTGGAAATTACTTGTTCAATGTTGACTAAAATCGGAATGATTATCGTTTGCGTTTCACTAAAAGTCGTACGCGGCGTAGTTTTCCACATTTATATACCATTTTTCTTAGATTTTTTCAAAGTGTGAAATAATCGGTTCTTATCGATTAATCGGTTATTTTTTGTTATAACCGATACTATAATTGGTTATGAAATTTGGTCGCTTATTGCATTCCCTAGTACGTACGTGAGACACTCTCAAGGGAATTAAAATTTATAGGGTACTTTTCGTTCACCTAGGACTATGAAATTCGGCAAGTGATATCGTCTTATACTACAAGTACAGGAAAATATCTGAAAACTGTAAATTAGATTAGATTAGATTAGATTTCATTTATTACACAATACAAGACTTCATTATAAATTACATTTAAGTCAATTTAAAAGAATCCCTATTAATTTAATTTGTAATTAAATCACAAAAATTATAGTTTTTATTTAAAGTACGTAATCAATCATCGCGGTTAAGCAACGGTATGGGTAACACCTACAAATTTGTACGGAACCCTCGGTGGGCGAGCCCGACTCGCACTATTCGGTTTTTTTATTATAGTCAGCCTAGGTCGTAAAATATACCTCAGTTTGATTCAGCAGCTCGACCAATAAAATGAGGGGCATTTTATTGCTCGAGCTGCATTAAAGTGTAATTACGTGAAATCGGTGTGAAATTAGTGACTATTAAGTATTTATTTAAACATGTTATAAAGTAACTACCCCATAGGTATTCTGTTTATTATTATGAAGGCTTTATTAGAAATATTTGGAATATCTACTTAAATTATTTGCTGTGTTATGCGTCAAATGCAAAAACCCACATGATTTTAAAAATATATCTAAGTATACATTTTTCATTAATTAAATACAGTAGGTAGGTCATGGGAATTGACATTTCATGTAGATTTTTTTGTTATGCCGTTTATTTATTTTTAATATTTACTCTTGGTAGATACCTACACAAATCAAATAGAATGGTTGCTACCAATTATTAATATTAAATGTTTTGTTACACACTCCGTTTGGTATACCTACATAGCTGTTTTTTTCCCGGCATGGTAAAAAGGACTCATTTACTGAGCACGTTTCTGAAGCATTTTCTACCAGTCAACCTTTTTTTATATTCACTGTTGGTATTAGTGGAGGCAACGTAAGCATAAACACGAACGTGAGCTTATGTTTCAAATAAGGATATTTCAAACTCACTGTCAGTCAGGTAGAAACCACAGAGCACTCCTCACTGCATCGTTCGTTCGAGTACTTGTATGTAAGACTGGCGCGTCTTTTGTATCTTCGGCTATGGAATAATCCGGTGCATTCGCGATCAAAAATCACAATGAAGCTTTATGGGTGCATTCCATGTTGCAGCAACAATGCATCGTTTGTCAGGGTTCGCGGGAATTGAGGTGAATGTTGACATTATGTGCTTAGCCGCCGACGTCTAGCTGGGTGCGGTGACACGCGTCAAACGCTTATTGGATAATGATGGATTATACTTACGACAACTCTGCTCGCTCTCAGCCACTTATAGGCACTGTTTATTCCAACTTTAAGTATTACATAGTTTATTTTGCTTATGACATCACCGCACGTCCACAACGTGTACGAATGAAGGGACTTTTTGCCTAAGCATTGATTGAAATTCTTAAAAGGAGTACGCTTTTATTGTTGGCAGCCGCGGCTGCGGCCAACTTAATTGGAACACGTTCTGGAAACTGAGATGACTTTAACTCAGAATGAACCCAGTAACTAACTGTATTCAACGCTGACAGTTAAGCTGCGAACGTTTTTATTCCCCCGGAAGCTGTAGAACCTTATCTCTATGATCCATAAAATTCTGATACGGTCATAAACGAACTGTATGGTAAGAAAAATATGGTAAAAACATTTATCAGCTTTTTAAAGCAGTAAGAGAACCCGTATTACGATAAGATTGCCTTTAAAACCGTCATTTATTGGATTAATTCCGTTCATGGAGGATATTTGCGTGATAACTATTTGTTCACGGCGCCACCGTATTTGCTCAAGTCGTAGTTCTTTGAATCACAGTCTGCAGGTCGGTTTACGATTAAGATGGGCATCTAGGCAAACTATTTTGTTATGTAGATTTTCATGAGAAGTTGCGTAAACGGCGTAGCAACACAGTAAGCCATCAATCGCCCCTTGTTATTGATAGCTCGCGCTAACGATCTCCAACTTCGTCACCGTCACAAAAACACACAATATAAATCCATCGACTAATCCCTTACCTGTCTCGAGACACCTCGATGATTATGGTAAACATATCAATCAATCTCCCCACTAAAATTCATCTATCATGCGGCATTGAAACATCAAGTCAATACAAAACTAATAATGAGATAGGTTAGTCACGTCAGGCGTAATTTGCTAAAATTAAAAGTTTAACTCGCGTTGCAATAAAAAAAGCTTTCTTTACATTACTCTTGAATTAAGTTAATTATCGCGTGGGTTCTACGCAGCAAAAAGTTATTTGATGATATTATTTGCTCAATGTTATTCAAGACCCATGTTTCCGTCTCATTGAACATCCATTGCAATTTGATTCTATTGTAAAGAATCGAAGCGCATAAGGTCAATTATTAATGAACAGTTAATACAGACAAATAGACAAGTATACTTTTGAAAAACATATTGATCTGGTTTTATAGGATAGGATTTTCTCCTCTCCAACTTTGACAACAGCGGCAGATGTCCCAACATTTACAATAACAAAACTCGCTTCTCCTTTCGTTAATATTTAATGGCTTATGTTATATTTCTATGGCATACATTTGAGAAACAGAGAAGCAATTATGAGAAACTATGTTTTTTTAGCCATAACTTGAATACAAGTATGTCCACAAGAAAGAGGAGAACCTAAATCTATGTATGACCCAATACGGTTAAATACCCTTATTCATTTGTTACCAAAATAGGTAGATTGTGACACCAGGTGATGGATAAGTGAAACCCAGTTCTACAAGCATATCATTTTATGACTGACTACTAACGATAACTATCTACATATCCGAGTAGGTATCTCGTCCAATTTAGTTTTGGATTGAAATAGTCTGTGAATGAAAGATTTAATATAGATAAATATTAACGTACCTATGTTGTCATTCCATTGAAGAACGCAAAGCAATTTACGTTTTGTAGAAATGATCGTAAAATGCCAAGCTCCCATAAACTATTTAGTGTGTGGATTGCTTGTTTGTTCAAGTGGGGAAGTCCGCGCTTAGTCAGACCGGGATCAAGTATCAAAAAAACAGCAATAATCCATTGGGAATTTAATTATTATCTGAACCGAAACTGGGACATGTACAGTAGGTAGTATTAGTTCCGGTAGTGGGTTTTAAAATATATACATAATGCAATGAGTCAAAGAGTGCGGTAAAAAAAGTCGCTCGCGATCCGAGTCTGAGTGAGCACGCTGACAGGCTCTGGCGCCGCCCACGTCACGTTTATCCTGAGATGAACACACGCAAAAATGCATCCCGATGAAACGTTCATGATATTAAAATTACGCGGTAAATGACTGGAAAGCACTTAAAGCTGATGTTAACTCCCAACAGGTTAAACGCCGGCGAATTGGCGCGAACGTGAAATAAAACAAATGTTATTTAATATTAACAGGAAAGGCCTGTGTTTCTAGCGTGTGTAATTAACGTTCCCATATCATTATTAAAAAGTTGTCAACAATCTTACACAAATCAACCTAGTCCCGAACTAAGCAAAGCTTGTACTATGGGTACTAGGCGACGATATACATACTTATAAATAGATACTTAAATACTTAGGAACAAATATAGGTGTGTAATATAAATGCCATAACCGCGACTCGAACCCGGGACCTCCAGCTTCGTAGGCAGGGTCACTATCAACTAGGCTAAAGCGTCATCAATGATATGGAATATGTCGATATTATTTTATACAATAGTTTCATGCGTTTTAATACAATGAAGGGAATGCAATGCTATTTATGCTGCAAAGTGTACCTACCTATTTAGTTTCTAGAATGCATCGAAAGGAGATCAAATTAGAACTTCGACGGACTGAGGCTCCAAGTAATTTTTATCCCAGCCAGAGCCAGGGAAACCAAACCATTATATAGTGCCAAACTACCCCAAATTTCATTTGCCATATATCTTGCCAGAAAATACTGAGTAGGTAATCAATGTCACCAGCCAACTGGAGGCAGGTAGCACAGAGGTAACAGTTCATTGACCCATTACGTAACAAAAGAGCGTAATATTTGCATCGAACTCACACGAACCCTTGCTTAGCAAACATCTCATTCCGCGCTGAGAAATGAAAGTCTAAGGCTGACAATGTGAATTATGAAACCTGAGTTCACAATCCACTTCTCACATGAGGTAAGTATAAAGTTGGGCTGAAAGTAAACAACGATATGTTTATGCGTTAGCACCTCATTTTGGAACGGATATATTTTCCAGTAGAAACATTACTTTTCCTTATTTTAACTTAACGTTAGCCAAAATTTTAGACGGATTGACTGTTTAAAGACGTTAGTTTTATTCAATATATATAATTACGAACCGTTAAACTACATTTATTTGATTGGTGGTCCTTCTTTTACATTATGTAATTATATATTTGGTTAGGTACCGAATATTATAAATGCGACTGCAATATTTAAAATAAGAGATCGTATAATATTTTGAATTAAAATTCCGAAATATTGGTTGTGGAGAGCTGACTTACGAGCATGTAAAGCTATTATAAAATTCGTTGGAAATATATTCATATGTATTATATTTTGGTATTTACACGCGGTTTAATTTAAGTCTTAAAGTTACGTAACTTTAAGTCATAATTTTGGCGAAAAATAATTATATTACGAAACCATTTTTCTAACTGACTGGATATATAGAGCAAAGTCTGAAGTATATTTCTGCAAACTATTTGTTTTTATAAAATAACGTTTAATTTAATTAAAAATATTAGCAAGCTTTCTTCTATTTTTCTGAAATTAGTCAACGTCATTTATGTTTTTTCTGAAAAAAAATCGAAAGTTGAAAAAAGTGCTCCACTTATTAACTAGAAGATTATCAATATTATACATATTATTTGTTTTCATACAGGTTTGATGTCAACTTATATGTTTTATATTTATATACCTTTTTTAAACCTCTTTAAACACCAATTGGCAAAACAGTCGTTGAATTGAGGTAGATAATTCAATAACGAATAAAAAAATTGAAAAAGAAGCTCGCTTATTCCCTAAAACTTGAAACAATCTATCATAATAATGCATTAAAACTGGTATAAATGCAGTTTTGTGAGAAACAACAACAACATTCGTAAGTTTAACAAAATAGTGAAAAATGTTATACGGACTCTGACTTGGTACATTCAAAAAAGATTATGTAGGTACATTGTTAAAAACTATGAGTCTACATTCACAGTTTTGCATGTATAGTATACACACTACGGCGGTTGCCACATTGATGAGGTTTCCGCACGACGGTGCGGTGTGCGACCGTGACAGCGCTATGCAAGTCTATAGCGCTGTCCCGCTCGCACTGCGGAAACCGTCCGGAAACCGCATCAGTGTGACAACCGCGTACTACATCAGTAAACGTCAGAGCCGAGGTAGGTCGTCGTATTTGCAAGAGTCAGCAAAAGTTCACACATAGGTACTGCTAACCCAGCTCACCAGCTGCTACGCAGGTATACTTCTCTTATAAATCTTAATCTTGTAAATGAATACCTTCTTATTTACAATTTAGTGCCTCTCTGGCCCAGGGCAAGCAATTTCCTTTCTTCATTAACATCTACACTGTAAACATTTCGAGTTGTTGGTACACAGCTTGTTCTAGCTTTCCAAACGACATGACAAAGCATCTGTCACTTTCTGATACCACTCGATCGAAAGTGACAGATGCTTTATCATGTCGTTTGTCGTCGATAAACGTGACCATCATAGACCCCCAGAAGTATAATGTCACAAACGACTAATTTGACATATCGTCACACATGTACCAAATCGTGGACTAGAACCATTAGTCTTAACATGAACGCGCCTACAATTTGTTTACGTTTTTAGGACAAAAAAGATGATATTGAATATGACGTAATGTTAGTTATTCACTTATAATGAATCTTAATTACTAATCATGGTATATTGGAGGCACGTTCAGTCTCAGTTTTAAGATTAGTTTAACCTGTCTATTGCCTCCAACCTTGCTACGATGATCTCGTTTATGTCGGTCATATGGTATTCGTCAGGGACGAATGTTCTATATGTCCGCCATAAATGCGATCATCCTAGGCTGTTAAATGTAGGTTATTTTTTCTTTGGATTTGATATTTGATCTGTTATTTCGATTAGTTCCCTTTGGTTAGTTTAACAATAAGAAGCCGGTTGTTACATTCATACTTCATAGGCTTTTATGATTCATAACTCATTTACAAATTAACTACCGGTTGACATGTCCTTACGTCATGGTGGTTATAAATTTTATTTATTGCAGATATTATTTTAACGGTAACACCACATGAATTATTTCATACGAACAAGTGTTGATTGGACGAAGTTTAAAATACAGTTCAGGTTACATTGACATTATATATATACATATGGGAAAATCTCGAACCCTTGATATAGCACTGTGTAGGTACATAAAATTAATTATGTTGGAAAATGTTCGACCTCTCTTCTCGTAAATTTGGAGACATATTTGAACTTCAGAGCGCTTGGAATGTTTTAAGAGTCTGATTAAAGAGATCGATAATCAGGGTATTCGTTCAAAGTTTACCACGTTTCAAAGCCGTATTTATTTTTGCTTCTCGCTTGTGTCATTACATTTTAAAGCTATTTGTCAGAAGGCCAAATACGTTACATAAGTACTATACAACAGTAATAAATGCGTAACTCACTCTTCCTGTCTGTCTATTGCCTTTCCTATCCTAAAAATCTGAACCAATGCGTTGCATGCAGAAAGCTTAGCCCAAGGTTTAAGACAGCATAGGCTACTTTATTTATTGAAATTTACCCTCTGAAAGGGAACTGCTACAGACCGATTCCCCTCAAGCACACTAGTGTTGTATACATCTGAAACGTAGTGACATGAAAATTATAATAGAGAAAAAATAATTTATGCATATTTTATTCTTGACAATAATGAAAAAAGTGTCTGGCCAATCCGATTCCGATTGAACGTTCTTCAATTATTCATTTCGACAAAGTCCTATAATATGCCGATGTGATATAATTAGAAAAAGAAGCTTATTTTTTAGTAGACAACGTTCTAGTTACATAAAAGGGATCAGTTATTTAAGTCACAGTGAAATGAAAGTAAACAGTTTATTTGAATGCGTAATGACTAATGACAGTTGTCATGCCATGTAGTCGTAAGGGGACTAGACCTACATAAACATCATTTGGGGAGTGATTTTATTGGTTCTATAAAGTCGCGGGCTAAACTAGTTAGGTATCTATAAATTAAAACGCTAAGACTAACCTCTTCTTCTCATGTAGGTAAACTTCTCACGGTGTGAGTAAACAAAAGTTTATACCGGGAAAGGATTCAAGGAAATATTATATTGTGTTTTTTGTCTTTACGTAGGTACCTACTAGCAGGCACTAAATGATGTAAACAAGTGCCGAATTTAACAATGTTGATCGTCCAATCATGGTCCGAAACTTGGCAGCCAAATTCTGCTTTTATAACGTTGATGCAACTCTGGAATTATCGATTGCACTGCCGCAACTTCGCTTTTCTCTTTACCGGTAGACTTAAATTCAAACTTCGTCGTACAAGACGTAGGGTGGAGTTTACAATAGCACAAATAGTTGAGATTAGAGTTTGTAGAAGTTAATGGTGGTTGTTATGAGTGTTGGTACGGGTCCAAATCACGTAGCGGTGATGCGACGAGTGAGCCGAAGGAACGAAATGCAACTTGCAATGATTTGCGAACATTCCACACAATGCTACTTCATGAAGGTCGGGGCTGTTGTTATGAGATTTATGGTGACGGCTTCCGACACCTGCCATAACTTAAACATGGTAAATAAAAAATACAGCTCTCCGCGTGTAACTAAATGCAAACGTTATGTGCCATCACCTCAACAATGTTTATTTATTGGTATATGAAGCATCTGCATATGTTAGACAAATCGTATTTTTATAAATAAATATATTTTTGGTATTATAAATTACCTATCCACTCTAAGCAGCATACAGAAATACATACAAATAATTAAAACAACTCAGTTAATAAAAATAAGCAAATATTTGGATAGTGCCTAATATCAAAGCTCTTTACTTTATAAAGCGTTCATTTAATAGGAACCTATAAACTATTATGCAATTATGAGAAACATTACATTACTAACAATTTGTCATACTCATAAGAGACATTCAACTAACTGGTTACCTTTATTCACTCATTTCATGAATAATGTCGACTCATATCACAAAAGGTGAACAACTCAAACAGTGTAATTGTATGGAATTTGTTTTTGCTGTAACCGCACACCAATTACTTAGAAGCGCAAACAAACAACCTGTCGCTATATAAATACTATTATTTGGGTTGTGGCGAGTCAGCGTGGTTAGTTGTGCGGCGTTAGGGAACTGGTGACCGCTGACCCGGCCCTAACAGCGGATTACAGCGAACTTGACCGCCCACGTGTAGACCATAACAGCGGTCAGTGCAGTTAAACTATTCACAAACTGTCTTCACTCTCCTTGCGACTCCTAATATATCGTGGTATGGAGGTCAGTCTCAAGGTGTAGGTATAAAATATTGGACTTAGTGCTAATTTTCATTTGATTCTTACTACAAAATGCGGGAGCTCGTGTTATATTGGATTCCCCTTTAAAAAAACAAGGATGGAAAGGATGACGTCCGGGATCCCTCGATAGGGAACCGCATCGATACCATATATATTATCGATGATGCACCATCGACGGGGGACACCTGCTCGGGCAGTGGGCACCCAGGGCAGAATCGTAGATACCACTGAGAGGATAATATCCACGATTCTGCCCTGGGTGCCACCCATGCTACTACGCGACTGATCACTAACGACCAAAGGAAATTCGCCCTTACATTGTTTCGCGTCAAGCTTAGAATAATCGGAGGATAAACTTATAATGGTAACCTGCGGCAAGATATCGACGCATCGTGAACACCGGGGCGGGTTCAGGGCACCAAGCTTTATTCATAATAGACATGCGCTTTAACCCCGGTAACATTACGCCAGTGCACAATAGTCCAAATACTAACTAATCACGCTATGAAACTTCTTCTTCAAAAGAGATCATCATTCGCTTGCCCTTTTCCCATTTAATTGGGGTCGGCGCAGCATGACTTTTTCTTCCATACATCTCTGTTATTCGTCATCTCTTCATTCACATCCTTCTTATTGATATCGTCTCTCACATGCACAATCCATCCACCTTTTTTTCGCTTATCTCGTTTCTTGCATCCACCCACGTTCATATCTAATACTCTTCTTGTGGCATTTTGTGACATGGCTTTCATCCCTTCTCATCATTTCCGAAGAAAGTTAGGTCTCCTTTTATCGAGAGCGGAAGCCATAAATAAGCGTCTCTTTCACGAAGCCGCCGTTTACAGAATCGACGCATCACCTTAGACTTATTTTTCTTCAACCTAATTGTAAACACACTTGCATGACGTGTAATTACGTTACGACGTTAACTATAAGTATTACACATTGTCGTTTGCCGACACTTAAATCTTCATCTAAGGTTCGGACGTAGTCAGCCTCTCACAATCGTTATACAGAGTGAAAAACATCGATAGCGCCTGGCCGGCGATAAGGCACTATCGCCTCACGGATCGGATCATTACATCGATTTATGTGACGAGATCTCAAACTAGCAACACGTAATAAATCTCACAAGCAATTTTCTTGAAACACAATGCCTGGAGTCGAAGTAAATACATCAAACATTTTTATTACGCGTCTTATAGTTTTCTCAAATGAATCTGTTTTGTTGTGCCGTGTTATTGAAGTATTTACTTTCACTGGCAGAGTAATGAAAGAGTGAGATGAAGCGTATTGGAATTTCTAGTGCAAGGACCTCGGAAACTGGTATTAGACAATGCAAAGCTAGCTTTTACCACATTACCTAATACCTATTGTACTAATGCTTATACGTACTTGAAGTAAATTTGTTGTTTTTAGATTGAGAAAATGACAGTTGCAAATGTTACGTAATCGACTAGCAGGAGAGAGTTTAATTTTGACGTTTACTCTTAGCTTGATTAAATTTGATTGATTAGTCATTAATATTAGTTTGTATGTAAGTACATTTGCTACACGTAGGTACCTATTTGAAGAAAATGTGTGAACTCGCACTAATCACCTATCAAAATTGAACAGACCGTTAATCTGTTAATTGCTGCATCTGCACCCTGCAACCTTGCCTCCTTATTACGCCCAACCTTTCTCCTACCGCCCCACCAACGTCCTACTTATAATCAACGGAATTAATTACACTAGATGAATGAAACTGCGTAAACATAGTGCTTTCTGGAATTAAAAGGATCCCGCCGGTATACCGAATCATGATGAAAACAACTCGAACGAATCAAACCTTGATTTATTTATCGCCTGGATATCTTCAGGCAATACATAAATCAAGGTCTTTTATCAAAAGCATTCTTTCTTGCGTTCATTCCAATAATTCGTGAGAGTCAGGATGGCGGGTGTACCTAAACAAATATTTAAAAGAAGTGTACGAAATTTTTGTACTAAATTTGTACGATTTTGTACCACATTTAAAAAAAATTGTACCCTTCCGTAATTAAAGTATTTAACAAAGTGAAGGTACACCCGCCATCCTGACAGTCAGGATGGCGGGTGTACCTGGAAATATTATGATCCTACCAATTATCAACCAATGTTAATATCTCAATTTTTTGTACCAAATTTGTACTCAAATATACAGTAAAAACTTCAGCCATTTAATTCGTAGTTTGCGAGTTTTACACATTTGATGATTTTCTACTGCTGGGCAATACGGTTATTCTAAGTAATACATGTATGGGGATGTCAAACAAATTAATAAACTGGGAGGGGACGGGAGAATTGTGAGTTTTGAAGACTACATCCAAAGGTATCATGTCACACAAGTTTCAAAACTTTATTAATTGTTAGATTTTCCCATACATTCATTACTTAGAATAACCGTATTGCCCAGCAATAGAAAATCATCAAATGTGTAAAACTCGCAAACTACGAATTAGATGGCTGAAGTTTTTACTGTATATTTGAGTACAAATTTAGTACAAAAAATTGAGATATTAACATTGGTTAATAATTAGTAGTATCATAGTTTTTCCAGGTACACCCGCCATCCTGACTGTCAGGATGGCGGGTGTACCTTCACTTTGTAATAACTTTAATTACGGAAGGGTACAATTTTTTTTAAATGTGGTACAAAATAGTACAAATTTAGTACAAAAATTTCGTACACTTCTTTTAAATATTTGTTTAGGTACACCCGCCATCCTGACTCTCACAATAATTCAGGGTTTCATGAAAGCGCTAAGGGGTTAAATAGGGATCAAAGTTTCTATGGAGGTAGGTACAATATAAACGACTTCGACGCGGATGAAGTCGCGGGCAAAAGCTAGTATCATATAAAATCACTCATGCCTTGGACTTCCAAGGAGGGTTAATTTGTCTTCTTGCCGTTTGTCGCTTTGGGAAGATTGGCCGCCAAGGAGAGGTAATTCATTATGTAAACAGATTTTGCTTATCTTATTCTCGCCAATTGCCAAATCTGTAGCTTGTTTTCTTTAGGTTAGAAAAAAGAATTTCTGTTTGCTTTCTTAAATAGGTTACGAACAACCATTTAATGCATTACAATAAATTAGACAAATTAACTCACCAAGTCACCCTACTTTCGCAGTTCGCACTTATACCCACTCATTACTAGGTACTATGATGTTTCCTCGGAAAAATAAAAAAAGTACCCCACACTTCTAAAACATAAATAACTTTTTTTTTATTTAAAATAATGATCCGTTTCGACAAAAAACTCGATAAATTATGATTTTTGCAAGTTTCCGCGCGCGGGCGACGAGGAAAGCAAATCGGGTTAAAACTAGCGAGCGACAAAGATAAAGATAAATTTTGGCGACGGTCGAGACTTAAACAAAAGCGAACCACGTATTTAATTATTACACATTGACTTAATACATATATATTCGTAGGGGTTACTACGTTGTATCTTGAAATGTGTATGTGTGTAAGTAGATATAGATTTTTTGGGTGGTTGTTGTAGGTATGCCAACAATGTCTGATTAAGCTTAGTTATATTTAAAATATGCTCAAGTGAAAACTAAAGCTACAATATGCATTTTACTATATATTGTATGCTTGAGGAAATAAATAATTATCTATGACAAATAACACAGTATCTGTCGCTGCGGTAACTGCAACTATTGTTATTAATAATAGTCACAACACAAGTCACGTGCTAAAAATAGTTGTGATTTAATTAAAAGTCACTAAGTGTGTTCTAACAACCGTCCTTGGTGCTCTTTGAAGTGCATCGATGCATACGGACTGACGACTGACAATGTTGACTAGGTTCATCATTATAGATACAATAGCTATAATGACTGACAGAAACACATCTCATTATGATGTCAGTAAGGACGATTCTTAATTGCGTTGTATATAGCACCTTATTAACAACGCCAAAAGGGGCACCTTTTGCTTGAGAATAACATCATCATTATATAGATATTTAAGAGCCCAGCTCTCGTCGGTGGAGTAATCTTACGCTGACGCTACGCAGGGGACGCATGTTATGCATAGTTGTTTGGCGTAAGGGGTCATCTATAAAGTACGTCACACTAATTTCGTGATTTTTTGACCCCTCCCCTGTCCTTGTCACAGTACTCACAGTTCGTCACATTTTTAAAACCGCCCCCGTCCCTAGTGAAAGAAAACAATTTAAGCCTATTTATAGATAGAGTTAGAAATATTTTTAAATTTTTCGTTAATAGTTCAAATTTAGATGCATCTATGTATTGGATTTTGAAATATGACCTCACAAAACATAGGACCCCTAGCTCCCACCCCTTGTCACACTTCGTCAACCCCCTCCCTAGCCCTTAACGTGTGACGTACTTTATTGATGGCCCCTAAGTGCGATGAAGCTGTGTCAGTGTGTGTTTAATAGCAGCAAAATCGGCAATTACATAACCTGTGTTTTTTGTGATTTTGACGCAGCTCAATTGACACTCGATGTGAAACTCGTGAACTAATCCAGGGCCTGACTATAGTCCAGTAAGGAAGTTTGTATATGTAAATATATTTTTTCGGGAAGTAAGTAGGAGTCTTAGTAAGTATATTTTAAACTGGGGTGCATAATTGCATATCCGTCACCTGGTACATTTTCCATCAATCATTTCATCAATTTAAGTAAGTAAGTTATATAAAATGTAGTGTCAACATATTTTCAGTTTGCTTTTAGGCGATATAGAGCCAAATTCCAGTAAAAATAATGAATTGTCATATTTTTATTGCATGGCATCAGCAGTAAAGATGAAATCTTCGCTTCAAAGATGAAATTTTCATGTTTTTGTAAAATAAAGACACATTTAAAAAATAATAGGGTATGGCCCAAGTTATAATTACCCAACGTGCCCTAACCCAATTACAATTTCGTGTCACTAAAACCACGTATCGCTTTCATCACCACCGGCCGTCGTGTAAGTGCATGCGCAAGAGCGCCCGATAAACACGCTGCACGGATTTGCCGGCGAAAGCGCTGAGCCGGCGCCGTTAATCTCGCTGCACTAAAGACTCAAGGTCAACTTTCGCGACTGTCTGTGCACTTCGCGATATACTTACTGCTACTACATACGAGGCCTCTATTAAGCAACTAATATGTTATGTGCATCACACTCACACCTGACCACCCGGTAACGCAACACCAAGAATTAAGAGATAGATATACCTAATTTCAATAAGTTTTAAACGCGTTCTGAATTGGGCCGTAGGAAGAATTTGCATACACCTTTGTATCCTTTATGTATTCATGGTTTTAAAAATAACGTGATAATCACGTAAATATTATTAATGATAGAAATGAACGGAAAAAGTTATCTTATGTAGGTATGACTTATGATACAACGTGTGTAAGTAAATAGCTGAGTTACGGTATGAGAAAATGGAATGTATTTAGACACTAAGAAGTTATTTGAATAGATAAATGCGAATAAAAATATGAAGTAAAAACTGTTAAAATCTCTGACGGACACTTTGTCACAGGCCAGGTGTTCTGTTTTTGTCATGTCATTATACAAAAATGTCTTTAATATGGTCAATATAGTTCTGTTTGTTTACTGTTAACATTCTGTTTTAATAAAAACTGCTTAAACAGTAAATTGTTCACATAAAATATTAAGTTTATGCTGTGTTTATTCAAATTCAAATGTTTTAATGTTTTGTTTTGTTTATTGTTGACAAAGAAATGCAAAATTTGACGGAACAGATTGTAAGAATAATGTTTTACTAATCATCTGTAACTAACCTTTATCTATATAAGTATGTATACCGTCTCCTTGTATCCATAGTACAAGCTTTGCTTAATTTGGGACTAGGTAGATTTGTGTAAAATTGTCCCCAAATATTTATTTATTTTATTTAACCTCCAATTTTTTTAATTTGTTGTCAACGTTAAGCTCGTCACAGACGGAGCTATAATATATATTTTGGTAAATTTACAAATATTATAGCAAAGCATCTTACAATTAATAAATGATATTCTTTTCTATCTTACGATATATTTTAGGTATATTTTGCCAACTAGTTGACAGAGTACACACACGCAGCTATAAAATATATCGTAAGGTGCCTTGCTGTAATATATAATATAGCTCTGTCAGGGATGGGCTTTAAGCTAATTAATTGAAGGCCTAAAAAAATAAGAAGTCCAATCATCATTGTGCTATTAAAAATAAATCGAGACAATCAAAAAAGTTGATTGACTTTATATTTCTAATTACAAACTGTTGAATAGGTAAATGAGATTTTTTTTCTGTAACTTACTTGTGAAAAGACAGGCCTGTTTGAGAATAATCCCGGACACTTAGTTTCAATTCAAATTAAATAACTATTTCCACTTTCCTCAAATCAGTCACGACTTGTATATTAATTAACTGTTTATGTATTAATGGAGCGCACAACCAAGCTTAAGTTTGTTTCAGTAGTGAATGAAATATTAATGTGCTGTCGGGGGCTTTTATTACGCGCTGATTGCGAAATAGGATGATCAGGGAATACGTCTGACTAACTATTATAAATGTTTGAATGATTCGGTTCACATGTCAAATAAGAGGATTAGGATTTATTTACAAAGGAATGAGGTTATTAGTATGAAAATAGGATTGGAATGTATGTAATAAAGTGAGGCAATGCACTATAGGGTGAGGTGTCTAACATTGGGTTGTTTACCTTAATCACGTATTAGAATGATCGTTGGTACAATACGGTGTCGAAGGTGGATTGTGTCATTAAAATAAAAATAGTTATATTAGGTACATATTTAACACAAAACAAGATTAATCCAGATACTATAATTTAATATTTTTACAACCGTATATTGAATTTCTTATTAATGACGGTAGAGATATTTTCACTATTTTATGTTCTACAATTGATCTTCGTAGGTTTAAGGCAGTATAAGCATCGACTTCACCGAGTCCTAATTTTGACAATATTTATTAATCTCCCATAACTAACATAATTTCGATAAGAGTATAAAACTATATTTGCATAAGTTTAAGATTTTTATCCAGTCAGAGTAAACATTAATTATACGATTTTAGGTCATCAAATTGCGTAGCGTTCCTGTGTTTTATCACGCGATAAGGAGCGCCTGCGTCATCGGCGCTCTCCTGCTATCGTATTCACAATGCTTAACGCCAACTGATCTGAGACAAACCAATGCTAAGTCTGTTCTTTTGATAATGCGTACTTGATACGAATCTTGGGGTCAAGACATACTGGGGTGAGTCGTGGGGTGGATTGATACAGCTTATGAATTGTATAGCTGAATGGATCGACGCGCACGCATGATTCATGACTATATTTTTAGTGCGCTGAAGCATGCGTGCAATTTACTACGAACGATAATAATTCCTGACGCAGTATGTAACTTATTATTTTTATAGTAAATTCGTCATTGACGCCTACGTAGTACATTCTAAGCATTCTTCGCGCAATTAAGTCATCTAACAGTCAGATTAAGTAATTTCCTCTCAGATTGATGATCGGTATGTAATGTAAATGTAGTAAATTTCGTCGGGGTTTTACAGTTCTGATAAGTTACAAGTTAGTACAGTTCTGGTAAGGTCGTACGCGAGATAAAATATGTTAAAAGTAGACTGGATTTATATATTCTACGAATCTTTAGCCATATTTATTTGCGAGTAATAATATACCTACTTAAATACGAGCAATCACTTACTTCTCTTACTAAGTACCACGATCTCTTCAATAAAAAAAATAGCTTATGTGATTTTGATTTGTGCTTCAGTGCTATAAAATTCTAGAGTTATAGATACCTAGTGAAACGAAACTATTAGGATTTCATTCAATCTATTGGGATTAACTTTATCTAATAATAATAACTTGTGCCGACTGACCGTGTTCCCATACGCATCGATCAATATTTATAGGGGATCAATAAATCAGCATCCGTCAGCTCACCAGTGGACAGCCTCGATTATTTCGCGCCGCTGACTCAACGTTAATGCCCTGCCTAAAGGCTAAACGCTTTACGCATAAATTGTATAATTGCAGACTCGTAGACAATGTAGGAACAAGCGACGGGAATTCATGAATAATACATGAAAAAAAGCGATGCCACCAGCGGCGGTGTTATTGTGAAGACGCCTGCTAAAGGACTGGGGCGAGCCCTTCAGGCACCCGATGTGATCGTTTGCATATGTTGCACATTCGACTCTCAACCTATTGCGTTACCAAATTTTAGATCCACGACTGTCATACAGGACTTTTTAACGTGTATTCTGTTACTTACGAGTACATGCACAGCCTACAATACTGTTACCGCATGCGAAATACATTGATAGCTGAAGAATTAAAATGTACCTACCAAATATGTTAGTAGGAATATAATATAGTCATGTTCAGATATTTTAGAATCTTATTTCGCACATATTAATGTTGTCGACTATGCGTATCACTCTATTAGCTAGTTGTTTAATTTAAAAACGAAATTAGTATTTTTAATAAAAATATATATATATTTTTAAAAATAGTTCTAAACGTGCAATATATACTAGTTGAAGATTTCATATATGCGTCGAACCATCAGATTGTAGACCAGAATTGTATTTTTATAAAATGTGGGTTTTCAGGGTGAGCCAGTGTTCCTATTTAGGGACAGGTCGCTCCTTTGTTCATAGCCAATGATATATTGCGCGGAGTAGATGCCCATGTTAAACTTTTTATTCTTATTATTTTTTAAACTGTTTACGTTATTTGGTATTTTTTACCTTATTTGGATGTTGTTCCAAACAGATACTGCTGCGATTTATCTGGAATAAAATAATAAAATGTTACAAAAGATGAAAGGTGGCGATTGTCTAATATAAGTAAGGTAAACGTCCCTATGCTCGACGCTGATCCAATACATGGCACTTTCAATCTTATATCATTATGACAGGGGTGACCAATAGGTGCCATCTATTGGCCACTAAGGTGTCGAGCACTGAGACGTTTACTTTAAACAAAAATAAAATAAAACTGCTTTTATATTGTTCAGAATTTCCCCTCAAAAGGGGACGATTGTTTCAACAAATTAACACAAATTAGACTTTTTCATCGCTGCAACAAATCTACCAAATCTCTACAAAGCTATGTGCATACACAACATAGCCTGAGAACATAGCCTGGCTTAGTTGTATGTAGTGGAAAGAAAACCTTGATTATAGCTACAAAGGATGTCGCTTTTAGAAAAGTTGCCCCCAAAGCTTGAAGTTTGAAACTAGTCAAACGATGTCTTACAAGTTATAAGTATATACATAGTAGGGGTTGAAAAGTTTTGCAAGAGATTCTTGTAAGGCATCGTTTTGCTATAGTTCTAAATCCCAAGCTTTGGGAGCAATTTTTCCGAGGCTATCCTGCTATACCCAAAAATAGTAAGTTATGTAAGCTTTGTTACTCGTAGTTAAGAACCACGAAATCAATATTATAATATAAACAGTACTCTTACTCACCCTGTTCTAAATGTAAACACACATTTCGCCCAAATACATTCAAGCAACCCGTCACTATAAATAAAAGCTTTCGTAATAATATAAACACTAAAATGAAACAATATTTTTTGCCACTCCGTTCCACTGAAATTTATCGAGGGAATTTTCGCGAAGCCCGAGGCAACCCTTTGAAGATAATATCGTCGCATAAAAAACTTTCCTGTACTGAAAACTAGAGGGTAGTTCAATAAAGTAGAGCTGAAAAATGACCCGCGCTTGCGAGCCGGTAAAGTTTGATTCTAACTGTGGTCAGTAAAATAGGCCATTTCACCTTCTAAGGTAAAATGGCCTATTTTAATTACTTTTGAATATCACAATTTATTTCCTTTACAAGACTTAATTATCACGATTAGGTAAATGATCAAATTATGATATTTGAGGTATTGACTCAAATATCCCTAAATAACCATCTTCCCGAGAGACACTGACGTATATATTCAGGAACCATCAAGCTGGACGTTTAAATTTCTATCTATCGTAGATAAACATACCTACATGAAATGAATTTGTTACAAATGTAGGTACATGTATCATTCGATATTTCATAACCGACGTGTTTCTTTCTAATTAACTCGGAACATTATATACAGAATTTGATGTCGTTCCTTCTCAGAACTTGTGTGTTGGAAACTTTAAATAGATACCTATGAGAACTGCTGTCTGCTGACGGCGTCTATTTCATTGACAAAAAGTACCTTTATTTGCTTAAGTATGATCAAATACATATATTATGTTTACATTTTTACACCTTAATCCTTTATAATAAGGCGTGAAGCCTATACATATCTTTGACATTGACCGTATCTATGATTTGTGTTGTGGTTTTCGTGGAACGGCCCGCGATAACCTGTAACCTCCGTTAGCTCAATGGAATACCCAATCCATCAATAAATAATAATTATTATTAGTCAATTATTTTAACAAATAGTTCCTCGAGGGAATGATTTCCCGTAGATTGCTGCGGAGAAGACTGCAATCAATCACTTGCGAGATAAAACGGCCTTCTGTCTGGGCTCTGGGCTTATTCGTGGCTGTCTGCCCTTTTAATCTCGCTAAACTTGGATTGGTATCTTTTATACTTTAGATTATTTATTTATTTATTTATAAATGGTAATAATAGTTAAATAACAATAACTTAAATAATATTAAAACTAACTTAAATCTAAAACAATCTATTTCTTACATATAGGTACCTACGACTACATCATGCAGATTTAGCTTCGGGTAAAGCAATTAAAAGATATATTGTTAGATAAAATAATATAAGCCTCACAAAATTAATGGTTTGACTCTTAATTCGTGTTTTATTTAAATATGTATTTATATCAGCCAAAATAATATAAATGATGAAAATTCACGTCATTTATTCGCTAACTATAGAGATAAGATTATTAAAATACCTATCGTACCTACTTTTTGTACATATATTTTTATTATATGATGACATCATAAATCTTAATGATATAACGATCATGCATATAAATATGAATGACTGAATGTTCTCCGTATGCAAAAACATTTCGAATTGCAATTGAAACTGCTCATAGTATATATATTTTTAAAGCAGGTAGACCAAAGAAAAATAAAAACCCTATACTACGAGTAGTTAGCAATGGAACTCATCCCTATATTTGGTTGTACAGGATCGTTTGTGTTCTGCGGTTCTGCCCATGCATCACAGGCAGGAAAAAAACGACTTTAATTTATGATATTTATTGAAGTGGTTTCTCTGAATTTATTAAAGCACTAACGTAGGCCCGCGACTTCAAGCGCGTGATCTCCCATATCAACTTCAACCTTGGCGATGATTTTCTGAATATAAAATATGTTATATGGTTTCTTCTGGACGAAGTTCATTTACTCTTCGTTTTTATGTGATACTATTTATTCAACTTTCATATTTAAAACTAGATGACCCGGTCTATGAATAACGTGTTATCTTTTAGCTAAACATAGGATTAAATTAACGTGATAAAATGAATTCTTAAAAAATGCTTACTACAATAGCTTGTGGAAGAATTTTGATCCGAAGAATTTTCCCACTTTCACAACTGGAAATTTGGTGATAATTGATCGAGTGAAATGAAGGTCTCCGCTTCAGGTATAACCGGATTTCCGGTTGTTCTTCTACCGCCAAGAGCCAAGTCACATAACCCCGGTTTCCGCAAAGGTACATATACTTATTGCTTTTCTCAAACAATGTGAGGAAATAACAAAGATATTTCAAAAAACATTTAGTGAGTAAATAAACATATGGTAATAAATTGACTTTGATTTAGCTCAAATATGGCTGATATATATAGATAAAATATTCGACCATGCATTCGAAGTAGCGTTTATAGATATCTACTCGCACGATTATCGACCCAATTAACTATCTGCTGTCAACACAGTGCATCCTCAAATCTTACATCATTATGACAAAGAGGGTCGAAGTTGCACCACGTCCGTAGGGAGTACCCACCCCTACTCTACACGTGACCCCTGGGTAGTGCTAAAAGTGCAACAAAAACTGGCAACCGTACTGTCTTCTCGAAGATCTCACGGTTTAAAATAATTGCCATACGATAAATAAATAAAAAAATCCTCAAATCTTATAAAAGGTCGGCAACGAGCACGTGACTCCTTTGGAGTTGCGAGCGTCTATAGGCTGCGGTGGCCGCTTACCATCAGGTGGACTATGGTCCATGGCGGATTTTTTTTATACAACGCCGGTGGCAAACAAGCGTATGCGCTTGTTTGCCACCGGCGTTGTATAAAAAAAATCTTGTGAAAACCTCGAAATTACTAATTAAAATATAATATTAATACATATATATATATAAATAACAAGTAAACTGTATTGATAGCACATAATTGTTATCCTACGTAAGAATCTCTTCATAATCGTTTGACTATAACAATAATCGGGTCTAACAAAGCTTTTTATTGTCACTTTAGATCCGGTCGATGTGAAGCGGCAATGCAAGAGAAAAGTCAGATAAATGAAAGCTAAAGCCGAGAGCGGAATCTAATGACATCAGGGCCGTCCAGTGAAGCGATAGAAAATAATTGTTAAATTAACTGTCCAACGTGATTTATTTATAGCTTTGTGGACTTTGTGGTATAAGAATAAGGGACTAAGTAATAGAATAATTAAAATCATGCACCTATCTATTCGTTTTCTGGTCGCTCCGGATATAACTTATGATGAAAACAATGTGACAGATAATTTGTGTTTATGATAATTCAGACGTTTAAATATTAACACAAATTAACATGTCATTTTATGTAGGTATTTTAAAACGGATGCGTCACTGTTGAGTGTTGACCAATATGTTACCAGCAAATAATGCCCCAAAAATATTTGCCATTTGCGACATAACACGGCGTGCGATATATTACACCTATATATTTTAAATTACATCGGCCATAATAATATAGCCGACCGATTGAAATATATAGGCCTACTGATTTGCCTATGCCGATTTTTGGAATTTTTGATTCCATTTAACGTCACTTTATGTAACGTCCGTCTAAGTTTGTGTAAGTTTGTATCCATTTAGTAGGTCGGAACTTCAACTACTTGGCCTTAAATATGTACCTACTTAAGCTGGACCGTAATTCTTTCATATTGCTGTACATAGGTCTGATAACTGATTATGAATGACCGAGGCATGAGAATGCCTGCCTACGACATTTTAAGTTTATATATATATCCCCATTTTTCCATACCGTAGTAGTTATCAATAAAGCCGTCATAAGAACTAAGTTTAGGCTACGACGATTGATTGATCGAAACAGTATTGCAATACTCGCAAACATAAAACCAGGTGAGGGAAATAAAAATTGGCCTTCGCCATTTATTTACGTCTGGGCGTACTGTTTACTGCGCGAGTGAAGTATGTTAATATCCTTATTTTATTGGGGTACAAGAATGACCAATACTTTTGCAAACCATGCACGTTTTTTGCTCATACTTCACGCATGAGCTAAAGCGTGGCTCTGCTTAGAAACATACACATTGACCTGTAATAAAAAAATATAAAAAATTTAAACCGATTCCAAAAAACACTAAAAAGTAAAACATAATTACCTAACTTCTAATAGGTCAATATTAAAATTTACGTTTGTTATTGAACAATGTAGGTATTGAATTTTTGAAGTCGGTGCCATCTAAAGAAATTGCCTAAAGTTGAGAAAATGGCACCGACTACAAAAATTCACATTTTTTAGTGATTCATTACCAGAGTGCATCTCATGATAATTACAATAAGCTCAAACACGGCTAAGATACGCTGTTTTATTACGGGGTTCCATTGCCTACCTTCCGGCTTCGATTACCAGATCAGGTTGATGGTAACATTACGTCAGGACCATTTAAATTGGCTTTGTCATAGTCGCTTCAGTATCATTCATGATCGAAAGTTTTGGATTGCCATCCGTGGTCTTCTTTATCAGTTCCCGTTAACCAAATGCTACTTTCTGAATGCAAATACTCGATTTGTTACCGAGAATACTAAAATAGCTATATGTTTCGCTTGAATTTTTGAGGAGTTCCCTCACTTCCTCATGGATTCCATCATCAGAAGTAAACTTTGAAAACAACGGGACGAATCAATCTGGAAGCATATGCTTTCAAACAGAAAAATAATTTTCCAAATCGGTGCATAAATGGCGGAGTGATCGCGTAATAAACATACACAACCTCCTCCTTTTTTTGAAGTCAGTTAAAAAAAGGAGTAGCTTCTCAATTGCGAGAATGCTGACCCCCACGGTCAAACACAAGTCCTATTAAGCACATTTCTTATTTAATAAATTAAGGCGGTGTAACCATTAGTTTCCCGACTCGCCTCATAGGCGCTTGGGAAATAAAGAAGCTTGGACTCCGCAATTCATTTATGTTTCTGAAAGTGACTGCTCGCCCGCCGGTGACGACCTCACCTGTTCTCAAAGAGGCAATTTGAAGACGTATTACCCTTTGTTCGCGGGACCCTGCCGAGAGGTGCTCACGGCAGCGTTTATTGCAGATCTAATGTGCAAATGAAATGGCAGATTGTTTTCGCTTTTAAAGCCCGCCCAAATATGAAATGGAAATTTAAACTTGATTAGCTTTTTGGGTGTTCCCGTAAATTAGAAGCTCAGAAAGTTACGGCCCGGAGTTTCTCTTGTTCGCGTTAGAGACGCTACATCACCTCCATGAGTACTAATTTGAACCTTACTAGTTCGATATAAGGGCCTAGGTATGAACGTGTTATTAGACGGGTCTGTATATTGCAACACGTAGACCGTTCAGTTCCGTGCTAAACACACGAAGCGCTACTTTCGACACGGGTGCAGTTAGCGGCCCTTCATATGGAGATGCCAGGCGCCCTCGCAACTAACAACACTTCACACGATTTCGACGACATTCTCTAAACAAGTTGTTAGTTTGTTTGAGGTCTTTGTTAAAGCGACTTAACAACTATACAAACAACACGCTTGAGTTATGAATAAAATAGTCTGAATTGTATTCACTGGTTAAAGAATTTATTTCATATCTGGATTTCTAGGGTAAGCTTTGCATAATAACAATTCGCAGGAGAAATCCACTGCATAACAACATTGCTTGGTAAGCGCACGTGAAAGAGTTCCAGTAGCTAAATTGAATGTGTAAGAGAAATTGTGAAAGCAAACAAAATGGTACCTAACATCTTAAGATGCTTAAATAGTTGGAACCTCTTCCTCATAAGTTAGAACTTCTTAGAAATATTGTTTTCTGTAGTTTCCCCTAATAAATTTGACATTGTTTGTGACTTGTACATTAAACTGCAGCATACAGATGCACCTTTAATTCACGTAACATCGTTTGGTGCCACACGCCGGGTCGGGCTTAATAGACGCGGCCTCGACCTGCTTTGGACAACAATAAATCACTTATTGAGAGCATTCAGTATCCTCAGTCGTGAACAAATAACTCATTTGATAAAGATGACGTACCTACCTAACGTAAACGTCCCAATGCTGGCACTAGCCCAATCCTTTCAATCGTAACCTGTTTCCTCCTGGCGAAAAAAAAGCAATAACATTGTTTTTTCATGTGGCTTAATTGAAAACAATAGAGGCGAAAATAGATGTCAACTATCACCTTTGCTATTTATATAGGGTCTATCATAGAGAGGTCTAGCTCATGCAATGTTGAATAAAAATACAAAACCTTTTGAATATTCAACTGATTCACATTACGGCCTTACTTTACAGTTATTATTCCTATAATTACATTTAATCTGTAGGGTTCTCATTTTATTGCACCGGTAATTTTATCCGCGTGAACATTCCAAGCCAATACTACTTACGGAATGTTTTCCAATAGTAATTACATCGGCATTTTTCACACTTTTCGCTGTTGCAGATTTTCTATGAATTAGGGAAGTAACGCATTCCTCATATTTGCTGGATGCGGCAAAATGTTTCACAATAATTCGCAGAAACAACATTACTGTGTTAGTGAGTCACGGCATATTAAAGCTGAGGACTAATTGTAGTTGATTATTTCAAATAATCACTCTACACGGTCATGAGATACTGCCAGTGTACAATATCTATAATTCTACACAACAAATCATAGACGACGTGGTTTCCTAATTGACGTCAGCTACCTATATGTAAAAACGCCTCTTAAAATCAGATTAATTATATCAAGAAAACGACACAGTGACAACAGCGTACCTCCACCTTTAAACGAAGCGTCAACATTTTATACAAAAACTACATGTCTGGATAGTTGACTGCTGAAGGACGTCGTCTTGTCATGTCGAACCGATTTATTGTTTGTGCATTCGTACGGTGCCAGACACATTAGTCCGATATATCTGAGACTGTTTTTAATAACTCATGTGTAAATATCAGAGATAATGTATGCGAAATAATACATAATCATAATCGTGCTCGTCTACTAGCCATGAAGTTCAATTCAGGTTAAAAACCTCCCGTTCGGCCTGCATACTTTATCATCAGAATTCTTCGAGATAATGTTCTGACCCTGTTTGTCAACCTTCGTTTCAGCTCGCGGCTGCAGCCGTGCCTTCTAAAGTGCAAATATGACCCACCCACTTCAATGTGCCCTAAGTGATGTCAATAGGTACTGTATAACAAAGTGACCGGCGCGGTTAAACCAGCCAAGTAATTAATGACTTTTAGTACAAATGACGCGTTTCATTAACGTAATGGTAAGCGATTTGCCACATGGTCGTGCAGCTTGGACGCTGATACAATAATAGGATTAAGTAGTTTAATGATAACGCATTTCAATTTGTTGGATCATTGAGTCCACTGCGCGTGCACATTTTGCATAGCTTCATTAGCCCAGTTCCTTGTCTTGTGCTTCATTTGTTCATTACAGTTATCGGGTTACAAAGACGTGTCGTAATATGCATCAGCGTTTCTATCAAACATTTTTTCTAAATGCGTATTCCATATAAATTTCAAAGGTCAACATTACATTTTGGTCCTTTGGAGTTCGTAGCGCAAATGGCGTTATTATGCAATGTGCGATTTAGTTTTTCGCAATTTGGCTATCGTATCTCGCTTTTGAGTCCCTACCTAATAACTGCCAGCAAAGACTAGTAAATTATATAGGTTGCCAATGTCATGTCTATAGGATTGTGGCATATCTTTAAAATATGAATCTGCTGTAGCTAGTTTCACTACGGAGAGGTCCTTGTACCATTCAATTCGTGTGATACCTCTGCTTAACACAATAGCGCCTTCTCTGAACTCAATAAAAAACAGGTATCCTAATAGGTGACCCTAATGTTTCAAGAAGTGGTTTAAGTGTCACACGCGACGTAGGGCGCGCTTGTTCTTACTGGACGTCATAAAGCAGTTGCATTGAGATATGTCAGTTACTCAGTGATTGATCGTCGACATCGTAGGAAAACCGGTGTTATCTCAAGAAGGACTAATTTTCCCTCTGAACTTTCGTAAAAACTAATGCCTATGACAAATATTGGGATTAGGTGTCAAAGCGAGCCCAGGCTCACAACCGGAAAAAATTTAAGATGATTTTATTTATCATATGTATGTATGTATATAAAATTCTTTATTGTACATGAGGAAAAATACAACACAAAGTACAAGAACAGTTGACATATATCTGCAAAGACGAGGTTATCCCTGTAAGGGATTTCTTCCAGCTAACCTTTGAGCGATTGAGAGATCATATCTTCGGGTTAGGTCGTGGATCGTTTATTATCAGTGTATGATGCAGAAGTTCTAACTGATGGCGTCAGCTACAAAATAATCTGTTCAGAGTTAGCGGAGTTCTAACTCTAAGCGCAAAGACTAAATAGCACACATTGGGTGTAAAATTAGATTGAATCACCACTGTTATCAGGTCCGATCGTTTGGCTTGCGCAGTGATCTCGTTATCGCCTTATCTATGCACCGGAACGATGACATACTGCCCGCGCGCATGCCTCTCTTATCGCTCTAACAACGCCAAGGTCAAAACAACCGACGTTATCTAAGATTTACACTACGAAATTATTTTGTTGAATTCCTTAATGGTCTCGATCTATCGATAACTGTAGCGACTGAGATCGTTTTTTATTTAGTTATGCATAACTTGATACCTATTTACACGAAACGCAAAAAAGTGAAATAAAGCTACCTACTCGTATATGGCGGTGTCAATACCTAAGACGCAATTTCTTTAACGACAGTCAGAAATCATTTTTATTATTATCAATGTTGAGGAACTTTTTACTTGAAAATGATACACATGTTTTGTTTTTAAATCAGAACTGTATCCGCTTATATAGCTTTTTCCTGCGGCTTCGCCCTCGTACTAAGCGCAGTTTTTAACCGTCTACAAAAAAGGAGGTTCTCAGTTGACATATAAATTTGTATGTAGATACTAATAAATCCTTTGTTATCTCTAGCCTACGTTACAAACGTAATCGACTGTGCAAAAATCAACTCTCTAGCATTAGCAGTTTCGGAAGTGCGTTGATGAGATCATGCAGTCAGTCAAGCAGTCAGTGAGGACTTCTTCTTTAATATGTATAGATTTTGTAACAAAGTTATTAGAATATGAAAGATGTTTTTACACTAAATATTCACTGAATCGTCCGATGTAAGAAATTATTAAAGACTTTCTATTCGATAGTGGGTAAGTTGAGACGGAACCCAATTATTGTTGTGAGCTAGTTAGTGGATTGGCCCACATTTATAATCACTGTGATTACTGCAGCATGCAGCCGCTCTCGCTTGAGTAAACAAGAAATTAACTATAATACCTAAATAATACTTTTAGTTTAAAGTAATAGTATTAAATTTATGGCTATAATATTATGTAGGTTGTTAATAAACTTAAATCATAAAAGATTCACTTGTTCAATAAATGGGAATCCACATTGAATAAGCCATAAAATTGTCGCTTCCGAGTCCGACAATCGTTGAATTACAGCAAGTTATTTGTTGGGTGGGAGCACTGCGCCGCGTCTTTAAAACGCAGGTAGGCGTGTTACCTCTCAATATTTATGTGTTCAAGTGTTTGGAAATAAACCACACAGTGTAGGACAACATGGCTTGTCAAGGTACAAAAAAGTATATACATATAAAGCAGACTTTTGTGCTACAATGAGTTTTGAATTCACGTTTACCTCAGCAGAAGTGTCGCCACAGCAATTTGTAACACGTACATATAAAAAACAGGCCAAGTGCGTGTCGGGCCACGCACAGTGTAGGGTTCCGTAGTTGCCCGTCCATCACGTCACCGGTCATATGCGGAATTACGGACCCGTAGAAGGGTTTTTACGGATCTTAGTACTGATGATGTACTTTTTTGAGATGTTGTGTTGTATACATATTTTTGCCCTTTACGATAATGTCTACTTAGCTGTGATAGTTTTCCTTTTAAATTCATCGTATATACTACTACCCTGATTTTTTTCACATGCCTAGTACTAGCCACCGTTTAGCTGACAGGGGGGGAGGGACACTTGACCTTATCACTACAAAGCTTAATATCACGCCAACCGATTGAATCAAAAAATGATTTTAGAAACCTTATAATATTTTTGAAAGAGCTATCCAACGATACCCCACACGATGGGGTTTGGAAGAAAATAAAATTGCACCACCACTTTACATGTATGGGAGGGAGGTACCCTAAAAAAATTATGATTTTATTCTACCGTTTTGTCGGCGTCATTGATATATGTATACTCATGCCAAATTACAGCTTTCTAGTACTAACGGTTACTGAAAAAAGCGGGGGACGGACGGACGGACATGGCGGAACTATAAGGGTTCCTTGTTTACTACGGACCCCTAAAAACGATAACCAATAATTGGCCGTCTTTTTTATAATTTATGCTTTCCGGTTTTCATATGTGTACCAAGGACTGAATTAAAATTACCTGTTCTTTGCATTCTTCATGTCCGTTAATCCTATTTATCGTGTCACGGAGATATTCATTTGCTGGAGTGACAGATATTTTATCTTATGTGTGAGTTTATGTACTTACTTACTACGCTTGCGTGTTTGTAGGTTATTTTTGCGATGTAGACAATGTAGAATATTAAAATGTATTGATACGGGTCACCATGTTTCAAGCTATCGGTATCGCGAATGCTCATGATTGAAATGAGAACCGCGGATCGGTTCAAACCATTTCGAGATATTTTAATAGATCTGAAACTCATAGGAGTATTCGGTTAGCTAGAATATCTGACACAAGTGGTGCAGAACTATTATAATATTGTTTGTTAGTTTTTTTGCATACCAGGCTGAATGTATAACACCTAACACCTGCGTTAATGCATTTTAGGAATTTCATATAAAGTATGTTATAAACACACGGTTTTCGGGGCAAAGTATCAACAACATGTCTACGTTTGCAAACGAATCGTTTATCATGTGCATGTTTACATCTAATTGAGTTCAAGTTATTCAGGGAATTTCAAATAAATATTTACTTGCGTAATATTCTTGCTATAGATTGTCTTAATTAAGTATTTATAAATATTTTGGACAATGAAAAAAAACACATTTGACGTTTTTAGCGTAATCTCTTTAGTTGTGTGTATATCTAGAATCATAGTAACTATTTATCTGAATGGTATATAATTATTGCAAACAGATAACAAATATGTAAATAAAAAAACTTTAGAATCAAATTTTCTTGACAAAGCTAAATTAGGAATGTTATGACCGAAATGCACGTATGTTGTTTATTGAAACGATTTTTAATCAACATATACTAAACCTTCTTATTAAATTTACCCCAAATAGCAAACATAACATCTGTTCATGAGAGAAAAAATGGTCGTAAATAATATAAAACTCAACTAATTAAGGATCACACTAATTTAGATTGCTTGGAAAATCTCTCAGCGATTACACGTTCCCGCTGCTTGTTCCGTCAATTGATCTCTTTAACAAGTATGCGGGAATCAAGCCTTTTAAAGCATTAGGTCATTGTTGGAACGATGCATTCATCCCGCATACGAGATTAATTGAAACTTCACAGTTAATCGTTTTAGAAAGTTTTGGAGGCATGCCAACAGCTGTTCTGCATCAAGCATCAAATACTGTACGGAGTTTTGCTCAAGTCAATCCTTAAAGCAATGAATTCGTAACTTAATCTTCAAAAACCGATACACTTTTAATTTATAATTGAGTTGATGTTATTGATACCTGCTACATATAGAGTTAGATTACGTCATGGTTATAAATATTAGACGAAGTAATATGCATAACAACTACTTCAATAGACGACGTAAATCAGTGTATCGGTTCAAATTGCGTTAACGGCTCTCAGTTAGAATCTGGATTGTGTTAGCCAGAGGGGAATTCCTAATTCGGCCTTAAAATAATAATCGCTCTGAATAATAATAAAATTGATGAACACGCAGTTGGTTGCTTTGAACTGGTTTAGATATATTCTCCCGGCCCAATCCAGAGCGTGTATGGCTGTGCCACAGATATTATGCTATTGTATGTCCAGGAAACTGTGAACTATGTAGTATCGAACAACTCAATTAAGACCGACGTTAAACCCCTGGGAGAGCCCTTGCCCTCGCTCCAGCAATGATGATGATGAGCTCGTGTCGCTTTAATGCATGAAATTATGTAGAAGGCATTCCGGCTACAACAGTAGTAAAAATCCTTACTGCCGCTAGTTTATGATCTCGTAAATGATCGATGGCATACTATCGAGCAGTCCATCAGCGTATTTCGCGTAATGTTAGATAATAAATCTCCCGCAGCGCTAACTTTGGCTATTATCCAATGGTTATTATTACTTAATGATTAATATTATTTAAAGTACCCCGAAACGAAGCATAGGTGCAGTATAAATGCATGTGCTCAAGCTCTAAACACATGTAAAACGGTTTCAAATAATGAATCGATTCATTAATCATGTAACAATTCCTGGTAGTTTGTAAATGCATTTCTCTCGTGTTTCACTTTCATCTATAAATAGAAAATGTTACGATAGCCGGTTACAATGTAGTACTTACTAGTGTTATGTTTTTGAATCAATAAATAGTGTAGCTTGTACGATCGCTTCGCAGTTAGCACCACATTTAGCGTGCTATGAGGTAAGTCTATGAAAACAATTTTTAACTCGAACTTAGTCGGAAAAATGTAACCTTGGCCGACTTTACCTATACCTGGATCGTGTTATTCGACACTGCGCCCGCGCCGCGCAGGATGTTTACATTTTGAATAGAAGTGGAAACTAGGTGATTACACCTTTGATGCTCTCGTAAACCGCGATTTTGTAAAAACAAGCGGCGCCTTCAACAAAATACCCGGGAACTTTCCTTGTTTACTGCGGCGTTCATCGTAATGTGTCTTGCAATATGATTGGCCTTGACAACGGCAATGAATATGGCGGTAATAAAGTAAATATCTAACGACACAACAAGCGGCTTCTCAAGTGGTTACGTCAGACGAGCTCCCGTCAATGGCGCGAAATGCAGGCATGTGTCCGGTCGCTAGCGCCCACCGCCGTCTACTTCTGATGATCGTAACATGTCAGAATTATCGTCATCTAACCTGCTAACTTCAATGTCGATCTTTAGATTCAGTCGATTATGCACTAAACATTCTTTGAAAGTATGAGATTTTATGTTCATATGTTAGGCATTTGATATCTGTCTACGAAGTAAATATCGTTTTATAGTAATACCATCTTAATCTATGAAGTCGTCGGTAAACATGGATACAACAGATTACAAACATAACAAGTCAAGTTAAAACAATAATTATAACTAGCTAGTTGCATTATTATGCCGTCCTTCCCGAAGTCGTCATCGGGTGGTTATTTCGGTCGTCGCAAACATTACGATCACCTCTGCACGGGGTCGCTGGCGTGTCTAACGTAAGTATGTTAGTGCATGTGCAGCGCTCTACTAAACCGCACTTGCTAACTAAGGAGGACACTATAGTCCCGACCCGACCGCCTTACTCGCGTAGATTTTGGCATATACAGAGTAGATACCTAGGTATAGCGGAAAGCAGACGGTATAATGTAACGAATCAAGTACAAATTTTAGACGCGTAATAAACTACGAGATATCTTACTAACGTTTGGATTATTAATCGTAAGGACTACGATTATTTTCTGAATTCCTGTTCATAAGAAAGCCCTTTTTTGATACCCGAATTGAGACATGAAATTTTGATTACCAATAATTACGGTGGCTGTGAGAATAACAAAAAGTTGTTTGTGTTCGAGGGGTAATTGACGAAATATATTGCTTATATCCCAAATATACGTTTCGGTTACCTACCTGGGCAATAATTGAGATGCTAAAATTACGAAACTTTGTACAGTCCAGATGGCTTATTCAAAGGTAAAAAATCAAATTCTGAATCGACTACATCAACTCAAACTCTATTGGACAGTAAGTAATAAAAGTTTCCGTTTGTTATTATAACTCCTGTTGTTTGGCGTTGAGTTTTATTACCCCGAACTGAATTTATTGCGATTACAACACAACTGTCGCAAACGGATCCCGACGTTTTCATTAGCACATTTCTTACGTCTTGTATTCGTTCATAATTTACTATTTCCATTATGTTTCATTAGTCGGACGAATGTTGGTGACATCGTAGTAAAAATAAACATGGAGAGTGGTTCTGAACTATAAAACGTTTTAAAAAAATGCATGGAAGCGTCGGCGCCTGAATGCCGTGCGTGAGTCGGTCGCGAGCCGCGCAAGTCTCGGATGCTTGCAGCTTGCAACTAGTTCTGCTTGTACCTATCGATAACAAATCTAGTTATTTGGATGGGTCGTTTTGTATAACAATCAACAAGATATCCGAAGTATCCGAAGCAACTGAGGTCCAGACATTATCAGTAATAATGACATGAATAGTATACTGTCGTCAGTCCTTTGTTCTATTCTTTCCTTCACTCCAAGCACTACACTGTTAATAGTAATTGTATTGTATTACTGTATTACTTAATTGCTGATAGTGTCTGGACCGTAAATAGTATGATTTTCTTTATCAGTAAAATCTTGTGAAAAATAAATCACCATAATAGCGAAACCATATTAAAATCATTAATTAAAAAGAAAACTATTTTCAAATTCATCATTCAATAATTTTCCTGTACTGTAATTAATTATTGTTAATCTTTAAGCATACATCAGGTGTTTTTAACATCGCATTTCAATCGAATGGAGGTGTAACAACATCAATGCCAAAACAAAAAAAATGCGTTTCGCGAACAAACCGTAATCACTATTTCTTTAGTCCACATAATTTTGTCTCATTGTATCCAGATACGAGATCAAGGTGGAACAAGCCTTTGCGACACACAATTTTGCTATTGTATACTTCTATGTTAAAACAAGCCTACTTTGAGACTTCGCGTAGCTATCTTCGCTATGTTCCGTCAACTTGGGATTCTGGATTCAGCAAAGATTATTAAACTTTTTTGTATAGGTATGCTAGAATTACAGGTGATCGGTGATCCTAATTCAAGTGCGTCGGGGATGGTGAGCTTAAGGCATCTCGTATTACCGTTAGCGACGGAGCGGCGCCGAGCTCTAAATAGGTACCACTAGATAGTCATACACCGTGATATGATGGTATCTTTTATATAACGTCGCATATAATCCGATCTTAGGCGAAGGAAAGGCTTCAGGTTACGGCGGAGCAATCAGTGCACGTCCTCTGACTCTAATTACGACTTGTTGGTTGAACTACTTAAGTTACCATCCCGCTGAAAGTTCTGCTAGTTTTACATAATTATCTGTTACCTGTTAAAAAGAAGTAACTAAATCTATCATCATTTCATCATGTATGTCATATCTATTGGAGATTGGTACCGACATGCTTGTGTGACATGTAGATTCAAGCTTCTTTAACATTTAATGGTGTAAGTAATTCTCACCAGAAATATATACAAATGATCGTCAGATACATCCTGAACATAGCCAATTTAAGTGTCTGTTGAAACGTACATAATTTTGAAATGTTACAAAAAGTTTCAGACCTATAGATACTTAAGGTACAGTCCCCGGCAGATAAGTCTTGACACCTGTCATTTCCATACATTTAATAACCTAAAAGTCATTTCATGTGACTGACATTTTATGTACCTACCTATGAAAAATGACATTCAATTACGTAACGTGACGTAGTTCGTCCGCAGGCTAAAGACAGTAAATTGTACATAAAACAACTGCACTACATCATACGCATGTAATAACTACCTGTTAAAAGCAGAGTTTCCTTTCCTGAATAAGTGGATGTTAATTTTACTGCTGCACATTTAAATACAATATGTCGATGATAGTTTTCTTGTCATAATAATAACGGAGTTACAATACTTAACAGCAGCGTAGAGAAATTTGATGTCAAGTCACTCCAGCAAAGTTAGTACCAATAAAAGGTATCTAAATCGAAGATCAAATATTGATCGAGCCATTTATCAACTATTGGAGGTGTAAAATACAATATGAAGTTTACGAAGAAGTAGTAAAGCAATAAGTAAAGACTTCAGAATATGTACGTGATTGTGCACATAAATCAAAAGTTTGAATTATGTTGAATAAGACTGATGTCCATGAGCTTGACATTGCTCTGGCTGCTTGACTTTAGTTGGCACCTTCAATCTTACACTTAGGGTGTCATTATAACATTAATTTACATTAAGTATTGCACAAATAAGTCCCTGTATATGAAGAGACTGTTATATCATTACATGTTTACTCATTGTTTTCGGAACCATCTTGTGTGGCTCGCTTGCTCAAACACCATCCTCAGTTCAATATTATTATGGGCGGGCTGGGCGTCCATCATAATAACAAGGATTCTTCGAACTTCAATATCACGAAATATGGTCGTTCTTGCGTGATGCAATCTGCACAACGATACTTAATACTCATAAACTATGGAACAGATTTGCGGCCACCATGATCGTTTTTTGACAGCTACTATTTTTTCTTTTTAATAATGTCTACAATGCCCTTATTAAACTAAGTCAAAGGCAAGGTCAGCTAAAACTAAACAATAAAACATATGTCTCCGATGCTATCACGGCCAATGTTGCTCATCAGCAATCCATATAAAACCGCCTTTGAAAATTTAGGCATTTAAATCATATATTACGTACACCTATTCGTACACAAACAACATTAATAAAGTCATAACTGCCCACCAATTTAGGAGCTTTTTATTCGAGCTGTAATTTGATGGCGCCTCACGTACTAATATTATAAATCCCGGCGTGGGTGGACACCATTGCATGCCGGTCTTCAGATAACGATGGCTGATATCGTGGGAAATTTCAACTTAGCATCGAGATAGCGTTACCTTTGAACTTGTGTGTACTGTGTTATTGTCCAACTTTACCGTACATAGTTGAGGTAATGGATTGTTATTCGACGATACTAACGGAGTTCAAGCACGTGGATATAGAAACTTTAAAGAAGGAGACGAGTCATAAAGTCATAGTACACGGTGATGGCGAAATCGCGACCGCGGCGAGCGCGAAATATTTCGAACATTATGACGCAAGTGTGGAAAATACTTCATACGTTTGGAGACCCGAACATTAAAGTTACAACACATCTAGAAGAAAATGCGAGAGCAGCGAGCTCGAAAGTTATCGAACATGCAAGTGCGGAAAATACTACATACATTTCGGCACAACTCGAATTACATAGGCCGATGGCAAGTAATAAAAATATTCGGAGCAAAATCGGCCTACGAACTTCAAGTTTGGTGATAATGTTTATTATTACATATATTTTACCTCATAAACGTCCTTGACGAAGTCTTCTGTTGCGGACACGGTATTGTAGATATAAGAAAAAATAGTATTTAGTTCTTCTTCTTCTAGTTATTTAATTTATATCACCATGCTTCATCAAGATCTAGATAATCAATCTAAATATGTCACGCTAGCACGCTACAGACGATCATTTTTATAGGAAAACTAAAATAGCAGTGGACCAACGCATTTTATTAATAACTAAACCCATAACATTGCATATTTTATTAATAAGTCTTCCAACTTGTATCCAAGGTCTTGAGTGTTTTCTTACCTAGGTATACCTACCCGACTGACCTTAAAATGGAAGTTTCAAGAAAAGTTAGTAATTTTTAAATTAGGTTCGAGCAAATTTTCATGCGTCTAAGAAATGCATTTTGACGTCAATATTAGGTTTCCCAATGACAAGCCTGTGCTAGATGCTAAAATGGTGCGCGGCCCAGTTTCGAAGCCCCCTAATATACGTGTAGTAATAAACACCAGTTAACAGTACGAGTTGTAAAGTAATAAGTGGCTGATAGCCACCGATAAACGTCATTTAATAATTGCATTCTGAACAATAGAATGAAATAGAAGAACATCGTGCTTTCTTCGTAAACATCATCGGTGAAATTGAAACGCTTAAAGTTCGTGTAGGTGTGTTCACTGGAAATGACGGTGGCGATGAAAGGCGAGCGCTTTTGTCACCTGCACTGAATAGATGGACTCATTGTTTTGATTCCCGGGCGCAGTAACGCGAGCTCTAACTATTCACAATGATTACGGACAACTCACTTGACGCTAACCAGTGGAACACTAACCTCCGATTAGGCGTTTTTGTTACGAATCTGGAGACGGAGAAGGGTGAGATGAGTCGGATAGTTTATGAATAGTGTAGCTGCGGCGGCGCGCTTGCGGCTTGTGGTACTGAGCACGGGATCAGAGTCCGTTTTTCGATATTTCCTCTACCGTACAAATCAGACCGCTTAAATTACGTCGCCCTCTATTATCTCAGGAATGGATATTCAAAACTCGTCGCTTAATTTAACACTTCGATAGTTTGGCGTTTCCGGTAACTTTTATTCGGTTCCCCGTATTTATGAGCCCGAACTCGATCAATACTGAACGGCCCGTAGCTTTGAATTAAGATAACGGTTTTATTACCTTCTAATTCAATTCGTGGAATATGCCTTATCTATTCCACGCGAGTTTTCCTATTAGAGTGCGGTGTCCGGCTTTCTCAATGTTATTTGGCTGGGTCATTCTCAAGTATAATGTTTCGGAGTTCGAAACTAACACGTCTTTGCAATGTTACTTAATTTGTAATTTACGTAAAATATATAAAAATATATGCATATTGCGATTTCCGTCGCACTTCACCGATATAGTAAGTGCCATGATAGCAAAGGAAAATTACTGATATACTTAGACATGGAAAGCATGGAAGACCTAGAAACACTGCGTTATTCGGACCTGTGACTTCTCTCCCGTGAGTGCCGATAGGTACTAGCACTGGGTCAATCACGATCGTGCATTCAACGCGACGCGCTCGTACTAGACAATACTGAGACAATTAATAATACTCCTTGCCTATTATTGTTTCTACAATTGTGTGCTCCGTTATCTATTCCGTTATATTAGATATATGAAGCGATAGGGCGTCTTCCTGGAATATTGCTTTGAGTTGGTGCAATTGCGCTTGATCAATTACGGGGCAATAGGTATTTATTAGTCTACCTATTTAATGGTTTCCGCTTTGAGATATTTTCTTCATTATAATACTTCTTTAATAATCGTTCTTATAATTTACTTACTTAAGAAAAGGTCAATTAACTATAAATATTAGCGTGAACTAAACGTTATTGAAAGAATAATTTTTGATGGTTAAAAAGTATTTTCTTTTATTTGCGTAAGTGTTTGAGGTGTGCAATAAAGAGTATTTGTATTGTATTGTATTGCTTATATTCGGAAAATACCAAAAGTGCACCCAGCTGCAATAGTCGCATACTCGCCATCTTGGATTTGCAAATACACGTCATTTTCGTAATCGGCACCCCGACGAACCTCGAAGATGACACCTATATCGAATTTTACGAAAAGTAAAGATTTGCTCCCCGCACAAACTTGGAACCCCGTTTTACCCCATTAGGGGAACAATTTAGAAAAACGCGGAAACATTTTTTGTTGTATTTAAACAGAGAGTCTGTATACGAAGTTTTAAATCTCGCACTTCAAAAAAGATTTGCTCCCCGTACGATCTTCTTGGAACCCCCTTTTCACCCCTTTAGGGAAGCAATTTCAAAAAACGCTGAAGTACGTTATGTCGTATTTAAACAGAGAGTCTATTTACAAAGTTTGAAATCTCTCACTTCAAAAAAGATTTGCTCCCCGCACAAACTTGAAACCCCCTTTTCACCCCTCTAGATGAGCAATTTCAAAAAACGCTGGAATACTTTGTGTTGTACTTATTTAAACAGAGAGTCTATTTACGAAGTTTTAAATCTCTCACTTCAAAAAAGATTTACCCCTTTACAAACTTGGAACCCTCTTTTCACCCCTTTAGGGGAGCAATTTTGAAAAACTGAAATATTTTTGTTGTATTTAAACATAGTCTATTTACGAAAATTTAAATCTCTAACTTCAAAAAGATTTGTTCCTCGTACAAAGTTGGAACCCCCTTTTCACCCCTTTAGAGGAGCAATTTCAAAAAACACTGAAATGTTTTATTGTATTTAAACAGACAGTCTAAATATGAAATTTCAAGTTTCTAATTCCAAAAAAATTACGTTTCCCATACAAACTTTGCACCCCTATTTGATCCCCTTAGGGGTGGAATTTCCAAAAATCTCGTCTTATCCCTTGCATACGTCATATATAAGTAAGTTCTGGACCAAATTTGAAGTTTCTGGTTCCAATAGTTTCGGCTGTGCGTTGATGGTAGATCAGGACTTCTTTTATATATTTAGAGAATCACAAATGCGTTTTACGTTACGCGTTTTTCCGAATCTTTCTAATTTTAATGTGATTTTAGAATTTCAATTCTTCACCGGGTTAAATCATAACAATGTATTTATGCGGTTATCGTAAAGCACTAGTAATGGGCGAGTGGTGTTGATACCTATCTGCGTTCGTGATTACCCTCTTCCGCGAGGTCGGGGGTCGACACTAGACCTTCCTTTGGCTTTCTAGTCGCAATGTATCCCACGGCTTATCAACTTCATCATTTTGATAGTGCACTGGGACAGTAAAACTGCAATAATTGCATACGAAGCAATATTTTGAGAGAACAATAATATGAGTTACGTTTCAGTCCTTCCTGTGTGATCACATCGAAAATTTTAAGGTATTTAAGACCTAATTCTGGCGTGGACTCATACAGGATGATAAGCGCCTCTACGTATAGTCAGTACATAATGTATATGCACGTACCTAAACCGTTAACTATTGTATTGTCTACAGGAATGACGCCCTAATTTTATTTTATTTTAATAGTGGCTAAAATCTGTGGATAAGTAATACCAGATATAAATACTTATCATATAAAAGTCATAATATATACGCTCACTTTGTATAAACTTATTAAGTATACAATGTTCACTGCATATAATGAACGAAAGATATAAATTCAAAAGATCTACTTTCGTAAAGTATAACGTTATTTAGATACTAATACTAATTGACATAACGATTAAAGCGTATAATATTCATAACACCTAAAATTTAAAACGTATATTATTCAATTAATCTAACATCAAATAGCACTAAGGCTAGCACGTATGCATGCAAGAAAGCAAGTAAGTACCCATGCATGCAAGCAAGCAAATAGGTACCTATGCATGCAAACAAGCAAGCAAGCATGAATGCATGCAAACGAGCATCTCAAGGTGCATAAAAAAAAACCTAACACCAGAAGACTAAGGCGGGAGTTATTGGGTGACGTGCGCCTTGACGAGTTATACTAAAATATATTATGTATTTGAGTGTTATACGTTATTTATATTATAACGAATTGAAATTAAGTAGTCAATTTAAGTGTTATAGAAAAAACATATAATATCAATATTAAATCAATTGACCGTTATTCTTTATAAAAGTATTGTTTTTGTTGTTATAGCTACCGTTCATTAAATCTTGTGAACGTTACTAATATCACTAATATGAAATTATATATATATTGTTATTATATCTCGTGAGACGCACCATACATTTGTTCTAAACATTTTGGCAGTTAAGCTTTTAATTTCTATGGAACAACCAATAATTTCTCAAATTATTTTCTTTTTAATTCGTGTTGGCCAACCACCAATTCCTGTTCTTCTTTTCCAGTCGATGGTTTTTAGCAGGGACCGTTTTCGGTACGGTATAAACGGTATGGTAGCGGTATTGGATATCGATACCGCTTCATTATAAAGGTAGAACTATACCGATTGAATTATAAAGGTACGCTACCGGTATAAAATAACGGTATCGCTATTTTTCATAGGCGTACTCAAACCTTTATTATAACAGTTGCCAACCGGTATTATTTCGGTACCTAAAAATTTCGATCGTAACTCTTGTGATGGATACGTAAACGCGACCAACAGCGAACAGCGACTAAGTCAGTAATCTATTGCGCCGAACGAAATTTAACTAAAATGGGTATTTTAGGCATACACCTAATAACTAGCGCTGAGTGGTTGGCGCCGTTTACACTCTAGTAAAGCCCAAACGATACCTTAATGAAAACGGTTCAGGTATCAAAAAAATAGCGGTACCGTTATATTCCGCTACCGAAACAATATTTTGCGGTGTCGAAACCTAACCGAAACAAAACGGTATGACGTCATACCGTTTTAAAACGCTACCTTTATATTCCGGTTATGCAGTCCCTGGTTTTTAGGGTTCCGTACTAAAATGGTAAAATCCTTACAGTTTCACTTTATCTGTCTGTCTGTCTTATGCTATTGATTTGAAAGGAACAGTTATAAAGTAGGGTAACCTAGATGAATAGAACATGTTATGGGGTGTCATATGAAAGACTTGAGTTGCACACTCTGCAATTTTTTTTTTAAGGTGAGTCTTTTTCGATTATTGAGGGAAAATGTAAAACATCCCCCCCTGCACTCCCACCAGATTTTGTAAAGTTTTATGTAGTATACCTACCTTACTGTATACAACATAAAACTTCACAAAATCTAACAGCCCTTATCACAAATTAGTTTAGAACAAGAGAAATATTTTTCGGTATTCAACGTATAATATTCAGCAAGTAACAGAAGGCCAGGGAATCATCAGCATAAAGCCATTATTGTTACATGTTTTACAAAAGACAGTGGAAAAGTTAACTTTTACTTAACTCTAACTCTGTAGGGCAAGTGCAACCCTTTTCCGATTTCCTTACCCTACGTAAACTTATTACCGAAGTGTAAGGATGTGTCCCTTACCTAATCTCGACCTTCCGGTCTTGACAAAGTTATTTTAGAAGTGAGAAAAAAATACTGAATCTAGATATTCGTTATATAGTTTTTTATAAATTTTGTAGAAAAGCTTCTGAAGTAAAATTCGTTTATGATTTACGGCAATAACTTTTCTCTTTCACAGATGTTTTTTTTTTCTTTCCGAAAACTGAAGCTATCCGATCTTCATAAGCAGATTATATTTAACAAAGTTTGTGAAGCTATTTTATTACACAGAGTAGTCTGATGAATATAATAATGCTTTTCTACCTTATGCTAAAATACGCGAGTGCAAAAAGAAGAGAGCTGTTTGGAACAGCAATGCATAATGAGTCTTATAGACTTCACAATCATGTCAGTAAGACGTGTTTACGACTAGAATACGACGCGTAATAACAATCATTTTATCAGGCCCGAGGACGCCCTGAAAATAAGACGTGATGTCTTGGCCGCAGACAGCCCGTACAAACTGGCCATTATGCAATAAAATGATCTGATTAATCAATAGAGCAGAGTGGGTCCACACGCGTACCGCTAACGACACGCATCCTCTGTTCCCATCCTGACTTTAGCACCCTGCCACTGTTAACAATTGAATCTGCTGCAAATAACCACTCTAATCTATAAATAGAGAGCTTCACACGCACATTTAATTCATCGTAATCTAACACACATTATGGAACTATGTCTGCGAGTTTGTTTATTGTTTGAAGCGGCGTAACTGACTCTGAGCTCCGAGAAACGTTGCGGGTAAGCAATATCTGAAGGAGCTGCACTAAAGTTGTGAGTGTAAGCATGGAGTAAGCCAATCTGACGCTGATTCTGTGCCTTAACTACTTATAAAGCGGCGCCGTAATTTCCCTGAATAAGTCAGTTCTCAAAATTAAATTTGATTACTTCCACAAAACCTGTGAAGCATTTCAATGTCGAGAAATCTCTTAATATTTCGATAACAATCAGCTTTAAAGGTAACCGCCAGTTTTAAGCAAATGTTGTTGTCGCGTTTCATGAAAGGTGAAATCCTTTTGTGGCACTGAAAAAGTCGCCTAACCGTAATTAAAAGATACAAGTCTGACATAGCACAAGATCTTTTAGATAAGAGCGAAGATGCTTCGTTTAAATAACTTCGACTTCATTTAGTTGATTAAGATATGCAATTGTATTATTTAGAAACAAACATAAGGATTACGAATGTTTCCATGAACGTTATGAATACGTTTAATTTAGGTACCTGCCTCCTGTAACTATACTAGCAATAGTATTGACTAGCAAACACTATAGCAACGTGAGAACGCTAACCAAATGCTAACTATGTTTACAAAATGTGTCACGTTTGCTTCTCGAGCACTATTTAATATCGTCGTAACTCTACAAACTTAGCAAATCTCATTTCTAAAGGATCAGTCAGTCTTATGCGCAGTTATGGATACAACACAATTTCTTAGGAACCGCGTGCCAACTTTCGCCTCGTAAACATTGTGTAATTAGTAATTGTGTGCAGTATTTATATCTAGATGTTAGTTCATTATCAGCTATGCAAGTGTCTGAGTCAGAGACGTGCACCTTACTTCATCCAATTATCCAACATAAACATGTAAACGATGATAAATGAAACTAATTTTAATTTGTGATGCACTGCAATGTGACTGCAATACAAAAATAAAATAAAATTGAATTCCATTACCATCGTATATCAATCGGTTACTTCATTATTTAAATTAGAAAACATAAACACAGCCGAAAATGTGTAAACATAAAAGTAAACAAATGCACCTGTCCAGGTATTTCAGCTGCGATTCCAGGGTCATCCAAGACGTCACTAGCACCTCAAAACTGTATCACTAGTTCATCAAACCTCTTCAAAGTCCGATTGTTTGAGTGATTATTTCGTATTATCGTATATACTCTCGCGTATGCCGGTTCAAGGCTCGTTCCACACGCGCTCGTCGTAGCGGACAATCAGTGACTGAACGTTTGGTTGGGCCAGACCTGTTATTATGCGCCCACCGAGGCATCAATATACTAACACGTGGGTATGCTGATATCACGCACAAGCAGCTTATCGCTGCATCGCCGGTAAAAGCTCGTGATTCATCACAATTAGATTTCGCGTGTGACATCACCGTGTTATACAGGTATTGTCAACATTGGATGCTACGCAGGTAAGACCATCAAGTTCCATCAAGGTCCATCAAGCTGGGTGGCAGGTATGTTCCTCTCTTTCGGTTGAACAACTGCAATCCTACTAATAATCGTACTTGTTGATTTTATTATATTTCAATATACAAAAATTAACATATCCTGTAAATAAAAGGTAACTGATTTGACTACTTTGTTAAAGAAATGAACGACCGATTGATTGAGTGAATGTTTAGTTCAATTCATTCTCTGTTCAGATCTTTTAGTCACTCCTTCGCCTTGCCTCACTTTGATCAAGACTTTACTCGTAGATAGACGTGTTCTAGCTTCCAAGTATAAAAATAAAATTAAAATAAATGAAATTAATCTAACCGTTATTCAGTATTTAATTGACGATAAATCCTTGTATACCCTAACCTTTTCAATAGTACTAATCCGACTAATATTATAAATGTGAATGTTTAGATGTTTGTTACTCGATCACGCAAAAACGGCTGAACGGATTATGATGAATCTTGGTACACTTACAACTACTTTATAGCCTAGATTAACATATATAGTACTTTTATTTTTATTTATTTCGGCAAAAAACACGCAGCACTACAGAAAATATTCTAAGGCACTGTGGATTTTATCCCGATTAGGGCGTCAAAATTTACGCAGACGTAATCGCGGGCAAAAGCTAGTAAATAAATAAATATTAGTGAACAATTTTACACAAATCGAAATAGTCCCAAATTACGCAAAGCTTGTACTATTAGGTCTAGGCAACGACATACATATTTAAATACCTAACTAAGCCCCAGGAAACAAATATTCGTGCTCATCACACAAATAAATATGCACTGATTGGAATTCGAACCCGGGACCACCAACTTCGTCGGCAGGGTCACACCAAGTCTACCAACTAACCTATGCTAAAGTGATGATTGTCAGTGTTTCGAATTTTACCACAAGTTGTGAAACGGTATCGAAATGCTAAAAAATATAGTCATACACTTCCCCTAATTTTGTAACCGTATGAAAAATAGTACAAACCACAAGATGAAGTTGTGGGTAGGTACGTGACGTTTGCTGCGTGTGAAGAATCAAAAGTTATAATCCAAATATTCGTATTTCTTGTCTACATAGTTTACTTAGAACCGTGGGTTTACAGAGATCCCAATTCCGAAGATAGTTATTTATTCATTACAAAGTTGGTTGTTTTTGTATTTAACTTCACGCATCAAATCTACTATATAATAAGTGTTTAAAAAAACAATAACGCACATTTAATGATCCTAGACTTCTTTGCTTGCGTCTCATGCCATTTTCATGCATACGTACATCTTGCGCGTACGACCCACTGCGTGCCTGTTTGCCACCATGTTAGTTTAAACTATAAAGATACAAACAAATTGAAATCCTCCTCCTTCTTTATGAAATCGGATAAAAATACGAGTAGTTATCCAACCAATCGGTACTTATTACTCTTTGCCATAATAGCTCAAGAAAATTAGATTCAAATGTATGGAAAATTTGGCAAAATTAATGGAGAACTTTTATCTATCAGGATATGTAGGTTATAGGACAAAGTTCAATTTTATCCACTCTCCCCCCCCCTCCGGGGCGAGCGTCACCCCCCCCCCCACCCGTGAAAGTGTCCCGGAGCGCGGTATTTTCCATTTTAAAAGAAAACCGTACACGATACATAAAAAGTGTACAGGAACGAAATAATCCTTGATAAATTAACTATAAACCTCTACTACATACAAAAGCGATATCACTCATAGTTTCAGCGCAAACTGCCACCAAATACGAACGTTTTCAAAAAATTATCGATATTTTTTGCTGTAAGTTTAGTTTTCTCAAAAACTTCACACATTACCGCCAAAATATGTATGACTAAAGTAAAGAATAGAATATGCTCTTTATAAAAAGGTATAATTCATTTCTAAGCACTTTCATTTACCGTTGCTGTGCTGTTTTTTAAATTTAATTCATTCGGCCATACAGCGAAATATAAATGTTCATACTAGTTCAACGGTGGTACTAAAATACCATATTCTTCTTATATGTTTTCCTGTAATCTGTAGGTATAGGACTATTTTCTGTATTTTTTATATATTTTTATGGCCAGTACTTTAGGAGATAAGAGGGGCCGGAGAAATGGTCAATTTTCGCCTATTTTCTTAAATAACTTCAAAAATGTTTATTTTAAAATTATGAAAAAAATATATTTGATATCCTTATAATGAACCCTTTCATTTGATATGTCACACAATATAGTTCGCAATATATTTTTTTTTTGTATATTATGTACACCCCACAAGTACCTCCCATGTTTAAAAATTTATTTATTTACGTAACACATCCGTATTTGGGACACCGATTTACATATGTGTGCCAAATTTCAACTCAATCAGTCCAGTAGTTTTGGAGAAAATTGACTGTAATAAACGGACTCGACTAATTCGACTGTGTGTATCCGTCCGTTTATCACATTCAATTTTCTCCAAAACTACTGGACTGATTGAGTTGAAATTTGGCACACATATGTAAATCGGTGTCCCAAATACGGATGTGTTACGTAAATAAATAAATTTTTAAACATGGGAGGTACTTGTGGGGTGTACATAATATACAAAAAAAATATATATTGCGAACTATATTGTGTGACATATCAAATGAAAGGGTTCATTATAAGGATATCAAATATATTTTTTTCATAATTTTAAAATAAACATTTTTGAAGTTATTTAAGAAAATAGGCGAAAATTGACCATTTCTCCGGCCCCTCTTATCTCCTAAAGTACTGGCCATAAAAATATATAAAAAATACAGAAAATAGTCCTATACCTACAGATTACAGGAAAACATATAAGAAGAATATGGTATTTTAGTACCACCGTTGAACTAGTATGAACATTTATATTTCGCTGTATGGCCGAATGAATTAAATTTAAAAAACAGCACAGCAACGGTAAATGAAAGTGCTTAGAAATGAATTATACCTTTTTATAAAGAGCATATTCTATTCTTTACTTTAGTCATACATATTTTGGCGGTAATGTGTGAAGTTTTTGAGAAAACTAAACTTACAGCAAAAAATATCGATAATTTTTTGAAAACGTTCGTATTTGGTGGCAGTTTGCGCTGAAACTATGAGTGATATCGCTTTTGTATGTAGTAGAGGTTTATAGCTAATTTATCAAGGATTATTTCGTTCCTGTACACTTTTTATGTATCGTGTACGGTTTTCTTTTAAAATGGAAAATACCGCGCTCCGGGACACTTTCACGGGTGGGGGGGGGTGACGCTCGCCCCGGAGGGGGGGGGAGAGTAGATAAAATTGAACTTTGTCCTATAACCTACATATCCTGATAGATAAAAGTTCTCCATTAATTTTGCCAAATTTTCAGCTAATTTCACTGAACTATAAATGGTGTCCGAATAAAATCTGAAAATGTGTTACGTCAACAGATTGTTTGATATCTCGTTCAACATACTCGTAAGTATCCACCAAAAAGGTCAAGAATGACAACATAGGACATGTTTTAACACCAAGAGGTACTTATGTTTACTTATACGAGTATAGTGTATCCAGTAGTAATTCGAATGCCCAGAAGCTTTATTAAGGAAGGCGATAAAAAATTTTAACCACTCCTCCCTAAAGCAGGATACCTATACGAAGTCCCCTGGCGTCCGCCGCCGCGTTTCCGTATGCAAGTCCCACGGGCGTCTTATACGAGTGCATCAGCGCGTCGAATGACCTCACATCGGCCTTTATGAGCGTTACAGTGAAACAGATATATCACCGCGCCCCGTTCCTCGGCGTGTGCAGCATCTGTTGCACAGTGAATTGTCATCTGTGCCTAAAACCAGCGACTAACCATGACTAACTAGGGGACAAATGACCCGTGACACGTGTCGCCAGAGACATAATTACCCGACAAGTCATGTTCTACGCCTGGTATGAAATCCCGTGTCGCGCGACATTTCATACCCGGACACGTTGGACACTAGTGAATCCGTTGGTTTAATAAAGATATATTTCACAGTCCCATCGTTTCAATCGGATTTAGCTCGTACTCTCTGTGATGTTAAGTAATATTTATTGTCATTCTAGAAGGACTTTCCAGGGTTAAAAGTCATGTTTGCTAGGCATAATGGGGTGATTAAGTACGTTGTTTTCCATACTAAGCTTTACCTAACTTACGTTTGTATCGTTACGTAATCAAATAATCTTTTATAATGCGCACTTCTAAGGTTTGGAATTCTCTGCCGGCGTTTGTGTTTCCGAGCTCATATAACCTAGACGTTTTTAAGGCACGAGTGAATAGGCACCTTCTGGGTGAGCTCGCTTCATCGTCAGCCACATCTTTGCCCCCTGGCTAGATGCTGGCCAAGAGCGATCCCATTTTTAATAAAAAAAAATAGCAGTTATTAGGAGGGATAAAACCTTACTTACTAATTGATTATATTAGGTATTCCCCTATATCAGACTCTAGTCGTAATATTTTACTTACAATCTAAAGCAAATTTTGCAGTATTCATTCGGCAAATATTTGTAATATTACTAAACCGTTACGCAATATTGCATTCTAAACTTTCTCACATCGCATGAACCGTTTAATCGCCGTGCTATACTTACTTAGATGTCTCTTATCTAAGTGGGTCGAGCCTCGCACGGCCAATATACTTAGCAATATTTCCTCTCATACCACCTTCGAAGCTGTTTTGTTTCTCCTATAGTACATACTCGTAACTCCAGTATTCTATGCAGGTACCGCAGCCGTGGCAAACAAGCATTAGGCCTATGTTCGTAAACACTAAAAATGCACTTAAATAATAAAATAATGAATGCGAATACAATTTATAATATTGTTTCATATCCGGTAAATCAATGACACAACAAAAAAATGAGCAAATTAAAAAAATATCGCATGCTGATAACTCGAAATTTATGCGACAGCTTATTTGTTAGGTAAAACTGTTGCCATATAATGAATTTGACTTGTGCCACGACTCGCTGGTCAGACTCTACCACACTCATTTGATTTCGAGCGTTCGAGACTCATAAATCACCCCCCCTCACTTTCAATACAGCGCTTCCTCGGAAGCCGTCAGGAACACGACAATACATACGCCCCTATTCGTTATGGATGTTAGTTGTGATGTTATAGCTACGGCCTTCCCTAAAATAAAATATGAATTATAAGCATCCATTGTAAAGATAGTAGGTAATTACAATACCTTAATAGTCCAAATATAACATTAGTTCCGTTTTGACTCGTGGATAACAATGAAATGTTTTGTAAACGGTTAAACCTTTTGGCTTATTATAACAAGCGCGGATGAGTCAAAAGTTTCCTGATTAACCGCTTTATCTACTGTTTATTGGTTGGTCATAATCTTCATTGCAAGATCTTAAATGATCTGTGTCACTACTGAACGTAGCCCCTGAAAGCTTATTGAGTGTTTTGTGTATACTTTCATTGCCTTCGGTTTTCGTTTTTAGCATTTTTCCCTTTCAGGATCGGAAGGATTAGACCAGTCATCTTGGTCTTTTCTCTTCCATCCCTTCCACAAATAGTCTGACAAGGTTGTTGGAAATTTGACGCACCGTCTGGAATAGTTGAAAATCCTTTGGCAGCTATGAATCTATATCTGTAATCTATTAGAAATTTAGAACCTTAATTAACAGCGTACCGAACACCCGTACGTAGCCGCTCAAGGATGATCTACGTAGTGACTTCATTGGATGTTCTCATCTGAGAACAGACTACTGTACAATTAATTTTTTTCATACAGAGAGTCATTGCATTGATTCACTTAGGCCGTATTTGTGAACTAGTGGGGTATTAAGCGCCGCGCGCCGCGGACCCCTCTCGGCGTATTTAATACGCGCAATCTTATTTAATAAGCGTATATGGCACTGCCTATAGGAGTAATGTTCGCGTGACAACTTCTCCATCGTAATTATGATATTTTTAGTTTCAAAATAAAAAAAAAACAATTAGTACCTTAAAATATGTCCCATATTTCATTTAAGTACATTGCAATTGTAGTACATACTCAATTCTCAGTTATTCTACCATAGCAATATAAATTAATATCAATAGAAATAGTGTCAAAAAGTGACAAATATTCTCCATTTCCTTGACTGTGACCTACCGAGCAACAACCAACTGCTTTTAGCTGGAAGTGGTTAGAACAAATATCTACATACAAATTTGTCATAAACACACCTTTTTCCCGGAAGAGTATGTAATATAAGTAAATATTTAATAATAAATTAGGTATGTCATGCACTCAGAGTTGTCATATATAATGGAGAAATGCATTATTTATTCCCTCATGCAATACTTTGTATTAGGGCATTAGTAACTGTAGTCAAAATTCTCGTTACGGTATGCCTCTTCGATTTGACACAAAATATTTGGTCAACCTGATGTGACCTATATAGGTTACATTATTACATACCAGCTGCAAATAGATAAACGTAATTTTTTGAACTGACTCTCCTTTATATGATCACTGTTTTAAATATAATTTTTGTCCAGCGAAAGCGTAATTATAATTAGTGTAATAATTTTTAAGTGAAATTTTGAAATATTTATCTCAACCTTGTGGATGTGTTTTTATTTATTTTTTCACTCGATTCATATTAACGTCATATTTATTAGCATTTAGCGAAAATTTGCATTTCAGCAGTAGGTGGATTTGATTTGTATCTTTAACTCTTAGTTCATAGACCCGCTATTTATCATCGAGTTAATTTAGTCGATGAATACACTGGTGGTCAGGTCAAACACAAGGTGTTGTACGCTTTTTACTCGCTAGATGCATACCACAAAAAATAGTACAACCACAAATATTGATTCATAGTAATTGTTACATTGTTACTTATTTGTTTTCCTCGGCGTAGACCTATTCATTATTCCGCTTATTAAAATCCTTTTTTAAATGAATAAGGTAAACCGCGAAACCTATTATTATAAAGGTACGGTTAATTCTTTAATAAGCCTTTCCCTAACCTCAATCTAACGTTAAAGCTACGTTCCATTATAATTAGTGATGTATCAGGACCTATACTTTTATTTATTCCACTACGGTGGCAAGCAACCATATGGCTTGCATGATTGTAAGTAGATACCTTAGTCTAAGGAAAGATAGAGGGAAGGACAGGCAGGGGAATACCGAGACGTGCGTTTAAATAGATCAAGAAAAAGAAAGGTCAATGTAATGTCGTACCAGGAGCTCAAAGCGTTGGCAGAGAACCGAAAAGAATGGCGATTACTCCATCGACAAGAGCTAGGCTAGGCTCTTAAATATATGAAGATGACCTTAGTCTAAGCACGCATGCGAAGCAGTCAAACAATCTCATTGCTGACCCTTTAGTGATTTGAGAATTAATAGTGGCGATGGCTAGAGATCAATAGATCAATGAAGGTCCCTTCGCTCTCAACACAACGTATCGTAGCTCAGACAACCTTTCCCACTACCACGAGCACAACTCCACATACCTACAGAACAAGTAGTTGGCTGCGGTCTTCTGTAAGGTGCTGGTCATAATGACAAAATTAAAGATCTGATTTATGAAACAGCAAAGCCAACGGACAGACTCACTAAGTCCTGGTAAAACGTGCTATTATATTATCGTCATGCGGACGTCTACTTCGTCATTACCAGCGCTATAATACCTTATGAATGCAATAAATAAGAGATATATTCACTTTTAATGCACCAACGTTCAACGCATTTGTGTATCTAGTACCAATCTCAATGCGTACAGATAATATCAAAGGCGGCGGTAGTGATAAATGACAATTGCCTCGTCCTTTAACTACAATAAATACTCCATTGAGACACTATGATATTATTTCTCGCCTGCTTATAATCATTAAGAGCTATTGTCAGTAACTTGTTGGGCTATTTGAATTGAATGCCTACGATTCTGAGACGTTATCGGCTAGATCGATCTGACGATAACGTGGATAAATAGCAAATCATGTGTTCCATGACAACGGCGCCAATGGCCAATGTTTACGCCATCAGTGGCGTTGTGTTCAAAGAATTTGGTCAACCTCTTGTCTCAAACTGCGCGTCTACTCATAATTTACATTCTGAAAACGTAAGACGATTAAAGCTCCAGGAAATCATAAAAATCAGGCATGACTCGCATGCAGGATTTTTGCGAGAAGCAAACACTCGAAAAAAGCAGTTATAATCGGACAACAATGCTTAATCACTAAACTACATCAATCCATAAGGCGACACACCATCTTTGGTAATATACACGCTGAGTTTGCTTTATGCCGGTGTATGCGTCATCGGAAGACTCGGGAAGTATACCTTGCGGAGCAAAACACTTGACACGGTGCCGCCCACGGAGAACACCTCCAGCGAGGCGAATATGCGCTTGAGCAGGTCAAATTCTTTTGACACATCGGATACCAATATGATATGATAATTAATATGCTGTGTGCAATCATTCTGATCTGATAAGCTCCGCGTGGAAGTGAGGGTGCTGTATACTTTGGAATTTAGGGACGAAATGTTAAGTCAGATTGACTTCTAGAGATTATCGGCAACTTTCGTCAGATGAACCAGTGTAAGTTTGATCTTCGATTATGTACCTAAATCCTTAAGAATGGCAATCCGGTTGGGATGAGAAATGAGACAAATTGAGATTGACTGTTTGTGGGGTCCGGTCTGTTCATGTTTGCAAGGACTAGTAACTTCGTACTAGTGTTCAGTGGAATTGACATGATGCGAGACTTCACTGTTCTCATTTGATTTTATTTTTTACACTGACGCTCAGAGACCTTATACATCTCTGAGGATATTTATTTATTAGATTTTATTATTTTCATGTTGACGTGTTATAGATATAGCTCAAAATATTTTATTATGATTAGTGTACCTACTTTATTACCTTTTATCTTGACGCTTAGAGACCTTATACATCTCTAACAAATTTCGATTGTTATTAGTTTCTTAGTCTTATTTTTGACATGTAACACTACATTTAATTAATGAGACTTTGATTATTGTATTATTTTTATTTGATGTACCTAGATAGATTTTGACTTGTAAATGTGCCCTTGAGGCCTATTTGCAGAATAAATGTGTTGATGTTGATTTTTGATTTTTTGATTGTTCGTGCATCGCATGGCAGGGATACGGACACAGGGAGTAAGAAAACTAAAAGAAAAAGATATCACGGCGAATCCTTTATCTCTAAGCCTAATTTCCATTAGTTCATGCGGGAAACAATAAACAGATGGTTTTATCGCGGTGCAATGTTGCATCCTTATCTTCCGATTAGGTACTTCTACTAACGCTACATAAAATAAAGAGCTGATACCTACACTATGTCTATTGGAACATTAGATAAGGTAGCTAAATTATTTTTTATAAATCAAAATACTCGTATGAATACCACTACATACACACACAGCAGCTTAAAGATCACTATTTGTGTCTCTCATGACACACTTAAGGACTTAGCTCCTTTAGACTATGTGGCTGACTATATATTTGTATATGTATGTTTATTTATCCTTAATTAAATGTTATTGTTGTAATTATTAGCGTGCTTCATATGTATTAACTCTGCACCACCTGCTATGAATCGTTCTGTTTAGATTTCCGCTACCCTAAGGTTGTCTGGAAGAAATCGCTCTTTAGCGATAAGACCGCCTGTTGTTTGCCTCTTCTCATTGTGTCTTTTGTACTGTACTGTATCCTTTGATTGAGGTGTGCAATAAAGAGTATTTGTATTGTATTGTATTGTATTGTATTGTATTGTATTGTACATAGTATAAAACAAAGTCGCTTTCTCTGTCCCTATATCCCTATATCCCCTATGTATGCTTAAATCTTTAAAACTACGCAACGGATTTTGATGCGGTTTTTAATAGATAGAGTGATTGAAGAGGAAGGTTTATATGTATAATAACATCCATTAAATAGTGCACCCGTGCGAAGCCGGGGCGGGTCGCTATCAGTATATAAACTATAGTACGCTACGCTATACACCCCTTGCAAACTCTAAAACGATATCTCATATATCTAGCAATAATGAAAATAAAACAGTTAGGTACGTACGTATTTTTAGAGTGCATACCATGAAATACAATATCTTTTACTCATGCGATGCGTACGAGTATAACCATTGGCTGTTGTTTGACGCCTAAACGATTTGATATCTTCACAAGAAAAAAACCAATTCATATTTTACTGCTTATTGTTTACCCTGCCTCTGTGCGCTCAATCAAATGTTACAACTAGCTTATGTAATAGCATTTTGTAAACACGACCCAATTCACTTTATACACAAGGTACAGGTTTATGTTAACTGACCTGATTTTAAATATAACATTATTTATCGTCTCATTTTTAGTTTCTGATTCGTTTGTTTGGTATAAACCTAAGACCTTCAACATTACGATACAGTTTCGAGAGGCGTTATTATGAATCGTTTTTTATTGTTTGTCAATAGTACGGATTTAGAGACTGATTTTAGTTATTGAAAACGTGCCAAGTTCCTTTTGCCACCTGCCTAACTGATGAACGTAATCGCAGTTCACGGGAAATAGTGGGTGATTTGATTACTAAAACTTGTTTAGTCACTAGCATGAATCATTGAAATGAACGTTACTCGATTCAACCATGCCGGGAGTGCCGGGTTCCATCATCATCGCAAGAAATATTAGTGACGGTGTCTGTAACAAAGATTTGGCCATTTGAGTTCCTAATAATTAATAACAGTTCGGGGAAGTGTTTCTGCCAATTCGCGGGCATAGCAGACACTTGACTGAATCAATAGGTACCTAAAACACAAACTTCATCTTATTCATCTAGGATAACTTCTAGGCTGTTGTGATTGTAATTCTGAAAACACTGGGTACCAATGGCTACAAGACTATGTTTTACCCTAAATTACTGAGATCACATTTCATTAAAGTAGGGGTACTGCTCGTTATTTCTATGTAGTACTTAAGTATGTGTAGAATGGCATCAACATATTTTTATTTACCTTATTGGAAAGTAAGGAGGTCAAAAATATCAGCTTTTATTGACACCACGCCACTTAGGATTTGCAGTTCAAATATCGAGTTTAAAAATATATAAAATCTCTACTGATAAAATAATAAATTTAATTATGTTTCAGTAATAATTGTGTAAGTAGGTACCTCATTTAGGTCGGCTTTTGTTATGATACAATAATATACTGCGCCAGGTATGGGAATCGGGTACATCGGTTAGTAGTGTGGGTGACACGACCGTACGTCTACAGTGTTATCAATGGTTCTCAAACTTTGTATTTTGGGGAAAATAATTGTCTTACTTACAAAATCGGATATAAAATATATGAAAAACATACAGTTGTTAAAACAAAATTACAACAATGGCAAAAATAAACCATTTCAAATTACCTGTTTTACCCGCAGCTCCAATTCTATTTTCGCAGACAAAATTAAATAATATTGTATACGACACCTAGTACATTTTGCCTTAATCAACAAGCGCCAACACAGTTAAAAACTGACCAGTCGTGACTTATTCATTACAATAGACATAAAATGCATGAACATTATAGTCCCGCCTTTAACACTTCTACTCTTACAGTTCCGAATAGAAACAGCCTACCATTTTAATATCTGGCTACATCAACTCTTATAAGCAACGGCACCTCAAAAAAGTTTGGCAATTACTGCTTGCACTGACACTGACCGAGAGCGAAATATGCAATTCAGTACAACCGAGCGAGATCGCGGTTAACGCCAAAGCGGCTGACAAGGCAGTCGTATGTGTGAGTAGCATTATTGCCAGTGGTGTATTATGATACTCCCTGATTTCCATGTATTCTGTGAGTATTTAATTAAATTATTAAGTACATTAATGTTTTCAGTACATTGTGTTTTATTTTGTGTGCTTAAACAAGTAAATGCCAATTGTAATGCGTAAATAATTTATTCTGCAGGGTAACGGCCGATTTTTTCCTTAATTATTGGTTTTGTTACTATAAAGTGGCAACTCGACCTCGTGTCATGATCGTGATTGTCAGACCTTGTTTTCTTGGACCATGGGTTTTGTAAAGAACGGTTAAACAAATTTTGGTACCTATCTCCAAAACTTTTATTTTACATAACTTGTAAGTTCTAAAGAATCTTTATAAAACCAATCCTTAAACCACGTGTTCCCAACACGAAACGGCGAACACTAAATAAGCCTCTTATTGCAAGAAGGGAACGGGTTCACTTAGGTAGTTACCTTTCTAGTAAACGTCACATAGATTACTTCCAACCTATTCGTTTAATAATTGTTTAATATTCAAGACACCAATTTAATTAAACTTCCCTCCTTAGACTATGAAACGGGGGCGCTTTCCCACAGATTGATTCATAATGATTATCATATAACGTTCACATTTACTACTACATAAACTATGAAGTACATTATAGGTTGGGGCTGAACATGCACCTTTGTACTTTATCGCTTTAACGTCATGTTTAAACTGTCATACTAAATTCCGTACGGGTGAAAGCTACTAAGGAGTTTGACTGTACCTGCGCTATAAGTATTGATTTGTTCGATCAATTATAAATTTATTTACGTTACCTGCTGTAAACGAAGTAGGTGGATCTAAAATTTCGAATAATTCTAAATTAAGTTGCGAGGAAATTATGCACAGCTGGAAATGTAAGTAGCATTTCATTTGTTTGTCATGGGAATAGTATTTCCGTATCATAACAAACGGGAGGCAACGGCGGATGTATACTCAAGAACAATGCTAATAGGTGCATTTGTATAATATTTTTATGCAAAGTACATCTGAATATTGGAAAAGTGTGTTTTTTCCAATATTTTGTCAAATTTTATTTTATTGTGGGTCCCGCCTGCCTTGCGTATAGAAGCTTTCCTTTTCTTATAGATAACCTAAATTGTGAAAATATATTCTACAGTTTCGCATTCCCAAGCAATTAAGATTTGCATCGGCCCCATAAATTTGTCTAAAGGATCCAAATTATTTAAATAGTAACGCAGAAACTGTAAAAGTCTCGCGCCGCGCGTGGCTTCACGAAACGGCGTATGATTATATTAATTAAGTTTACACTAGGTATTCTCCATATAAATGAACTGCTTCAGTGCGTTCCGGAGTGGTTATTATTCAAACATTTCGTAATTAAACGGAGGAAATGCGGTGAACTAAGAAACACTTACTACGGTCTAGTCTTAGCCGTACGGTTATTTAGGTGGATGTCGGCATATTGCCCCTTATAGGCTTATTTTTTACTATACTCAAAACGGAGTTTGTCTACCCTAGTCTAGTTAATATGGTCGCGTTTAAGTTAGACATATACGTTACTTGCTAGTAAGGGACACAAAGACTACTTTTTTCTTCTGCTTACTGGACCTGTATATATAACCTTACAACGTGCGGCGTACGAGTAGTTTTCCAAATGCGTAAACGTGGATTGACACAAGACGAAATAATTCCTGAAAGATGAATGTAGAGAGCCTTTTGAGAATTTCTAAACTAAATTAGTATTTTATCGTCTTTTGTCAGATAGAACTTAATTGTGAGCACTTTGATAAATTGGATGCATTGCAAGCCTCAAGTAAAAGAGTGAGGAAAATTAAACTAATGTTACAAATTCACAATGTCTCCCTGATTTGACGATAAAGCGAGAATAACGATTGTTTTGTTCCAGGTGACGGCGCCGAAGTTCCCGGTGGTGATTAAGATAGGGCACGCGCACAGCGGAGTGGCCAAGGTGAAAGTGGACTCAGTGGCCGACTTTCAGGTACATTCTATCTCCATGCACTTAGTGAAATATGTGATTGAACACTACGTTGTCACTTAGAGAAGAGTCTATTGGAAACCTTTTCATACAAAGTAACTGGCATTTGACATTCAGCAATATAATATTCGTGAAACCCATGGAACCCATTCAATATTCATTGCTTTATTACTTACCTTACGTACTGTACAACTGCCAAGCAAATTGTACCATCTACCTTTTTGTTTTTACATACGAGTACATAAATACAATAAGGGTTGAGAAGGTCAGTGTACCAATACCCTTAATGAAAAAGTTAACGAAAAAGAGCATTTAGTAAGATAGATCGTGAAAAACTCGTAATCTCTGCCTTTCCCTACGGGAATCAGGTGTGATTAAGTATATGTATTTTGGTACATATGTAGGTAGGATTCGCATTGTGGATCGCCGTATCGATTACTTTTAACGTCAGACCGATTATATAGATGGCAAATGTACCGTGTTGAACATTTGAGCAAGATTAATTTGAAATGTCTTCAAGATTTATCTTATCCTTAAGATTGAGTAGGTGTGGTGACGTCACGTCCGGGGATGAGGATTGTCGCATATAACGATTAAGTAGGTAACATTGCTTTAACTAATCTTCTTGAGCTGAGTTATCAAAGCCTTTTATAAGAAAAGAGTGCTAGTTGTATTAGGTAATTTTAATTCCTTTTTCTATTTATGGAAAATTAAAAAAAAAAATTAAAAAAAAAATGGTAGTATAACGAAAGTTTCGGTTCCTCCGTGAGACACTATCTTATTATGTAGGTATACCAACCTACCGGTACTTACCCTAAGAACTGGTAATGGAAGTACCTAGACATTTTTTATTCCAAGCTGATATTTTTTCAACCCTTTAAAACGTTAGATGTTAAAGAGTACATCATAATGATATAATTCAGTTAGTGTTTAAAATTTCGTTAATATCAAAATCAATATTCCGTCGTCTGCTCCCTAAATCCCAAGATTTTGCGTAGGCACTAGTTTTCATTAAAAGTGCATTAATAAATACTTTCAACGATTTTTGGTTTGAACAATAGGTTTTAAGGTTTTTGAGTGTTCGCTGAAAAACTGTCGAGACAAACCAAAGGTCCTTTTTAGATTCAATGTATTGGATAGTGGTTTTCAATGTGGACTAGTAGGTGTTGGTACAGAATCCTTCATTGTGCGTGATCCGACACGCACTTGGCTGGTTTTTTCAACTGTGTATGACCCATTTCACGTAACGCGATTTCCTTAGTAATTAGTTACATTTCGCCATGTTTTTCCACATTCCAGGACATAGCCGGAGTCGTGGCCATGCTCGGTACTTATTGCACCGTCGAGCCATACATCGACGCCAAATACGACATACACATACAGAAAATTGGCACCAACTACAAGGCGTTCATGTAAGTTGTTTTGCTTATATTGCCACTGAAATTTGAATCAAATAGTGTAGGAAATCGCATTGAATCTCCTTTATTTCAGTAAGTATGATATAAAAGCTGCCGAATCAGCTTTCATGGCCTACCTACCAGGTAAAGTAGGTACAATACTAAGTCTGTATATATGATGATTATGATGAAAAAAAATTAAATAAATAGATCAAAATATTTGACTGTTGTTTTGTTTGAATTCGATGTATTTATGTAAACAATACTTAACAAAATAGTTTAAAGAAACTTTTTGGTCTATGTTGCAATTCACAGTTGAACTTGCTATCGGTACGAGAAAAGAATAGTAATTTCAAAATCCCGCTACATGTTGTTGTGTGCGTGACCTCAACTGTGGTGGAACTACCTGTACCTATTGTAAAACCTATCATGAGTATGATGAAAACTAAAGTAGGTATAGGCAGGCTATCATCAATCATCATACCCTCGACAAATCTTAACTTTTCAGTCAAACTGATCTCAGGTCTACCATGAAGGGCCTAAAATAGAAACTACGACATTATGAACCAGAAATCCAGCGATTCTTGTTCACTCAGCTTTAAAGGCTAAACCTTTTAAACCGTATCTTATCAAACATTTAAGTACACTGTAAAACGATACGAATTATCTCGTAAACACAATACAAATATACAAATTGCGACCATTTCTCTGACAAAAAGCGGTGGGTGGTAAAATAATAATAACGCATTTTACGCCTACGTGAAATATGTAACATGTTCCGCTCCGACCTGAGGGATCAGGTTTGCCAGGCGTTTTTATTATTGTGTTTAGATTTGGTATTCAAGCTTGCATGTAATGTAATTGTGTGGTCGAGGTCAATCGTAATACAATTTAATTCAGATCAGTTTGAACTTAGCTATACAGGATTGCGTAGCAGTGTGTAGCAGCAGTAAGCATATTCATGAATAGTAGAATGATAAGTCCTAAAATATTGAACTAATAAAATACATTTCGAGATGCCTGTGGATGACGTGGCACTGGTTTTATTGCTTTGCTTATTTTGTCTTTTATTGTACCTATTTGCAGAGTAGGTAAAACTAGATTTCACAAATGAATAACTTACCAAATATTGATACCACCACAGTTTTGGCAGAATCACCACTGAGTGCTTTTCCACCCGAGCTAATTAAAAGAAGCTAGAATCTCACACAAATCGACCAAAAGCTGTGTCAATCGGATGGAATCATAGTTTACCTAAAGAGTCTTGAATTATGATAGAAACTGCCAACAATAGGTAGGCTTACCTTACCTGAAGATATATAACTGTGATATTTAATGATCATAAAAACTTCTTAAGTGATCCGTGTTCATTGTATTTATTGCCAGGCGCAAGTCTATATCGGGCAACTGGAAGACAAACCAAGGCTCGGCCATGCTCGAGGCCATCGGGATGAACGATCGGTACAAGATGTGGATCGACGAGGTAACGCCATGCTATCTCATACCATCTTAACTCTTGGCCAACAGATTTCTATCTTGATTGATGAGCTACTGACGAGAGACTGTTAGAACATATAAAGTAAGGCCAACGAGACGAGATAATTATGCTTCACCCTTGTCTGATACGTCATTATTAATATCTCGCTCCCTTTTTCTCTTACTTATGTCAAAACAAGTAGGTAACATCGATTTCCAGAAGAATAGAGGACTTTGGTTTTTATTCTGACGGTCAATTGTACAATCTGCTTCAAGAATCTTCCTTGAACTAAACGTCAGCTTATCTAAATGGTATCTGGTGGTTTGATCACTTGGTGTAATGGTAACGTAACAACAATGCGGCAATTTGAAGCATCATCTGCCAAACGAGTGCAGTGGGAGGTAGCTAATTGTCTATCAGTAACTTTATGCACCTCTTGGCGTCACTTGGCAATTTCAGACCGTTTTAACCGCTCAAATGGTGATTGCATAACTGCGAAAACCACAGAAGTGTTTTTCTAAATTATTTGGCGTTCCTTTATGGAAACTACAAATAGACAGACGGAGTTTTTCCACCTGACTCTATTGAAATTCAGGAATTTAATGTTTTTAGAATTTGGCAGAATTAAGCTCATATTTATGGTCATTATGGAAGTCACTCGAGGACGTATATAATACATATCCACCTATCTACTGGTTCTTCTGGTATTTTATTTTACATCCCCTATCGCTACACGTCAACTAGACATTAACAGTAAGGTTTGATCAAGTCGATTTCACCATCATCACCACCCCCTAGAGTTATATAGTTTTTCAATCGGAGTCCTCTACCTAATCCCATATTTATGCAATATGGTCTGTTAGTGATTGTAAAAGCTTTGCTTTTCCACAGTCGTATTGGAAATATAAGCATAGAACTCCGAGATATAGTTATATTAATCGTAACTCTATATTTAGATGAGCGAGATCTTCGGCGGTCTGGAGGTGTGCGCGCTCGAGCTGGTGGTCGGCAAGGACGGGCGCGAACACATCATCGAACTCAATGACTCCGCCACTTCCTTCATGGGCGACTCGCAGGAGGAGGACCGGCGGCACCTCGCCGACCTCGTCTTCCAGCGCATGCAGGTGTGTAGCAGTATGAGCTGCAGAACAATGACTATGCCACCTCCTTCATGGGCGACTCGCAGGAAGAGGACCGCCACCACCACATCATTGAGTTATATGTATAGAGCAGACATCCTATGGCATGACATGACATGGGTCCACCCATGTTGATATAGCATTATTTACTCGTACTCTCGTCAAAAATACGTGGTTTAAATCTTTCGGTTTATTGACGCCCAGCACGGTGTATATACTATGTTGTACTAAATCACAAATCACACTGCCTATTTCCGAATCCGAGTTCAGAAGTGTCACATTTCTTGCACCTTCATACTTTTTGATCAACTTTAATGACGTCACAAACTGGTGGCCGGCGGTAAACGTCACGAAAAATGTTCTAGCTGACCAGTCTATACGTAGTAATAATAGGTCAATGCACCTCGCCGACCTCGTTTTCCAGCGCATGCAGGTGTGTATAGCAGTATGATCTGCAGAACAATTACTTTGCCACCTCCTTCAGGACGATTCGTAGAAGGATGGCCCCCGCTACCTCGCCGAATTCGTCTTCCATCGTAAGCACGCTTACTAAGCAGGTGTTTAGTAACATATCTTCTAGGTAAATTAACGGATGGATTTCGGGGGTTTTTAAGGGTTTCCCAACGAGACGCCAATTAACAGCAACGTCAAATTCTTATAGTTATCAAAGAGCGCGCATCAACCAAGCTAGTCGCTATAGACGCTAGAATGGTACCAAAGTGATCAAGTAGCGTAATCATGATTTCAACTATTTTCATTTAAGGACATCGATGTTTCGTGTTAATATAACATTTGGTAATTTCCAGTCTGTATGCCGGCCCGGCATCACGAAGACGGCGTCCCGCAGCTCCGTGTCGGGCAGCTCGGCGCCGTCACCGGAGGAACGCGCGGTGCCGCTTCCTGGCGCGGGCGCGGCGGGCGCGGCGGGCGCGGCGGGCGGGCCGCCGAGCGCGCCGCCGCCCGCGCCGCTGGCCGCCGCCGCCAGCATCGACCGCCCCCTGCCACCCATCCCCGCCGAGCCCAGCCAGCCGCCACCGCCGCCGCTCACTCGCCGCGACTCGCAAGGTTTCTTTTTATTAAAATTGGCATCGTCGTGCTATCGTACATGCAGGCGCGGATACAGGGGCAATTGCCCCCCCTGAAGCCGTTTTATTTTCGGAAAGTTCGAAAGTGCCCCCCCCCCCCTGAACAAAATCCTGGATCCGCGCCTGCGTACATGTGGATGTTAATGCCGCAAAGCTGAAGTGGAACCGTGCTGGGCACATCTGTCGAATGCACCCGGAGCGTTGGGCCAAAGTAGCCACTGAATGGATCACACAGGACGGCTACCGAGGCAGAGGCGGATCGAAAAGGCGGGACGATCTTGATCCTTTTTGATCCTTTTTTGATTTGAGGGCTCGTTGTATTGAGTGCTAGAGACAAATGCCCTCTCTCCCACTGCAGGACATCCTAGGGAGCTCCGGCGATCTTACTCGCCACCAGGCCCGTATTTCACCAAAGCTGACAGGCGCGACATTGTCAAAAAACATTACAATTGTAGTTGGTGAAAAAGTTTTCACATGAAAATTATCGATTTGTTGACATTATTATAGCTGCGGTCATCAATAAGATACTAGGTTCAGCTGCTCCAAATATGAACGAGATGACATTCCATTGTGTGTTCGAAAAAAAGTTAATTGAAATGACGTGTTCTCCCTCCACGATAAAGATGAAACGGGCGGAGGGTGTCATCACGGCATTCATCGTCTCATAATTTATCGTCATTTTGTTACTTTTCGATAACTCAACTTCATACTAAGTATCTCATACGGTTTTGTTTTGCCGCCCCAGCATCCCAGTCATCAACGGTGTCATCGGCGTCAGCCGCGCCAGGCTCGGCGGGCGCGGGGGCGGGCGCCGGCGCGGGCGCGGCGCCGACGGGCTCGGCGGCGGGCCGCGGCGGCTTCGCGCGCCAGGGCTCGCTCAGCGCCGCGCTCACCGAGGACGCCGAGGACACAATGAAGAACTTGCGGAAGACCTTCGCCGGTATCTTCGGCGACATGTAAAACTAGCCGCCGTTCGCCCAGTACGCCAGTACCGAGCAACTGTTAGGGTGCTCCGCTGGGCGATTTACAGAGCGACAATCTAGTCTCGGCCGGCTAACGGTGGCACGATGAATATAACCGATGATGATATCCGCCGATCCGATTTTTGACCGATTGAGGTAATGTTGTTATTTGCATAATTTTCGTACAATTATTAAAAACTTTACATATACATTGTTAGAAATTATAGACCGGTTCTGATATTTTTTATTACGAATACTCATGTCGTTTGCCTCGGAGTTTAGCCGTAGCGGTTGGCTCCTGACAGAGGAGGAAAGATCGTTGAAACCGAAGCTATAGCATAGTGTTAACGTAATATTACTATAGATTTTGTACAATAAGTTTATTATAAAATAATGAAATTACGAATCAACTGAGCTGCATTGTGATCGAACCCGTTCGGTACGCGCCGCGCGATCGCGCGCGTCGCTCGTTAGTAGTGTCTGTCTCCGGCCTCCCTTCCCGCCCGCCGCCGCCGCCGCCGCCGCCGCGCGCGGGCGCCCGCACCTTCGTAGCAGGACGCAAACGACGCAACTTCGCAAATAGTACTATAACTACTATATCATTAATGACAAATAAAATATGTGGCAATAAGTAGAATTGAGGCGTTTTAAGGATTTGATATGTAATTAATTAATTTTCATGAAGGTAAACGTCCCAATGCTCGCCACCTTAGTGGCCAATAGATGACATCTATTAATCATTTCTGTCATCATGACATAAGATTGAAAGTGCCGTGTATTGGGTCAGTGTCGAGCACAGGGATGTTCACCTTACTTCCCCTTAACGTAAACTGATTTACTATAAATCGCTTCTGAATCGTGTGGAATCAGGATTGAAGGGATAAGTAAGCAATTGCTATGGCGGATGTATGTGGTTTGTGAAAAAGTTGTCATCAAACGAGTATATTCCCTTGTGTGATCCTATTAGATCTAAATTGTTGGGATGTGAGCAATGCTATTGAAGACAATATTGTTAAATGCAAGAATTAATCCACATTTTATATAACTTAATACTAGTTGTATCTCATAGTTTTAAGAATATCTTGTTGATACATATATGTGATGCTTTACTTATTTTAAAATTACGTACCTAACCTTGATATAACTCCGAAAACTACCTGACCAACTATCAAACCGCAATGTTAGTTTAAAATGCATTTCATACATTCCTAAGAGCTATTTTATTTATAAAATATATTCAATTGTTATTTTATTGTGGATTTTGGAGGGTTGTATTTGAACGAAGTCTGATGATGTCATATCAAGAACGAATGAGGGTCAGATCTAGGAGCAACCAGGATGAATGGATTCAAAATCCTTAATTTGCACTATTGTCATGACTGCTTAAGAGTTTCATAAATTTCTATATAATTATAGCAACCATGCATTGCCTATCTATTCTTTAGCTATACTTAGCTCAGAAGTAGAATTTTGAATATGTAGTGTTACGCGATAGTATATGCGGATCATAAGTATGAGCAGCTCCGTGTAGAGGCCAACACCTTTAGTCGACCATTTGTTACTGTAGATTTTACAACGAAAATAGCTATACGTACCTATACATTACATGTAAGTTGTAAATGTACCTATGGGTTGCTTGCACATATAGTGGGTTTGGTTCGTTTAGGGCTCAAATGTTTCATACTACCCATCTACCCGTCGGTGACACTTCTAAGCGGCTAATATTCTTTGTTGTTGGGGCCTTTGTGCTGCGTCATACCAAAGTAGATAAAATCGTACCGTATACCTCCATTACGAGTAGGTATTTTTAATGTAATTTTTATATGCACTTGTAGCCAGTTGGACACAAAAAATGTTTAGCCGTAACCACCATGTAACTACGTGTAAGTAGATACCTATAAAATGCGCAATTAGATACCTTATTATGAACAATTTTATTACATAAAATATATACAGTCAAATATTAATCAATGATTTAATTATTTTAATATGACAGTTACTAGATAATGTATTTATTGTATATTGTACTGCAGCGACTTAAATTAGTTTAATATTTTAAATGTTTAATGTTATTAGTTTGTTAGATATCGATATATAAATAAACACTAAATATAAATGCTGTTGTTGTTGTTGCTAACAAGTTATACGATGTGTACTCATTCAGAGGAGCGCTCGCAGGGGGCGGCCACGACAAGGGCGGCAAAACTAAAATATCTTCACCTCTATCGCACAACACCTCATTCACACAATAGAGATGGAGCTACTATCCTATCAGCTTACTTCGTTCTTCACATTATACCGCGTGCAAACACAAGAATTATAAGAAAAACGCGGTTTTTTCATATATTACCAGCTTCGTGTTATCAATTATCAGCTTTTGTAATTTGTCGTGGCAGTCTACTGCTTAGGAAGAGAAAGGGACGTGGATTGTCACAACAATAAATAACCAACCCATCTTGGTGGGAATGAGCGATATCTCCTAGACGAGAGTTAGACCCGCCTCGCCACAAGTCTGTGCGGCATCCATGTCTCTAGAAAGTATTAATACCTATAATGGAATTTGAATGCATGTTAATCTATATAATAATATAACATAATAAATACCTCTTTTGGTAAGTCAGTACCGAACAATTGTTTTAATTCTATGGTCCTTTAGATGGTATTTAATTTAATGTAAATATGAAAGACCGTGATCTATTAAAGATAGTAAAACCATTTATTTTGTAACAAATTTGCACACTTTTCCTATACAATCTTGACGAATATGAGTATTAAATATTACGAAACAGCAACAAAATTCTGACAAGAATACATCATAAGAAAAAGAGCATACTAATATTAAAATAACTAGCAATATAATAACTAAACAAACGCGTCAGAATAAAGAGCAAATGCAGGGTTTTCATGAGACCGATAATAAGGTTTTCTCCCACCAGAGCGAGCCATATTTTCATACTAGAGATAGGTACTAGAGGTAGCTTGGCCTAATTGTGTGAAAAGAGCTTGTACCTACAGCTCTGAGGACGCGCGTGACTCAAGAAAAGAGCACTCATTCTAGCATCGTATGCTGCAGCCGTGCAGCAGAAACGCAGCTTAAACCGGTGACACTATAAAAAATACTAAGAGGTGAGCTGGGAAAAGATAAAGTAACTGACGAGGCGATGAGACTCGACATCGAGATGAATAAAATCTACACTCCTCTTTCCAATCGCACAGTGTGAGTGAGACAAGAATTGCTAAGTGGCGCGTGACCCGACATGGCAGCAAGTTGTTCCAGCCCGCCACGTGGGGATAAGACAGAAAGTAGCGCTTAAGTTTTTGCATTTTCCTAATGTTCATCTTATCCCACCTCACCGTACATCATAAGTACTTGTTATTTGTAGCTCGGAGGGTCCATGCCCGTGTTCAAGCTGTAGTTTCGGTACATGCCGGCCGCAGCCAGCCGGTTTGTGAACGTCTGCCCGGCCGGGAAGAACACGGACGACACGGAATGGATGCCTGCAATCACATGTCTCAGTAGAACAACTACACTTTGGTTTTGTATTTCGTGAAATCCTGGTCTGTCATAGTTCGTCGTTTCGTGGGTATCAAACATTTTCTTTCTGTATAAGCTATTACGCTTTAATATCAGATTTAACAATTACATTAAATAAATTAATTTTAGGGAGACCGTCAGAAGGATCTATAATTAGGTAGTTGGATATACATCAAACTGTTACCTGTAGTCGTAAAACTCATTTTGACGCTTTAACAGTTTGACGTAATTACCCCTCTGATGGAAGTCACGGAACTAACCCACTCTGACTTTACTGCCGTCTGATAACAGGGAGTCAGCAGGGAGGCTATTTAGTTCTCCATTTTCGTAAAAGTGACCTGTTTTGAAAGGAAACATCAACACGTAACTATTTTGAATACTTACATTTTTTATTTTTTGTAAAACATTAAAAGAGTTAAATATGGTTTGGATTCGATAAATCATATTTGAACACAAGGCCGAACTAACGTAATGGAACAAGAGCGCGAAATATGAATTGCTATGTGACGAAGATGATCTAAATTGAGGCCCTAGACTGCATATCACAAGGACTGGATGGCCCCGAATGCTCTGTAGGCAGGATTTAACCTAGCATAGTTAATGACAAATCTATGTAGGGTCGGAGGCGGCGGATCGGATTCGGATTGTACAATTAAGGAACGTGCCTAGATGTTAAGCCAGTAACACGAAAACGTTTTTTATTTTTAAATTATAAAAAAGCTAGTATTACTAGTAAAAATTCATTTTTAAACAATTATGATGGGCATTAAATAAAAAACTGTTTAATAATTATTATATATTTAAATCAACATTCCATAACAACATTTACAAGCCATGTGCACATTAGAGCACATAATAATTAATAGAGTAGGTGTAATTTAAATTTAACAAGGTAATAATAAACATGAACTACTAAAATTAATTGCTAATGTAATGTTTAGGTACAGACAAATAATTGACAAACTACCTAACGAGAACTAACTTCATATACAAGTAAAAACAAAAAGAGCAACTTACTGCTTACAAATAAACTTAAAAAGAAACATATAAGTACTTAAAAACAAATTATACTTAAATACGAAAATGCTAAACTCAACGCAGCTTTAAATCCAATGGGTTTTAAGACCCCTATTGATTCTTCCAAATCCAACCGTAACCCAGAGAGTATAATGAAAGTAGTAACCTGTTAAAGTAAACCACTAATTCTATGGTTGCAAACAAGCGATATATCTTCTTTACAGCCAATATAACCCTTGAGGCATTGACACCATAAAGACGTGAGACACATAGTCTGCACGACCATGCAAGTGTAAAGGAGATTTCATTATCGCCACGTTACAGGCATCACTTTCATCGGCGGGAACTACATTCGAGGTATACTTAATTGGTTTGGTTAGCCTCAAATAGCAATTTCACGGTTAATAATGCACATTTAAAGATACTCGGGGTCACGGCCAGTGTTGAGGGAGTAGTTTCGATACATCCCGAATTGCAGGAGATTATTTGTGAACGATTGACTCTTCGGGAGATACACCATCGGCACTGAGTGGATGCCTACGGAAAATAAATGTTTACGTTAAATGAAATATCTTGCCGCATTTTTTACTAAATAGGGATATGGTCAAGTATTAATTAAATTTATCGATTTACCTGAACGTTTGAAAAGTGCTACAAGATCCTTACTGCGAGATCCAAGAATATTGTGATGACGTCTCGTTTAGTAAAAATAGTGTGAAAATCGTAAAATTTAAATTAAAATACTGATCTATGCCATAGACAAGAAGAGTAAAATTGGCACCTACACACGAATTAGACTTAGTGATAATGTAGGTACTAGGTACCAATAAATGGGAAAAACAAACAATTGAGCAGATTATTTAACTAAAGGCAGTAAATAAGGAACAGAGAGGTAGGTGAGAGGAGAAGTAAAAACGTATATTAGATACTTCGTTAAAAATTGTGCATATTTAAGATTGCCACACCCGAAGAGGGTCCACGAGAAGCCAATTATGACAATATTGTAACATCTTGTTTTTTACCATGTGCATCTTGCAATAAATCTCAGTTGTAATAATAGTAAGAAAAAAATGATACTTATACTGTACGTCATTCTTGAAGCCAATTTATTCGAAATAGGCATTCACAAGTCCGGTACCTATCGTAGGTAAAATATTATGTATCTATAGAACCGTGTTTTGTATGTAACGCATGTAGTTAGATTTCGTAACAGCATCCAATACACTTCTTTAATGGAAACAATACATTTTCGACGTGATACCGTTATACGATTCAGGTTGTGAAGTCTCAGGTAACAAAATCAAATATTTATTAATGACAATAACATACCCTCTAAATTTATAGCGGTCACGGTCAAATGGTCAACTCAGCTGATATTTTTTGATCAATCTGATATATCATATTATCTACTAACCTGGGGCATACCATCCGTATTCACTGGCACTGGTCCGGTAGAACGGGTGCTGCTTACTCACTTGAGAACCGTAGCCGTTGAACCAATCTGAAATATGATTGCCAGTTAATAGATTAAGATACTACCGGTTTCAGTCAGGGTTCCCTACCTCGGGATCAAGCTTCTATTAAACTAGGTGCTAATAATTCATAATGCACCTACAAATTCTTGTTTTACCAAAGATATGTTCGGTAATAGTAGATTGTGTGTCAAGGGAAGAAAATGATGTATTTACGGCGAGGCAAAATTAAACATCGCGGTAATCGCTATAAAGCGAAAGAGACAATGACTCGTTTCTGAATAGCAGGTGTGAAAGATTCTTTTCAACTTGCATGCTGGCTGAGCCGTATACCTATAAAGGTGTATCGGAAAGCCCGCATATCGCAGGAACCGCTTCCTGTTTCAGCAAAGATCAACGACACTGTAATCTAGATAAGGCGCGTTCTACGATATAGGTACAGGCTGCTCCAATTAATGAAGTTGCTGCGGTCGGAGTATATCAAAAAGGGCTCCATTTTGGGACTTTTTAATAAATAAAAAATCTTATTTTTGTTACTTTTTATATTAGAATTTTAAAGAATACATTAAAATAAGCATCTTTTAATAATTTAAATTTTTTGACTTGCCCGTTTAAGAACTAGAGCGATCCAAAGTTGCGAGTTCGGCCATAGGGGTAATAATCCCTATGGCCGAACTCGCTACTTGAACGGACGGGCCAGGGACTTACACAACCCTAAATACATTTGAAGATTGAAAAGATATTTATCTAAGGAGAAAAGCAAAAAAAATACGCCATGGCTGCGTTACAGTGTTTCTAGTTATGAACATACAATAATTAAGTACGCTACATTTAAATAAACAATTAACATAGGTACTTACGCGGATGTTCGAATCTCTTCGGTAAGTTGCAAGTAGCAAAATAATCTGAAGTTTTTGGTTCAGGTTTCTTAATTTCTCGCTGAAGACTGTCTTTGTCGACGCACGTTGCTGAGCAAAACCCGGGTTTCGGATTCTCATGTTCCCCTTGGTGTTCACTCATTATGAAAAATTGTAGAAATTAACAAAATAACCGAAAATACAACCGTCTGCGTAGAAAAGCGGATCTTAATAATCAAACAAAATTGTTGTCATGGAAACTGCCGTTGCGTGGCTCTTGCGGATGCCATGATGCCATACAATCGAAGTTTGTCGACATGTAGGTTTCGGCAAATAAGTACGGCCTGAATTGCTTCGAGAAAAGGATGGTACAGACGTGCCTCTTTGTTTTGCTCGACTTGTCGGGGCCCTGCCGTGTCCCCAGATTTGTTAAAATGCGATGTGATGCAAAAAAACGATAACATTTGATTAAAACCAAATTCACCCCAATCTAAATATGCGTTGGACTTTAAACTCTAAGTTAAGTTGGATTTTTATTGGAAATTAGTTTAAAAATGAGTATAATAATATATGCTCTGTGAGAGATCAGTTTCAACTTTCGAAACGTAAAAAACATGCTATACTTAAAAAGAAGATGAAGATATTGCCTTAACGCGCAACTTACCTACTTACCCAGAGACATTTCGCAATATTTTTAGAATAAGGACTTAAAAAAATCTTAATAATTTTCTTCGAATTTTTATACAGTCTGACAGGATTCTCAAACTTAAGGCGATTCCTAATTAAATCGCGTGATTAGTTTTGGATTTAGGGTGTGTTGCACCAAACCGTCTGTATGGAAAGTTTGACAAGTTTCTATGGGATAACAGCTGCTGTCGCCATATTTAACGTTGATCGATCTGTAATCGTAACTTGGTGCAACCCGCTCTTATTGTAGACGTAAAAAACTATTCACTTGATTGGGCTTATTGGTAATGTCAACTTCAGAGACTGCTGGTAACTACTATGCATTTAAAAACTCCTGGCGAATGAACAATGCTAATAACTCGTCGCGCTTCAATGAGTTTTCATTTCAAATTAGAACTTCATATCGCGTAAATGAAGTTAGCAAAACGGGTATTTTTATCTAAGCTCAAGTACTTAGAGTTTAAAGTTCAACGCATACTTAGATTGGGGTGAATTTGGTTTTAATCCAATGTTATCGTTTTTTTTGCATCACAAATTTATATAAATATGTACTTAGGCTTGCGACACACGTCAAATTCCCGTTTGTCACTCGATTTAGGGGCGCGGGCACAGAATAATCAATAGTACCTAAAGGGTGCAGGGCGCTTTTTACAACAAAATAAATAAAAAACAAAAATCAAAATCAAACATTTATTTTGCAAATAGGCCACAAGGGCACTTTTACATGTCAAAATATTAATTTACAATTTAAGAAAGTCTGACTATAATAAGTAATACATTTTTCATGTCAAAATATTAGTTTACAGTTCAAGGAGGAATAATAATTTCGGGTTTACAATTATAACAAAATCCTTCGTTGTCAACAGTCCTGATAATAAACTCTACGAAGGCTTTACGCGCGACCTAATTCAGTACCGAGAGGAGGGCCTGCAGTTCCGGTACCACCGGCTCGGCTTGTATGGCAATTCCCGGGAATTCTCGGGATTTCCCGGGAACTTGCCTAAATCAGTACATACTAGGTACCCGTTTCAATTACGTGTAGTAATTGAATACCCAGTATTTAAGCAGCGGTTTTTTACGACAAAACCATGCCGAATGATTTAATAGACCTGGAATATAAAAAAAGAAACACGTTTCGGTAGAACTGTAAGACCAGGGACGTGATACAGCGATGGAAAAAATGTAAAATGTGTGCCTATCAAGCTTCCATCGGCATTTCTTCTCTACATGAACGGCACAAAGAGTTATTTACGAAAGAGCACGAGTATTCTTGCAGAGAGAATTTCAAAGTACGTATATTTAAAAAAGGGATAATTCACAGTCCGGTAGCCTTTAACTCATTGGGCATGCATTCGTCTGAATATATTAGTCGTTATCAGCGGTATCGCGACTTCTGACTACAAATGAGTGGGTGCCTATCGCGCCTCCCACCGCCGCGTTGCCAATCGATCTTAGTCACTCCACCAAAGTGCACAATTTAAACACTAATCAAATTGTGATTTAATTGTAAACAACCTTAAAGGTCAAGTTTCATAGACTCTACGCCAAACTTCTTAACTCTTATTGTTCTCAAAATAGACTGACAGTGACGGTTTATCCAAAGTTATTGTCAAAACAATACAATTCAGCGAAAGCGTAGTAATGTAAACAAATATATAAACAAAACATAATCTGTATTCACAAAAACTTAGAGGAAATTAGGCTACAAAATGAGGACGATAAGTGTGCAACAACCAATAAATTTAAAAGTGGTAAAAATTGAATTGGACTTCACACCCTTGGATACGGAACCACCGAAACGAGAAAAGACGAAGCAAATAATTGTACCCAATATTAATTACAGCAGAAGGCCTTCTGTGGTGCCACCTCCTCCACCAATCACAAATCATTTTCAACAGGTAATAATTATGCAACTTGGAAAAACTATGTTTAGCCAAGTTTTTAGGGTTAAGGGTTAAGTAAGGAACCCTTATGGTTTCACTTTGTCTGTCTGTCTGTCTGTCGTTTTGAAATTTGGAATAGAATTTTGGTTATAAAAAGGCTTACCTAGAACATGACTTTTTTAAATATATTTTTTTTATTTTCTGTGAAAAATTACAGATAATAATAGGTGGTTCAAAATTTGAAAGTCTAGTTAATACTACTTTTAAGATCACATTGTACCTGAAATTATGTGAAATAAATTATTTGATTTGATTTGAATATGTCGAGTAGGGTGTCATATGAAAGGGCTTGGGTTGCACATTCTGAAATATTTTTTTTATTTTTTACTTTAAATCATTTTTGTTTTATGAGGGAAAATGTAAAAAAAATACCGTCCCCCCCTTATATCCGAAGTTTACCAAGGAAAAATATAAAATTATTATATAACATTGGAATCAAATGTATATTTTACAGGAAAAATATAACTGTAGCTCTATCTAGTTTTTCTTTTTTTTATCGTCAAAAAACATTTCTATACTAAGTTTGTAATTTAATCACCTTTGCATGTATTTTTGTATTATAAATTCCTACGAGATTATACTGAAAGTACCTTCTTTCAAATAAAGAAAAAATATTGAAATCGGTTTACCTGATAAAGAATTATCCTTGAAAAACTACCATACATACAAAGGTATTCAGTCGCTCAAATTTGTAACAAAAGTCGCCGATAGATGTCGCTGTACCCGTGGCGTCCAATTTCTACACCATGTTGTTGAGATTTTCCTGATTTAATAAGGTTGGAACCGATACACATCTGTATACGGAACCCTCAGTGCGCGAGTCCGACTCGCACTTGACCGGTTTTTTTTATGGACTTGCTAAGTAGGCATTTTCTATCTACTTGCGATTCGAAGTACATTACACTTTAGGGAATAGTCTTCATTGTTTGTTCATACACTACATATATATCTGCTAAATACAACAAAACGAATTTCAGGGTTTTTCGAGATTGCTACCCCTAAAAGGGTGAAAGGGGGGCTTCCAAGTTTGTACGGGGAGCAAATCTTTTTTGAAGTGAGAGGTTTAAATCTTTACTTTTCTTACAAATCGATATGGGTCTCATCTTCGAGGTTCCTCAGGGTGCCGATTACGTAAATGACATGCATGTTCAAATCCGATATGGCCGACATTTAGTTTTCTTAAAAATTTATATGGGTGTCATCTTTGTGATTCCTCAGGGTGTCGATTACGAATATGGCATCCATTTTCAAATCCAAAATGGCAGACATATGTTTTTCTTAAAAATCGATATGGGTGTCATCTTCGAGGTTCCTCGGGGAGCCGATTACGAAAATTACATATATACATACATACCTAGGTACATACAAATAAACGGGTCGAACTGAGAATCTTCTTTTTGTAGACGGTTAAAAATTACGGTTAGTACGAGGGCGAAGCCGTGAGAAAAAGCTAGTTTATAATATGATTCAAGAAAGTTTAAATTCAATGGCAACCCCCGACGATTTTTTCTGGGCTTGTTAATAATATACCTCGCAACCAGTTAACCGTTTTAATAAAATATTTTTTATCTCTATGTGTTTATTTCCTATAGAGCCGGAGGGTTTACAAATGCATTATTTAATTATTTTTCAATTGAGGACATCCGTCGGCGGTATTTTCAAAATTTTTTAATTTAGCCTTTTATTTTAATCTTTTTAGAGAGCAGTCTAAGTAAACCTATAAATTTCACCCTCGAACACTCCGGTTGTGGAATGAGCTCCCTACCGAGGATTTTCTAAGGAGCTACAATATTTTTGTGCCAAGTGTCCACTTTCTATCGCCGAGTGCCTCACAAGTAAACCTGAAACTAAGAGGCAAAATACACCAGGTAAGAAGGTGTTCCGCAAGACCGAAGGCCCGTAGCTTCTCCTTGGAGAACGCTTGCAAGCCCAAATCGGCAATTTCTAGCTCCAGATGTCTTACGAACTGTCTTACTGGCTTATGAATTCCTGCAACTCATTATACAATGGAAGATCCAAGAAAGGAGACCACCCGGAAGAAGATGCTACTCGTGGCTAAAGAATCCTCGCTCTTGGTTCAACCTGAGCACGAGATTTTCATTCCGCTCGGCTGTGTCAAAAGTCCGTATAGCTCATATGATAGCCGACCTCCAGTAGGAGATGCCACTTGAAGAAGAAGAAGAAGGAGAATGTCTTATAAGTGAACCTCAGGGCCCAAAGCCCGAATGTGAGGGGCGAAGTATATGAGGTCAGAACCCGTTCAACGAAAGGCCAAAGGCCCGTAGATTCTCCTTGGAGCGTGCGTGCCAAGATGACACTTTCTAGCCCCGAAAGTCTTACAATCGAATCTCAGGTCTGAAAGGGAGGGGCGAAGGACACGCGCTTAGAAACCGTTTCGCGAAGGCCCGAATTCCCGATGCTTCTCCTTGGAGCGCGTTCGAAGGGCAAGCCCAAACCGTCATTTTCTAGCCCCGGGGGTCTCACAAGTAAATCTGAGGGCCAAAGGTCTGCTGGCGAGGGTCGAGGCACACGAGGTCAGAAGGCGCTCCGCGTGGGGCCGTAGACCCGACGAGCGAGCCGACGTGGACGCGCTTCGCAGGGGTGCACTATTTAATGGATGTTATTATACATATAAAGCTTCCTCTTCAATCACTCTATCTATTAAAAAAAACCGCATCAAAATCCGATTTAAGCATACATAGGGATATAGGAACAGAGAAAGCGACTTTGTTTTATACTATGTAGTGATAGTACGGAACCCTTCGTGCGTGAGTCCGACTTGCACTTGTTTTATTCTTAGTTTACTAACACATCTAAATCGGTTAAATTATGGGGGAACAAATAATCTCACAAGACGGCGGTGTCAAGTCGTATTAGGTCGCGTTCAATTTTTAGGCGAAGCGTGCTACACACACCGTCATTAACAACCAGGTTTCGCCGGAAGATCAGCGCCAGCTCCCTGAGTCGGCATTACGCTGAGGCGAAACCTTTTTGTGGCGATTACTTGTTGTTTTTTTCTAATTACGTTTATTTATCTATATTTTATGTTTGTATCGTCACGAATAAATGTTTTTCTTTCTTTCTTCTTTCTTTCTTTCTTTCACATACTTACATACATACACGAACCCTGAAAACTTTACACTCCTTTTTTGGGCAGTCGTGTAATAACAAACTCTATAACCTTAATTAAACGAGCTAATAACGAAAATGTATAAGTTATTTTGCAGGCGAATCTGGCCCATTTCCAAGCGAAGGTTAGACAAGGTCTCAGCGTAAGACCAAGTGGCGACAGGCGCGAGGTCATTCTTTGTTGTCGCACCAAATAAGAGACCCGAGGATTTGCTTTACTGCTTTGTAAATTTGATCTCAGCCGTTACCAACTATTTTATACTTACTAAACTAAAGTAAACCTAATCATGTGCAACCCTTATTGCTTATTGTCTTTCTGACAATTGTAAAAAGGGTGTTCTCTTTGTCAGCGTTAAGTAGAGCGTAGTAACCAATGTAATATCCTTAAAACAATAGTAATAAAGATGTATTCTGATTTATTGGGATCTTTTCCCTGCTATTATATATTTGATGCTCATTTTACACATGTTTCAATTTCTTAGAACGTGCTCTATATCATCACGTAAGTATTATGATCCAATAAGAGCGTGTGTAAATTCAAACTACACTTATGCTATTTTATATACCAAATATTTCGACTTCATTTCCACCAACTAAGCTTTGAGTGCTGTAAACCATTTTTTTCTCAGTTCCTTGACCATCTTTCAAGTAAAACATTTTCTTATGTAGTCAAAAAGTCGAAAAATGTAGGTCAATCAATCCTCATTCTGCATGCAATTAGGTAAGTGGTTGCCATACTACATCAGCGTTCTACGGCAAAGTATGCACCTTTACTCTCTGACTATCGTCTATTCTGATAAAAAAAATGACTTACAAGGTACGATAAACGTTTTCAATAACCCAAACGCCTCATACGAGCAAGTAGAAGAAGCAGGAGAAAGAAATATTCTGGCCTTGTATGGAGCTAAACAAATCCTGTAGCTGCAATGCGTTGCTCCACCATGTGAAAATATTGTCTGGGCTTAGTTGCTTCAACAAAACTTTAGAAGATATTGATGACGATACTGATTTGTTTTAGATAATAAGTACAATTCTTATATATAGACGCAATTCCAACGACCCTTTAACAATAAAGTCGTTTTCACATATCTTTCGTCATTTTGGCCGTGCAATATTTCCGAACTCGACTGTGCCTTTTATACAGGGTGTCCAGTAAACAATGGATAACCTTCTAACCACCGATAGAGCACCTGAGGCTGGTTCCAGAGAAAGGACTTTCAGGTTTAGTAAAAGTCCCTTGGTTTTCGAGATAATCGAACTTTTCCATTTTCTTAGCCGTGGAATTAATGGCTAACCTTTGTTTATTTATTTTCTCGCAATCGAAGTGAAAAGTAGAGTCTATAACTCTGGTCTAAAAGCCATATTACCCCTCGAACTATTTTCCCTCACTTTGTTCGGGAAAATAACTATCTCGTGGTAATATGGCACATTTTAGACCCTTGTCATACAATCTACTATTTATTTCAGGCGCTTACCTAGTTACCGCTCTTACATACAAGTTTCTAAGGGATGATTTCCTGGATAAAAAGTATCCTATATCCTTCACCGGGACTCAAACTATCTCCATACCATTTCATCTAATTTGGTTCGGCGTCGGTTCAGCAACAGACAGACAGACATCATTTCGAAAGAAAGAAAGAAAGAAATATTTATTTGGTGTTAAATCATTACACAATACACACAAATGAAATAAACACTAAATTAAGTATGAGTTATGAACACCAAAAAGGATACCACTCAGCATATGCCAATAGCAATATATGCTAAGGCGCTGGTTTTCAGGGCACCCTAAGAGAAATACAAAGATAAACTTAACTAATAACACATCTGAACTAAACTACCCAGCTTAACTTAATGATGGAGAAGAGGGAGAGATCGCTGGTCAATGATTTCAAATATTTGGAAATTAACTACAAAGGTTAAACTAAAATATGTAGATGATACAACATTGTCGTATATGGTATTTACTCCATATATACGAGTGTCCGCTTATACATTAGCAATTTGTGAGTTGATTAGATATGTTTTAATATTGTTTTTAAAGGATGCTACGGATTTATTATATGTATATTTCGCATTTGTAATATTAGTATGGTTATGAGTATGGAAGTATGGATGTTCTTAAAAAGTATGTGGGTGTCGAAAAAGAACTATTGGTGTCTTTATTGTTCAGAAACGAGATGTTAAGGAGCTGGTGCAAGACTTGCTGGACGAGCTGTACGCCGACCAGCGCGACTGGACCGCCAGCAGCGCCATCGACTACTGCCACGCGTAAGTAACCACCATTCCGTCCATTTTCTTTAGATAAATATTCGCGCATTTCAACCGCATCACTTTCGTGGATACGTTTTTAACGAATTTGCTGTAGATTTTGGTGGCTACTAACGCAGAATAGTTGGTAGCGGTCCCATACGTCTATCGCGAAAACGGCATTAAAATCTTTATCAAATTCGACAAAATAGTGACCACGAAAGTGAGGCAAGCGCCAACCGTGTTAAAAGTCCCTTACAGAATTTTTTTGTTACGAAGGTAGAAAGCTAAAGCCCGATCAGAAATATATGACCATTGTCAAGAGGGCGCTAATATTCTCATTCATATGGCAAACAGGTCAGTAATGTCAGTATAGTCGGAATAATGACGTTTTGACGGAATAATGAATTTTGAAATGTTTTGTAGCGAAATATTTTCATTCCCGTGCGTCCTTTACCGAATTGTGTTATATACACTGTTAATAATTAATGTTCCGCTCTTGACAATAGATCGTTTTGATATTGTTTTTGTCATGTATTATTTATATTTAACACTTAACCGCACCAGTGACACCGACAAAAGGGACGAGTTATGATTAAAAAATATTGCCAGTGTAAGAAATTAGTTCCAATGAAATCCAGCACATGGCCCACGGTCGTATATTGGTCGGGCTTTACTTTTATCATGTATATTTCAAGTGAACTGTAGCCGGTAGTGAGAAGTAGCCGGTATAATATGTAATCTAAGAGTTCTCTAGCTCAGTCCCAAAATAAAAGCACAAAAATCAATCAATATAAACGTGATTGGACTCGTACACAACCATGCTGCTAAAAGACCCTAAAAACGGCATAAATCCGAAACCGATAAAAAGTTTCTTTCCCAATAGACGCGTGGACTTACGTTTGTCAGAATATCTCTCCTGTATGCTTAGCTAGCTAAGAATACGCGGCATGGATCAGCAGTTTTATTAGGGGTGACTTGTTAGCTAGTAATATAATACGACACCCGCAACATTGATAGGCTTAAGAACAGGTTCTGACTTTTGGTTGACCACAATGGCACATTAAATTTGATCGTTGGAAAACCGCAAATAAAACTAAAGCAAAACTGTGAGCTCTAATAACATGTCGTTTTTCGCTACACCGTCTTTCACTTTTTGTTTTATTTTAATGTTTACTATGGCTAATCAATGACAGAGGTATATTGGCTAATGATGTTGATGAAGGTGACGTTTATTATTGATGAAGATATACCTTATTATCGCTGAAGTTGTGGCTTGGCCTATGGGCCGTGCCCAATAAAGCGATAGGAGTACTAGGTTGGAGAGAAGCCTAGGGAAAATCCAGGGGAAACCTCCGATACGACCACGCGGGCGGTTATACACTGAAATACTAAGAGTTTGCGCTCCAGTGAGATTGGTTCAACGGCTGCAACCGAATCTCAGGTGTAAATAATACCTAACTTAATTCATGTTCTACTTAGGTCTACTTCAGCTGCATCCCTAGCGTCATCACAGTCGATCTGCAACGACCACGACGACTCGTTCGAGCAAAGCTACTTGGAAGGATTAGGTATGTATGGCTCAGTTGCACGATCCAAAGGCATTCGGTGTTAATGTTATATTTACTAATTAATTGCTTCGCTCGTTGCTAAAAGCCATGTATACTCACTGACTTTAATTTAGAACTCACTCAATACTGGAAACTCCATAGTTAAGCTATGAAGTATCTAGTACAAAGTGAGCTCTAAATGGTTCAACAATTAAAGTCCGCGAGTATACTATACGGTATAAAATCGAAGTCAACCAAGTCTTTTGTTGATTAAAAATGCGCTTTTTATTTTATTATAGATGTGGACGATGTCCGGAAACAGGCAATCGAGTGGGAAGTTAGGCTGCGAGTGGCAGGCGAGCGGCTGGCGCGCAGCGTGCGAGTGCGGGACCGCCTGCGCCGCCAGCAGAAAAGGCTGTGCGCCGCCTTCGCTGTGTTGCTGCGGCATCTCAGTAACTATCCCATACATATTAGAAGGGAATAAAAGCAGTCGAGTCGGAAGTCAGGCTGCTAGTAGCAGGCGAGCGGTTGGCGCGCTGCGTGCGAGTGCAGGACCGCCTGCGCCGTCAGCAAAAGAGGCTGTTCGCTGCCTTCACCATGCCGCTGCGGCATTTCACTAACTATTCCATACATATTAGACGGACAAAAATAAAACCGACTCCAAAAAACCCTAAAAAGTAAAAAATAATTGCCTTACTTCTAACATGCTTCTTATAGAACAATGTAGACATACCTATTAGGGTGGGTCGAAAATCGCGAATTTCGGAGTACCGTAATGTAACAGGGCTCAAATGTTGCTGTGTAGATTACAGGAAAATAATTAAAAAATTCTAGATTTAGACTTTTAACAAAGCCACCAAAGATCGATGTTAAGGCCTAGATTATATAAGTACTTAAAGAAAGTACGTAACAATTATGTTAATAATTTATCACTTAATAAAGTAAATTAAACTATAATAAAGCTAAATTATACTGAGATTTTTTTTGTTATTTTCAAAATAGTCGACATTATAGCTTTTTGAAGTTTGATAACTTAAAATATTATGGCATAAATAAAGCAGAATCCTATATTTATATAAATTTTGGATACTATTTTTTAAATACAAGCTTGAATGTAAGAGCTAATCTAAATATTACAGGAAAGATCTGATTTCTTCAAAAACATACGGTATTTATATTTTTTTAATGGTACCCAATAGTACCAAATAGCTTTAAAATTGTGTTTTCCGAGTATTGTTCCTCGCCTCGTGTTGCTTTAATCGACATATTTTTTGTTTCTATTGTCTGTGTTTAGACCACTGATGATCCGGTAACAACTTTAAATCATAATTTTGCCGGTTTAAGCACATAAAAATGTATTTTACATAAAAGGCCAATTCTCCAGTTTGGCTACATGATGACAAAATATGATACATGGATATGGATAAAATACAATAAAAAATAAATAATTTTGAAATACAACAGTGTTATTTAATGATTTAAATAGTTTGTATTTATATATTTAATATGTAGTGAAAATAAAAAATATGAATTTTTATTATTTTTGCTGTAATCTACAGAATACACACTACACAGCAACTTTTGAGCCCTATTACATTACGATACTCCAAAATTCGTGAATTTCGAACCACCCTAGTACCTATTGTAATTTTTGAAGCCGGTGCCATCCAAAGCAATTGCCTAAGTTGATGAAATGGCACCGACTACAAAAATTACAATAAGTACGTCTATATTGTTCTATCATCATAATCATCATATATTTAAGAGCCTAGCCTAGCTCTTGTCGGTGGAGTAATCGCCATTCTGTTCGGTTCTCCGCCAAGGCTTTGAGCTCCTGATACGACATTACATTGACCTTCTCTTTTGCTTGAACTATAAACGCACGTCTCGGTTTTCCCCTGCCTCTGTTCCCATCTATCTTTCCTTCGATTATGGATACATTGTTCTATAAGAAGCAAAAATTCTCATATAATAAGTAAGGCAATTATTTTTTACTTTTTAGTGTTTTTTGGAGTCGATTTTATTTTTCTATTAATAATTTAATTTATTTCACACTTATTAGTGAATCATTACCAGAGTGCATCTCAAACACGGATAAGCTGCACTGTTTTATTACGAAATTCCGTTGCCTACCTTCCGGCTTCAATTACCAGATCAGGTTGATGGTGACATTACATCAGGACCATTTAAATTGACTTCGTCATAGTTGCTTCCGTATCTTGATCGAAATATCTTAATACCACCCATGAAACACTGGTAGTTTTGGATGACCATCCGTGGTCTTCTTCATCAGTTCTCGCGTTCATCAAATGCTAATTTCTGAATGCAAATGCTTAATTTATTACAGAAAATACTAAAATCGTATAAAAATTGAATTTTTGAGGAGTTCACTCAATGCCTCATGGATTCCATCATCAGAACTAGATTCTGGTGACAACAGGACCAACCTTGAAGCATATGCTTTCAAACAAAGGAAAAAGACGGAGTTCTGAGACATTTAAAAAAAATTGAAAAAAAAAATGTAACCGAATTGAGAACATCCTCCTTTTATTGAAGTCGGTTAAAAAGGCAATCGAGTGGGAAATCAAGCTGCGATTGGCAGGCACTTCCAGCAGAATAAGTTTTACACCCTGCTGGTACCGCTGTAGTAGCTGTAGTAGTACCTAAATATACCAAATACATACATGTATAAAAAACCAAAAACATGCTCAGTCCACAGAGGAGGGGAGTCGGCTGACGTTGCTTGTGGCAACGTCTCTTGGTAATAAAGGATTTTCTCTTAGCTGTCACCTTATGTCTTTTTTGACAGCAGCCGTCAAAGTTCACCAATAAAATCGATGAAGATTAGGGGATTTGGATACGTAAAACTTTACACAAAAAGTTCAAAACAAGACTAATTTCCATAAATGTAGTTTTTACGACCTAGCCTTTGGTGTGTTGTGTGTGTGTCTTAATGCAAATATCTAAAAAACCACTGAACAAGTTGTACAATGCGTCGCTAAAAATCAATACTTCTTGCACTTATGCCGTTTGTGTACATCCTGATCTGATGTAGTCTGATCACATAAAGCCAACAGACAGTTTTACTTTCATATAATTCGAGTCGCAGTTATGTAGACAGTCGTCTTAGAGAAAACGTTACCACTACAATTTCATTCATGTCGGTTTAAAATAGCATTACGCACTTTAAAGTAGACTGGGATTGGCGCCTCGCGTCTAATACGACTCGACAGTCGACACTGACGTACACAGGCAGCTCGCGAAATCGATACACAACGCACACAACCACGCTGCTTCAAGCCTTCAGGGCGCATGCCCGTGGCAGGTACCACGAATCTCTCCGTTCGTATCCTTGTCGTGTTAGCAAATTGCCTAAGTGCATTCGCGTCCTGCGATATGGCTGTTCTATGTGGTTTCTTGGTAAGGGGCCAGCGGTGCCGTCGCTTTATTTCGCGACTTTCCCAGTAAACATCGCATCAGCTGGTCGAATACGCAGTCTCAAATGTTTTCGAGATATGGCAGATAATTCACAATTCCCAGCTCTGTTGTCGGTGGTAATTGTTAATAATGTCGGGTGTGGTGTTGGGTTGGTGATGGTCGCTGCGGTGACACTGCAGTCAGGTTTGGTCACTGACTTGGTGTAGTGAGGATATGCATGTGTTCAATGAGTTCCTTAGCCAGGACAGATGAGTGCCATCCTCAACTCTCTCCGGAACTTGGCTGCCTCGTCGAGGGCCGGCACAGGTAGATTTTTAAATTAAATTATAGGGAAATAACTTTGCTTTGAAGCCCTTTAAGTTTTTATTTACAGCTAACCTTAGTTTTATCGTATACTATCTATCGTACCAAAAAGGTACCTACTGTAGTTTTTAATTTGTATTAATATTAATTATTTGAGGTTATTTTTATTTGTTTTGCATAATTGTCTTTTGCTAGATACGAAACTATTCTTCGCAGGACGCGGGCTTTTCTTTAACTGAATGATATATAGGATTTTGAAAAAAAAATATGGGGCCATAATTACAACTCGTATTTTCTCCAACGTTATTTATATATCTAGGTATATAACATAAGATAACAATAAAATATTTCCATAAAAAAACCTTCACCTAATACATACAAAAAGTCCAAAAGTCTTCATTGAAAATTCAGCCAGACAGCGACATTCGAAAACAATAGGAATCTAGAGTCAAGTTGTAGATGTAGGCGCAACCTCAAGCGCACAAGGCAGTAACTAAGCATGAAGCTGTACATTTGTAGTATCTTTTTCGTTGGAGAGCTAGGCTAGACAGAATGCCCTGTTTGCATTAATTTTGACGCCGTTCACGACGCTGCCGTCGACGTCTGCTTAACATTCTTTCCCCGTCATTATGCCGCCGCTAGTTCTTAACTCTACGAAATAATTTCATAATTTACGTTAATCTGATAAAGCTTTCTCTCCGAATGTTGGTTCTATTTCCATTCCCTAGTGAAAGATCCAACTTTTAAAATCGGGTGAGTGGAGCGTAGCTTAGGTGTGGGCAACCCCCATACATACAAAACTCACAAAGATAATAAGTGTAATGTAATGTACGTATTGTATATAAATTTATTTTTCACTTCTCATGCTCGAAAAGTATGTCATATTAGGCTTATCAAGCGGGGCTAAAGTAGTACATTTAGCACCTAGAGAAAATATGAATAAAACATTCTACAAAACATTTTAATTTGACCAATCAAAAAACTTCACCATATTAAATCCACCAATCAGCCAATCGGAACGTTGGGTTCTTTATCTTTATAGGTATCTGAGGCACATAGTAGTTGAACAGTTCAAAAAAAATTGCCGCCATATACTCATTGTATTTATTATTAATTGTGGGTGGATAATCTTTGACTACTTATTCTCTCGCAATTGAAGAGATAAGTAGACAAACATTCATTTACCATTTCCTCTTAGAATATGATTTCGGGGTATAAATATAGTACCATGTAATTCTGCGGACTCAAAATATATCTATATACGATTCTTTCTCATAATTGGACGAGTGGGTTAGATACTCGTGAAAAGGTAACAGGCGGACACAATATGTGCAAGATAAATAATAAAAGCTTGTCAAAAAAAGGCACTTGTTTCCATTTCCTTTACTGAAATATGTTCTGATTAAATTAGCCTATAGTAGCAAAGGCACCGCCTAGACTTGTATGCGTCTAGCAACAAAAAAATGTGATGTGCCATGTGACAAACAAAGTTATCCGAGAAACGGTACCTACTTTAAAAACAGTCTCTACAGAAAAATAAGACATGAGATCAAATAAGCGTTCCACGATCCTTTTGAATCTACATGGGAATATTTAAAAGAACATGGACGTCTCCTTTATCACTCATACTCATATTTGCATACAAGTCGTAAGTAAACCCTGCATTTCCCTGTAGGTAAATACTGTTGTGGCTTAGGAACTTTCGAACGTGCCGTTGCATTATGTCACCATGTACCGCCGAGTGTTAAAAGACCTCCATTTAAAACCGTGTCATAGAAAATGCATATTTAGCGTCCTATTAATAGAGCCATCATATTTGATTCATCCTGTTGTGCTCATGTGCAGCGGGCGAAACCGGAGCCCGGTTCGGCTTGGCGCCGTCCGGCAGCGAAGGCCCCGGCGAGGGCGGCTACGCGGAGTGGCTCCACGCCATGCGGCTGGTGGCGCGGCTGCCCGCCGGTGTGCCGCAACACTTCCGCAAGAAGGTAGCTATAACTCTCTACAGCGGGGTTTCCACTGTGAGTGGAGCAGACCCAGTAATAACTTGTTCGTTCGTTCGAATTTCTTCTGCACCCCCCTGGGTGCCGGTGGATTTGGGGGACGGCGGATGCTGCTGATGATGTTGCCGAGCGGCGTAAACTGACTCCGTTTAACTCGCAACAGTAAACTGCATATAACGACTCTTTGTTGGTGGAGGTGCTCTCTCTACTCGCAGTGGACACCCCGCTCGACACTTGTTCCATTACAAATACTCCCTGTTACTGGCAAGTATTTAACATGATTTAACTATGCGATTCATATTAGTCGTTAGTGATTGACTGGGCACCTGGACCTGGTTTACCTCTACTTATTAAAAAGTCCACGGCAGATGCCAGCATCTGTACATGGAGTCCCCCACTCCACTTAATCCAAGGTATGACTTATTTCGATTCACATGTAGTCAATTGTCGGAGTTTAGTGATTTCCAGACCAGCCCCATGTTCGTCAACTGTCGCCATCCAAAATTGACAACAATTTTGATCCAAATGTGACTATATTGAGCAACAGGTGTTTGAAGATCCCGTACACAGCTTATCATGATGATGATGGTGACACAGCTTAAGCAATAAATTACAAACCTTATGTCAATATGTCTGAAACTCTCGTGAGTTTCAGACATATTGACATATAATAAACGGGTCACTCACGTCTTGAAGGTCGAATAACAATGTGACGTGACGATAAAAGCGTGAGTGGCCATGACCCGTTTCAAACCATACTCTATTGGTCTTTTAGAAAGTCATGTAAATTAACGATGGCAATATAGGTACGTCACTTTATTAGAGTAAGGGTTTCTAAGAACTACTTCCGAATTAAGACCAGTGAGTACCCAATTCAGAAGTCCTAAGGTTAAATGATTTGGACTGAATATTTTAAGTAACCGATATGAGTTAAAATGATATATGGCCGTTTTCATTTAAGAAACTTACCGAGATATGTAACACGTAATATGATTTCCTTTCATTAGTGTTTGTTTTGTTTAAATACTCTTAACATCAGTAAGACTTGTTACCTTCCTTTTTTCTGTTAGAGAAAGAATGAGTGAGTTTCACCTGCTTTGCATCAAAAGTTTTTGGTGCATTCCATTCGTCCGTAGCGTAACGAGTGCCACTGTCTGTCGATTTTCAATTTGCTCCATAGCAAAATGAGAGTTTTGAGAGCTGGTAACATTACTGTAGCAAGAGGTCTAGGTGTCAAATCTACCAATTATATATTACTAGCGACCCGCCCCGGCTTCGCACGGGTGCACTATTCAATGGATGTTATTATACATATAAACCTTCCTCTTCAATCACTCTATCTATTAAAAAAAACCGCATCAAAATCCGTTGCGTAGTTTTAAAGATTTAAGCATACATAGGGATATAGGGACAGAGAAAGCGACTTTGTTTTATACTATGTAGTGATTAATCACAATTGTATATACTTAAATATAGATGAGTAATTTGATTTAATAATGTAGCTAACTAATGACAAAAAACGTTTATTGAGACCACTGAAAATGCACCGCGACTGCGTCTCCGGCGCTAAGACTGTTCAGTGTTCACATTGACTTATCCGATTCCATTACATTTATCCGACTAAATTAAATTAGTCGTTTTGATAAAATGCTATTGCTAAAAAAAATAACTATCTAATGTAGGCACATAATAAAAACACGATTGGATTTAAAACGAGATAAAGATTCAAATAATGATTCAAATTGCGCCTATATAATGGCTCAGTTTATGTTATCGGGGTGTAATATTGGATTTACATTAGGGATTTATAGATCACAAAGTTTGCGCATCAGTGAAGCCGCGCTAAGGAATTTGATCTTTTTATAGACTTACGGGTTTTATTTATGCTGCCCTAAACAGTCCTTTTGATGTACCTGCAGTCGAATCATTTCATGAAGAACCTGACTTGAAAATGGCTATACAAATACGACCCTATATAAACTGTAACTATGTGGTCAGATACATACAGTTACAGATTTTGAGAATAAGAGTAGAGATACTGGCTTCGTTTACAAATCTTTGAAATTTAGTTGATGTATAAAATAAATTACCGAAGGATTAAATAAAGCTCGCATAAGATCAGGCCTCTATTAACTTGCCTATATTGGCTATATTAGTGTAACTTACCTACTGAAGCTAAATAAATCCTAACATAAAATATATTTATCTACACCCATACAGTAAATCCTCTTTTATGTGCTCAAAAAGTGTAGATAAGGACCAACTTTACAATATCGCGCCGGTCCGGGGCGGAGATGGCCATAACAGCATCAAAAACGGTATCGTTATGGCCATCTCCGCCCATAACGATACAGGCTCGTGCTCAAAAGACTTCAACGGGCTCACGCTCGTCCTTACAACACTTGCAACGCAATGGTTCCTGAACACATGAAAGAGGATTTAATATACGGATGTAGATAAAGTAGGGTATGCAACTGTACATAATTAGGCCTTAAAACACTCGTGTGATCCTATTATGAAACTCGCCGACGCTCGTTTCATAAAACCACACTCGTGTTTTAAGACTTCTCATTATGTATCAGTTGCATAAACTACTATTATCAAATTAATGTCACACTGGAAAATTAAATGTTTTCACTCAACGCGCCTGTAAAAATAAAATGAACCTGGCCATATACTTAACCCGATTACATTCGTACATTTATTCTCGCACAGTTACTTAGGATAGCTGCTTTTGAAGTAACATAAAATCGTTTACATTAAGTACCTACGTTGTAAACGTACTTAGCGAAATCGTTCCCGAAAGAAAACAAGGTGCGAAATACGAAAAGGTCCAAAAGTGGGTAGGCATTCAATCAATCAACAAGCTCCGATGTCGAGTAGACATTTGCCACGTCTTGGATGGGTAGGTACGTAACGAAGATACCTACTCTACCTTACTTAGGTATTCTTTTTCGACGAAATCGAACGGTACAGTCGAGGAATGGAAATATTCGGCTAAATTTCGTCTTTGTTTCAGTGTCTTTAAAGTTCAAAAGTGATTTAGGTATTTAAGACCGCGATTAGTTTGAGAACGGAATAGCTATTTATTGATGAACAGCAAATGACAAATATCCCTAGTCCTTTTTAATTGCCTATAATATGATTTATTCGATGAAACCAGCACAAAAAAATAATCATGAAAAAGTTTTGCTGCCCTTTCCAGGTTTCACTTTATACTTAGGTTCCAGTTTATGAATTATGAATGCTTCACGTGCGTCACAAAACTTGAGGGACGTTGTTTATTTTTAAACGCTTAGACGAAGGCAAGATTTCCTGTAGGTACTTACCTAATCACTTGCTATAAATAACAGATGTTGTTTTGGACGAAGATTAATTCCGTCTCGGAGCAGTAGGAAATAAGGGTTCCTTTTTTACCATTTTGGTACGGAATCCTAAAAATGTGCACGCTACTTGCAAATTCCAGGGATATAATTTTGTAGGTACATACTTTTAATATGGCTATTTGATTTCAATGTATTTCATGCGCTCTCTTCCATATGCTCTGGCCAAACCCCCGACTGCAACCAAAATAAACCCTAAGTTCTGTAGATGTTTTGATTTATCTAGCGCAGCCGTGTTTTTAATTTTTTAATTATTATATTATTAATCAATTCTGTTTTTCATTTTCATAGTAGATTGTATGACAAGGGTCTAAAATGAGCCATATTACCACGAGATAGTTATTTTCCCGAACGAAGTGAGGGAAAATAGTTCGAGGGGTAATATGGCTTTTAGACCAGAGTTATACACTCTACTTTTCACTTCGATTGCGAGAAAATAAATAAACAAAGGTTAACCCACCCAAAATTAACAATAAATTCCACGGCAAAGATATATGCTTTTGCAGCATGTTTTTTTTTATACTCCTTTGACACACAAAACATAGACACTGCGGTTCGCGCGCAACATTCACGCGCGAAAAAAGCTAACTGACCTGCCATTGAGCGCTTCAAAGTGTTGCTCGAACGATTTAACCACTTTTTTAATTATTGTGAAATAGGGACTACTACAAACTTAATCTTGTTTCCAGATTGGTCGATTTTAGTAAAGCTGTATTATGGTTGCTTAATACCCAATACCAAATATTTTTTTAAGCGTTAAATTAGTGTTCTGTGATTGGTGGATTTAATAGGTGAAGTATTTTGATTGGTCAAATTCAAATGTTTTGTAAATCATAAATATGTATTCATATTTTCCCTAGGGGTTAAATGTACTACTTTAGCCCCGCTTGACAAGTCTAATATGACACACTTTTCGAGCATGAGAAGTGAAAAGTATGTTATGCCGTAAATTCATGTTTTAAACACATACATCATTGAAATACATATTTGAGATCGTATTTTCAAATGTTTCGTTTTGAAACCCCACTTGATAAGATCGAAAATATTTTTTTTTTAGAACACTCAAAATGGAGTACATAGTCCGCCATATTGTTTTTATTGCAACGTCACATATCCTAAGTTACTCGGGATGACGTAAGAATTCCAACGATACCTCACACATCTACTTAAATCGGTTAAGGCGTTGAGAAGTTCGGGGGAACGAAGAATCTTACATACATACATCTTCTAATCTAATCTAATTCTAATCTAATATCTAATCTAATCTAATCTTCTAATAAATATATAAAAGAAGAAGTCCTGATATACCATCAACGCACAGCCGAAACTACTGGAACTAGAAACTTCAAATTTGGTCCAGATCTTACTTTTATGACGTATGCAAGGGATAAGACGGGATTATTGGAAATTCCACCCCTAAGGGGATCAAATAGGGGTGCAAAGTTTGTATGGGAGAATTTTTTTTGTAGCTGAAGACTTAAAAATTCGTAAAAAGTTTACAAACTTAAATTTAAAGAAAGAGTTTCAGCGTTTTGCAAAATTGAACCCTAAGAGGGTAAAATATGCAAAGTTTGTATGGGAGAAACTTCTGTTTTAGAGTTAGAGACTTAAAACTTCATATATGGATTCTCTGTTTAAATAAAACAAAACTCATTCCAGCGTTTCTCGAAGTTAATGGCGTGAAAAGGGGGTTCCAAGTTCGTGGGGGGAGCAAATCTTTTTTGAAGTGAGAGATTTAAAACTTTGTACATATACTCTCTGTTTCAATACAACAAAACATGTTTCAGCGTTTTTCAAAATTGCTCCCATAAAGGGGTGAAAAAGGGGTTCCAAGTTTTTGCAGGGAGTAAATCTATACTTTTCTTAAAAATCGATATGGGTGTCGTTTTCGAGGTTCCTTGAGGCGCCGATTACGAAAATGACACGCATTTTCAAATCCAAGATGGTGGACTTTTGTTTTTCTTAAAAATTGATATGGGTGTCATTATTGTAGTTTCTCGGCGTGCCGATTACGAAAATGACATGAGTACATACCTACATACGTAGGTGCAACTGAGAATCTCCATTTTTGTAGACAATTAAAAATTACGCTTACTACGCGGGCGAAGCCGGGGGGGGGGGAAAGCTAGTACATACATACAACACATGAACCCAATACATGAATATAATACATGAACCCTGCATAAACCCTTAAAACAGTACACTCCTTTTTGGGCAGTCGTGTAAATAATACAAGCAAGTTGAGAACAGCGTGTGGTGTCGCGTAATTATTTCCATACTACCCCTTACTATGTACCTAATAGTCTTATGATGTATGTGTGCAGCTATGGATAACCCTGGCGGACCGTCACCTGACCGCACGCGGCATAGACTGGCCGGTGGCGGAGCGCGCCTGTTTCCGCGGCACGGCGCAGCCCGATGACACGGAGCTCGGCGCGCAGATCATCAAGGTAACTTCTAATGTACGGCCTGGGTGCCCGCTTCGCTTTAGCCTGCAGCGGGGTGGAGTGTACCAGAATTAATCTTGAATATACCTGGAAACCGATGTAGCTACCTACCAATAAAATTCCAAGACACATTACTGAACTTACGGATTCTAAATAATCTTTAGTGAAACAAACACTTATTTCAAAAGCATAAGGTAAACGATTACACCATGGATAGGGATGTTAGGCAGTGATACTGATAGCGCATAAGTAGTCTAACACAGAAATATTTTTAAAAGAATGTTTTCTATTGTAGCATTGTAATTCTGTAGTATGAAAAAATTACACCTCGCCGAGTTTTCTTACGCCGGTTCTTCTCGAGGTTAGAGGTTTATGTTATAAACCGATGGTAATTTTATTGGCATTCATAGTTGCATTTAATATGCCTAAATTGAAGAATAAATAAATTCGTTCTATTCATTACCTATACCGACAGCCCGCCTAGCTACCGTGCTAGCGGGCTGTCCGTCACCTGAGAAAAGTTACTTTACGTTACTTCCTGGCAGTGAAAGTGTTGAACATTTGCGAGCGCCACGGCCACGCCGCCGCACTGCCGCACGGTCCGTAAACTAAGTCTTTCTAGGTGTGTCCTCTTAAGCTTGTGAGGTAGAGGTGAGAGATGGAGGACTGAATCTAACAAAACTACTTCAGAGTGACTTATTGTAAATTCATCTAAATTTTATAAAAAGTCATTAAGAAGCGAAGGAAACGTAATTGATACGTCGATGTAATTATCATCCATTCGTAGATGTAGGTATCATTATTATGCTTAGAGGTTGGTGAGTTCCATGACAAATTTCGCTGAAATTCAATTAAGGCTTCCCTGTCGGAGGCTGCAAAATATGTATACCGTTTTTTTGTGGATAAGTTTACAAATTTTGTAACTTTTTAGGGTAGTAAACAAGGAACCCTTATAGGCTCGCCATGTCCGACCCTCCGTCCGCGGCTTAGCTCAGCACCGTTATTACTATAGAAAGCTGTAATTTTGCATGAGTATACATATCAATTACGCCAAAACGGTAGAATAATTATAATCTTTTTACGGTAACCCTTCCAAACGTAAGGTAGGGGTGCAATTTTTTTCTTTCAAAACCGTCGCATCAGGATTCAAAAATATTGTAGGGTTTCTAAAATCATTTTCGATTCAGATATCCGTTTGCGTGAATTTTTGTAATGTTCAAGTGTTTCATTTCATTTTTAGGGTAGTAGGTATGTATTTTTTAAACTAAATGGAGACGGTGTAGTATTTGAGAGGCTTGCTGGAGCCGATCTTCACGAAAGCTTCAAAATAAATAAAGACTTTAAAAAGGGCTTCCCTATACCTCAACCGTTTGGTACGTCACATGAAATTAACCAAACGCCGCCAGTAAATAGGGCCATAAAAACTCTCGTAAAACCGTTTATTTGCCAAGAAAGTAATAATTTCCTGGGAAAGTGCACTAGAACGTTTACGGTATATCAATATCTAAATATGTTTAAATGCTGCCAAGGTTACAAGGGTGGGGTAAAATTAATATCAATTTACTTTTTAGGATTTTAACCATAGCATGTAGTTGGAGATATTGGAATTTACATCTTAGAATAGAAATAAGATCACATAGTTTCAATTTTTTTTTGTAAATGTTTTCTGATTTCCTGACATCTGATATGACATTACTTTTTAGGATTTACACCGGACAGGCTGCTCTCTATTCTGCGGCACGGAAGGCCGAGAGAATCAAGCCATGCTGCGCCGAGTTCTGTTGGCCTATGCAAGGTAACTACGTTTTATGTCATTATTATTGTCGGGTCATCCTAGCTATAAGCCTACCATGATGGCCTTTATAGCAAAATATGTAAGTGCAAGAGGGTCGAATTTTATATGTCCAACATAAACGAGATCATGCTACCCCATCCTCTTAACCTTTTATATTATGATACATTCCGTATCCATCCAACACGGTTTCAACCTTACGTTAACACCAAAGTCATGATTTAAGTTGCAAATTGTATAAACATCTGCTTCTTAAGGGTTAATCTACCTACCCAGGCAGGTTTAAGAAGACCACAGGAGAAACGCAAAATCTTACGGCATATTGGATTTCCGGATTTTTTTCCTTACCTCACTTAAAACCCTGTCTTATCCCACCACACATTACCTATACGTTTTTCACCATGCATATTTATTAAGGCACGCGATTGGTGTTTGTTTACAGATGGAACAAAGACGTCGGCTACTGTCAAGGGTTCAATATGTTAGCTGCTATTATACTAGAAGTTATGGACAAATCGGAGTCCGATTCTTTGAAGGTTCGTTACTTTATTATAGAACTTTGAAACATCAATCAGGAGTGCATTCGCCTCTTTGGTAATATATTATAAGATAATGATCAAAAAATTCGAGAAAACAAATATACTCTGAAATTTGTTTTTCTCATTTAGTCTTGAACTCGGTTTCTACCTCTATGTTCATGTCTCCAAAGGTGATGATATACTTGGTGGAGGCGGTTCTTCCCGAGGGTTATTTCGCCGACGACCTCCGAGGGCTGTCGGCGGACATGGCGGCCTTCAGGGACTTGCTGAGGCTGCGGTTGCCACGGCTAGCCAACCATATGGACCACTTGCAAAGGATATCTGACGGTACGCATATTCGTAACGAATAGACTAATCTCCACGATCAACAAGTAAAACTTTCATCAGGCATTTTGTGGCGCCACTGTCTAGTAAGGTCCAGCTGTCAAAAATTGTTATTGGTTATTAGGGGCATGAGAACGAAGTTTACATTGAAATCATATTTAATACCTTAAAACCGTACCGTAAAAATATCGAATATCCCGCATTGTAGCACAGTCCTATTTTGTTCGAAAAAAAGGAGCACATAAGTTTCCGAAAACCAAAACTGTCTCAAAGCACTGACAGTCATTGACCCGTAACTCATATTTGCCGTAATCAAGCTCAGGTATTGAAAAATAGTCACTATATTGTTCCAATTAGATATTAACTTGCGTAGCGCAACCAGAAAGAGTGACATTTGAAATTTCGGAGACCTCACACTACGCTAGCGCCTCTAACGGCGAATTCATACGCGGTAGCCCTCATTACGAAGCTACCACTGTTTCAACGCAAAGAAAAGAGTTCGAGAAAGAAAGGTCTACAAGGATGGTAACATCATACTAACACCATCAATGGACTTACATATACATAAATCTAAGTGAGAGAATGTTCATGATAAATATTTTGTATTTATATTTTCTAGGTGGTGGCGTAGAGCCCCCTTTGCCTGACGTCTTCACAATGCAGTGGTTCCTCACCCTTTACGCTACATGGCTCCCACGAGAATCCATTCTAAGAATATGGGACCTCATCTTGTTGGATGGAAATGAAGTGCTGCTACTCACTGCCCTGGCCATATGGGATATGCTTCAAGAGTAAGAATTAATTATCGTTTAATAATTGAAATCATAATCTAGATTTTTTTAAACAAAAACAGGTGGATAGATTGATATTAGATTTCTTTGATTGTGAAACTAAACACGTATAATTATGCTTCTGACTGCTTGTGCTATATGGAGACAAATGTAGACAAATCAATTTAGTCACCGTCCATTTCATTACCATGTTAATCAATTCAAAGCTCTAAATCAGTTTTAATTATGCAATAAATGTACCAAAATGACAGATGAGAAAAAATACTTCTATCCATCGGCAACCATAATACCTATTTGCTCATGTTATATTGTAGTTAGTCAATATTCAAGAGCTTTGAAACAAATATAAACTGACCTTGTCTAGAAAACAGTAATACGCTTAGTTCGCTGCTTCTTCACTGACCTCACAACCTCTAGTTACAAAACTAACAAATCTTTTACAGTCGCATCCTATCCGCTCGCTCCGCCGATGAGTTCTACAGCTGCATGGGCGGCGGCGCCGGCGCAGTCTGGGAGGCGGGCGAGGCGCTCGTCGCGAGAGTCGTCGCCTTCGGCTCGGTGCCGGAACTGCCGCGGCTCCGCAGCCTGCACAGATACCGGGTGACTCCGCCCGCCCCGCCTGCCGCACCTGTATGCCAGCCTCCTCTACACTCTGCGGTAATCATTCTTAGAGAACTCCATACTCGAACCCAATATTCTATGCTACTTAATTTAAATTTCCTAAATGTTGGCTTTGCTTCAAATTCCAGTTGCGATCTTAACATAATTAACGTTAAAGACTTTAGCATATTGAAAAACTAAACCCGGGCCACAGATAGTTCCAATATTGATTTTCAAATTAAGTGGGCAAGGTTTTATGTCAAATATCATCAAATTTTACTTATTTATTTAGATGCAATCAATGACGAAGAGGGGCTACGAAGTGGGCAAGGTTTAATGTCAAATATCATCAGATTTTACTCATTTATTTAGATGCAATCAATGACGAAGAGGGGGCTACGCCTGTTCTATTCAGAAGACGAAGGTGATTCAAGTGATGACGGGAATAGAATGGCGTTAGCAACGGTAATACTTATTGCTATTTTTTTAAATAAAATTACAGAATTAAATATCATCATCAAAGCCCGAAGTTTTCGCGGCAAAACAAAAAACTGTCGCAATCTAGCTAGTGTTACAAAAATTTTTTTATCGATATCAAGTATTATGATGTAAAAAAATCATGCCGATATATTTACATTATATTATAACCATTCGCGGCAGTTAATTTAAAATATGCAAAAGAAGTGGTAAAGTTACGTGATTGTTTTATTATATGAGTTACGAGTATACCAGTTTTATAAATTTGCGCCCTTGACGTCGAGTGAAGTTGAACGTTAATTTAGTATACATAAATGGCTTTATAGTGATAAATAAAACTGTCTACTCCGAGAAAAAATAATGATTATATAGTCCTATATATAAAATGACATGTACTGCTGTGTGTACTGACTTGGATTTCGAAGAAGAAATTGCATCTCTTCCTATATACATTTGTACAAGCCTGAAGTAATTTTTTAATAAATATATTTTTATTTGGTTGTCCGTTTTTTTCTTCTATTACACAACTATCGGCATCGATAAAATTGTTTCTAATAATAGCTAGATTGCGACATTCTTTTATTATTCCCCGAAATTTCCGGGCTCTGATCATCACTGATTCGTTTCTAGGTTATTCCGAGAAGAGAAGACCGTTTGGGCGCTGGTGACAGACTCTCGCTGGATATCGGTGCTCTAAAAAGGCAGTACGCAAGGTTGAGGGAGCGGCAGAGACAAGCGCATGTTATCTTAGCTGCGGCTTGCGCCAGACATGCTGCAGGTATCTTCATCAAGCATTGTACGGAATAAGCATTATACATACTTCAAATTGATGATCCACAATGAAAGGGACCTTATGGTGGCCGGCACTTACACCTTTATTGCCATTGTTTGAATACGATAGTGAATCGGTGCAACGTAAACTCCTTCCCCCATAAGGTCCCTTTCAATATAGATTATAACAAATGTTTTACTGTTGATATATTTGTTACAATTTACATTATTTCTATGCAGTTGGAGTATCCACTTCACCTACGTCGCTTACAGTCAATAATCTTCTGTTGGGAAAAAGTGCGATTGTAAGCTCACGGGGCAGAAGACTAGGTCCGCCACCCGGTGCCGTGCCTCCATCGCGACAATCTCTCGCCTCGAAAGATAAAACCTCCCCTCGGGCCCGCTCCAACGAAACCATTAGTTGGAATGAAGAAAAAAGTCGTAAAACAATGAGCCGACGTAATTCTGTCAAATGGAAGGATATTAAAAAAGACAAGACTGGTGAGAAAACTAGAAAAGCATCTATTGATTTAGATGAAACTGGTGATGGGGTCATTGTTTCCGAGCGCGAAGCAGATGAGATGATTGCTTCATTGAGATCACGCAGCTCTAGCGAGAGCTCGTCTTATTCGTCACATTCGGCTTCTAGCACGGACACTAGCCTATGCGATGACAACGAACGTGGAAGTGATTCAGAATCAGAAATACCAGACGACATTAAATTAAAAGTCAAATCTAGTTCAAAAGAGTCAAAACACGCATCTTTATCGATTTCAAAAGATTCGGTTTATTCCCACTCACCCAATACAAAAGAATCTAAGATATCTCCTAGTTGCTTCTCAAAAGATGCAAAGTATGTTCGATCCCCTAGTATTAAAGACTCACAAACTTCTCCCTGTACACTTAAAAAAGACGCTTTTCATCAATCACCTGCAGTCAAGGAGTCAATAGTTTCACCATGCACTTTTACAAAAAACACAGATTACCTTCACTCGCCTACTTTAAAAGAATCTAGAATTTCTCCCGTCAGCACCGCAAAAGATTCCAAGTACACCCTGTCACCTATTATAAGAGACACTAGAATTACTCCATCTAAAGAACAAGACCAAATAATGCCGTCAGAAATGAAAATTAAAAATATTTCTGATTACTTAGATTCCGCCGCGGGCGAACCATTAAGAAATTACATTGATGGTTTCGATAGCAAACGAAGCGATAATTTGCTAGCTGGCACTGATATAGATAGCTATAAAAGTTTAAGCCCTTTTAAAAACAAATCTCCGTATTCAGACCACAGTTCTGAAAAAGGGGAGGTCCTAATGAGACTGAAGTCAGAAGATTATTCCAGAAGTACTGAATCAGTTCGTTCATCAAAACCGTCTAAGAATCTTACAGACCTCAGTCCTATTGATTTGTCTCCGTGTAATGTTGATGCCGGCTATAAATCACCTTATACTTACGATTTTGAAAGTAATTTTAAGCGACCTTCTACTTCTAAACTAGATTTAAGTGCTAGACCGCCAGACATTATTGATAGTTTGACGATGTATCCAAATTTTGTGCCTGATATAGATTTGTCCGAGAAAAATGTATCAGACATCGATAGCCCCCCGAGAAGCCCTGGCGCTGAAAGTATAGTGGTGAGCGAAGACGAACCTCCAATACCACTAAGAATAGATAAATATTTTGAACACAGTCCTGAATTTTTTGGAGCTCGTGTTACGGACCCCAATAATACCGAAATACCAAATCGCAGAGCAGCTAAGAGGTTGTCACGAGTCCCAAAGAAACCTGATTCCTTAACACTACAGAGTAACCACAATGATAAAGTTCTGCAAAACGAAGTGGAAAGGGCGTCATCATTGCCGCAAAATCATAGCTTTACAAAAAAGACCCGCGTTAGTCCGGATATAATTGATCAGCACAAAATAAATACTCCCGAGAAACCAAGAAATGAAGAGCATATTAGAACTCGAAATATTAAACAGGATAATCTAGAAAAAACTCCCGAAAATAAAACATTTTCCCCTAAAGACTACGTTCTCAGATCGGGCCGTAAGAATAGCGAAAGAGCTTTGCAAATTATTCAAGAGAATTCCAAAATACTAAATCGAATCCTTACGAAACAAAATATGTCTGAAATTCCAACATATGAAACTAAAAGTTCAGAAAACTTGGTGGACGTTATTAAACCTACTTCAAGTTCTATAATTGATAAACCAGTAGAATCTACTTTTACTGATTGCTCCTTCCTGAAGGAATCAACATCAGATTCTTTAATTGTTCACAGAAAGAAAAACGTTGACAGCGAAGTAAACGAAAAGAATGATTTCGTTAGAATTAGACCAATATCCATAGATGATCCATTTTCATTAGAAATACGCGAAGGTATTTCACGCAATCCAGGATTTACTTTGAAATGTATAAAGTCGCCTAGCAGTGATAGTTTAGGCAATAAAACCGACCGTTACGGTTGGGAAAACAAAGGATTTCTTGCAAAATGCGATTTTAAAAATCTTTTGACTAAACCTGATAAATACGAGTGCGATTACACAAATACTAGGAAAAGTCCAGAATCTACAGTACTTCTTGATGTATCAAATAATGAGCCTAAGCGTACATCGATCTCTGAGTGGGCCCAACATTCTGGTCCTGGGGAATCAAAAGCTTCTGTAACATTACCGTCATCATCAGAAATAAAAGATACATCAGCGTACGAACGTCGATTTATGTCTGACGACTACAACTACCCGCTTTCAAGTAAATACAATGACTTTGTTTTATCTAAAGCCAGTGATATTTGCAGCAAAACAGTAGGCCAAGGCCCAAAAATTTGCGATAGTTTAATAAAGACTGACAATAGCCAAGTTAGTGAGTTCGCTAATGTAGTAACTTCCTCTATTAGTTTCACGTACGAACCTTCAGCGGAAGATGATTCTCCTACTGGAGCAAAAAGTAATTCGAGTGATACGTTGTGTCAAATTGCTTCACTGGACCAGATTTCTACTCCTATTTCACCTAAAATCTTTCCGAATAGGGAAACTCCTCCTCATCCTAAGGAATATTTGGAGAAAAGTGACAAGTTTAAATTGGAATCTGATGACACTTGCAGTGCAATAACATCTCTAATCGAGACTGACACTTTATCTTCGTTGTCTTACCCAAGAAGTCCGTCGACTGGCTCCTATCATCCATTCCCTACTCGTCCAGCGATGCGAATGCCCAAAGAACTCGGAGTCAGACTGGGTATGTATCCCAAGGATACCGTTAATTCACCCCCAAAATAAATATAAACAAAATAGAGTTAATACCATAGTTGTTATGACTAAAGAAAATATTTGAGAACTATGTTTAGTTTTGATTGGTTTTCTGTTTTTAGATTATGTACAATTGATATGATTGTAATGTTTTAAAAGACTAGCTTTAAATTGCGAACTATTTAGATTAATGTTTGGTTTGATAATTAATAGAGTAAGTATACATAGTTTTATGAATAATTTATAACATAAAGTTTAATCCGAATGTTTTTGGATGACATCGCGTGAAGTTTTGGATCGATCTCTGCACGTAGGTAGTTAGTACCTAGCTCCTCTGATCTGTCAGGTCAGGAACTGATTATTTGCCGATATAAATAAGAGCACATAGCCAACACAATAATTATAAGTATGGCTTCGCTTGTTACCTACAAGCGTCAGGAACCTGTTATATATGATCATAGTGTAGCATTAAGCCGTTCACCTATTTGAGCTAGAAACAAAACAAACTCGTTGCCTTGAATCTATTTTAAAGTTGTAATAAAATATTATTAATCCTTTGCAATATGGAATATTTGTATGATAATAAGATAGATAGATTACTTGTTTGAAGTCAATGGAATTTATGGCAATTAAAATTGTTTATTCCGCTATAGAGTGAAGTCCTGTCATTGCAGAATAAGAGAAGTTTTGTTGTTAGAGGGGAAATATTTATTCTACAGCAATATTGACAAAATATACATATTATTATGCGACCGCTTGTCGTTTGTTTTAATCTTAAAATTAATTTACATGTAAAGTAATACTCGACCAAGCCAAGTAGACCAGTAAAATGTATAATTTAGCTTCCGCATTATTTGTCAGGACTTGGTCGACTGTTATTCTGACTAGGTACTTAAAAGTCGTCAAGCACTGGAGGACAGGTACAGACGAGGTGCTTGTCGCCGTACATGTCGTCGATGCGGCCCACGGTTGGCCAGATCTTCGTCTCGCCCTTCACGAACGGCTAATAATCAAATAATTCATTAACAGTCTTAATATAATACATAACAATAGGAATAGCTTTATTTAAACAAATGCCACGATTACATAATGAAGAGTCAATATCCATACTTTAAAACCACTAAGTCTCTAGCACTTTTTTCAATCCCCATATATTCAAGAGGACTCCGAAACCACTTGCAACATGTTTTATGAGTGGATTTAGTGCATACTTACTACCGTCGGGGGTTATAATCAAAAAGCTCAGAACAAGGTTTGGAAAATGCAACAGACACTTTGGTAGAGTTTGGCGTAGAGCTAATAAATAATACTCACCGCAGGGAAAGCAGCTTGTGCTCTGCTGTAGGGTCTGTTCCAGTCTTCAGATATCACAGCTTCTTGTGTGTGTGGTGCCATCTATAAAACAGACAGGTATTTGAAACTAACAAAAATTTCGGAGTCTCATTCTCATTCGTATGCGTCAGACATTATCGTGTTATCTCGTGAACGGGAAAGACACAAGGTAAGCGTATTAAGGTTTAGAAAGATGAGATTCCAAACCTTCAGCGGATTTAACCGTTTGTCCATGACTCCGTCCTCTATGTCTTTGATTTCCTTCCTGATAGTTATGAGCGCCTCACAAAACCGGTCCAGTTCCTGTAGGTCTTCGGATTCCGTAGGTTCTATCATAAGAGTTCCAGCGACTGGCCATGACATGGTCGGAGCATGGAATCCTGAAAGGTTTATGAATGTAGAGCCAACCTGCGCATGGAATAATAACCTATATTCGGTGTCAAATAACCGGGCATATGCTGATAAAACTCGAATATCTACTTACCACGACATAAGACCCCAGACTTCTAATATGTTTCTAAAGGCTTGGTAGAAACATATTAGATGCTTCGGGTTTTTTTTTAATTAGATTTAAAGCAGTGCTATACTGCTAAACTGTGCTGGGCAAACGGGCTTACCCGCGCCAAAAGATCTGCTCATGGGGATGTACGAAAACACCATTCAGAGGCATTCCACAAGAAAGTCGCTTCTGGTGCCACTTTTAATAATATTTCAAAAACTGCTCGTCAATTTTTGGTCTGATAATAGTTCATGGCTTTTAGTGCACACGCGTTACGTAAGCGACATTCTCGTTGAATGATCCATTTAGACTCAGACTTACCAAAGTCCATGAGCCGCTTCGCAATGTCTCCGGGCTCGATGTTAGCGGTTTTCTTCAGGTCCCGCACGTCTATGATGAACTCGTGTGCCACCAGCCCCCGTTCCCCCTTGTACAGGGTCTTGTAATGGCCCTCGAGACGGCGAGACATATAATTAGCGTTTAAAATGGCTACTTGAGTTGCGCGCTTTAGTCCCTTTGGTCCCATCATCTGAAACAACGTGACTTCCTATATACACAAAAGTTCGAGATAAAATTGCGGGTTCCGTAATAAGTAAAACGTATGGATTTTCCAACAGCTGAGTAATTTGTACATTTTGTACTTCTACACATATGATTGTATATAACGCTTGAAGTAAGTATAGAAATATATAATGTCAAACTTATTAAGGTCAGATGGGGCTAAACTATCACCGGGGCTAACTAAACTCCCCCCTCAATTCTCCCTCCCCCTCACAATAAAGTATGTTAGCCTTACCGCACCTTAACTTACCTTTATATAAGCCCACGAAATCGGCAGAATGGCTGACGAGCCGAAGGGAGCTGCGCTCACTGACCCAAAACTGTGTGCTGCATCACCGAGATCCGCTAAGGGGTCCACAACTGGATGTGAAGGTAGGAATGGCGCAAGATGAGCTTTTCTGAAAATATAACATATTTCCTAACCTACAACTTTCATGATAATATTGCACTTGGTTTTTACGTTGTCAGATTTCAGAGTAACATGAAGTATAAGTATATAATCAATCAATGCAATATTTTATTGCCGGATTTTTTCTCCCAATCAACGTGTCTCCATGCCGTAATCGGGCACCTGTAACCATACCAGGATGTCAGATCCGAAAACCTTTGTGCGCCATTTTCAAAAGGCGCTCGCGTCCAAAACGTTTACCATTCTATACTTAGTCCTACATCAGTGCGGGTACTTATAAGACTGTTTAATAATTAACGCAATTAGGTACTTATTTGTTCAGTGTTATTATGTAAGTGTAAGGATTTGTTACTTACACTCCAATAGGACCCATGCCCGGGCCGCCACCGCCGTGGGGAATGCAGAAAGTTTTGTGTAAGTTGAGATGAGACACATCGCTGCCATAATCTCCGGGCCGACACAGACCAACCTGACGTAATACAACATTGATTAAAATCCACGGTAAATAATAATAATAATTTTAAAATAATACATTTCATTTCCACACTCTACAACTATAACTTTATTTGACCCAGTAGATAACGACACTAAAAAACACTAAAAAGTAAAAATAATATCCTAACTTCTAATAGCTTAAAATGAGACTTACGCTTCTTGAACAATGTCTATTAGACGTACTTATTGTAATTTGTGAAGTCGGTGCCATCCAAGAAATTGCCTAGAGTTGACGAAATGGCCTAAAGTTGACGAAATTGAGAACCTCCTTTTTTTTCGAAGTTGGTTAAAAAGAACATAACCGAATTGAGAACCTACCTATAGCAAAGTACGATGTTTTTTTAGTATGTTACTGGCACTATCAAAATAATGACGATCAAATCGACGACAAACCGTCATACCCAGCTTTTAGATAAAGGTTTACAAATAAGTAGAGTTTAAATACACAAAAAATTACCTCTAATTTTTTTTTTTGCTATGTCAAACAAACCTGGGCATTCATGTTGGCGCCGTCCAAGTACACTTGGCCGCCGTGCTTGTGTACCAATGCACAAACATCCGCAGCTTGCTCCTCGAACACGCCGAACGTGCTCGGGTACGTCAACATCAGACAGGACAGCTTCTTGCTGTGTTCTTCCACCTGATAATCATAAACAGGCAGCAGTTGAGAAAGAGAGAATGAAAAGCAAGCATGGAAGTAAGATGTTTATAAAGACGGATGGTATACAAAGTCAAGGTACACCACAAAGTCGTGCCCATAAATTTCCCGAACGTTATTTGGCGTGAAGACTCCAGGCCCCGTATTATATATGGTCGACAGGGATCAGATCAGATCGGAGTCTTGTGTGTAAAGGCTGGTAAATGATAAATAAGGAACGTTCGAATGTGGTTTGAATTCTTTTCGATGTTCACGACTGACGAGTGAGTTGATTCAATGTGAAAGTTGAGCTGGTTGAAGAAAGGTGCAGTACAGTAAATATCAGAAATTTTCTAATAAGACGTTTATTCCTTTCCACTTGGACCCTCTGGGTTTTAAAAATCGCGCGTACTGTAACAACCAAAAGTGGCCATATAAAACTCTTACCTTGTCCTTAAGGTGCTCCATATCAATATCTCCGGAAGGCTTGACGCGGATAGCGCACACCATCATACCCGCCATGTGCGCGGACGCGGGGTTAGTGCCGTGCGCGCTCACGGGTATGAGGCAGATGTTGCGCCCCGTGTCGCCGCGGAACTCGTGATAACGCTTTATGGTGCGCAGGCCCGCGTATTCGCCTTGGGCGCCGCTGAAATAGCGAATATCAGTGTTAATATGAACTCTGAATTCAAATATTTACTTACTCCAAAATGTACTGTCAATTAAGGCTATGCTGTTATTAACTTCCAGGCAAATCCAAAATCCAGGCAAATAACGTTGACTGAGTAAAATAATATCGGCCTGATTTCGACCGACCATTATCTTGTACCCTCCCTCTTAATTCTAACTATATCGCCTGAACCAGTACCACCAGTGGAAGCATTGTGATCTAGGCGGTACTTTTCAACTCATTCCCCCATTTCATTCTAGGTGGACTAAGTCCTTGAGCGTTCTAAAAATGATCGGTTGACGACGTCCGCGATAGCACGATTACCAATGTTTACTGGAAATGTAACCATTACGCTATTTTCTCTTACCTGTTCGGTTGGAATGAAACACGGTCGTAACCAGTGATCGCGCACAAATCATTTGCCAGCTCCTCGAACAACGTGTGGTAGCCCTGGCACTGGTCAAGGGGAGCAAACGGGTGAATGTCTGTAAAGTGCTTGAACGAGCATGGCATCATCTCCGTGGTAGAATTCAGTTTCATAGTGCAGGAACCCTGAAAGCAGTTTTAAAGCATATCTACAAAAGTTTATATGGTGACGATCCGTCTGCCGCTCCATTATATCGGTCGAGTGCGTTGCGTTATTGAACCAGACAGGCGTATTCATCAACCTGTTGACCGGCTGGAATTGCAACAAGATTGGGACAAACTATAACGGTCACTCTATTTGGTTCTCTGAGACTGTATTGCGATTTGAGTACCTACGAGAAATAGAAGGTGTGCCTTTTCCTTACAGAGAATACAGATAAAAATAATAATGATTTGTTGTAGAATCTAGATTTTCAAATGTCTTACCAAAGGTATCATAGAGTGGACCAAGGATATATCCTTATTTTCTAATCGCTTCATGTACCGCACGAGCTTGGTTTCTGAGTGATGCATATTAAAGACCGGATGCGTGAGGTATGGAGATGTCCTTCTGAATGAACCCTTTAGTACGCTGCGAGATTTCACAGCTTCTTCATTTTTGGTTACCTGTAATGGATGCAATTAATAACAGGGGCAGAAATTTGAAAGAATAAAATTGGCAACAATGGCACAATCATGAGGGAGAGGAGAGGCAACAAAGATCTTACGTCATCAACATTTTGGCAGTCGAATATCCACAGTAGATCGTCCACATCCTGCATAGTAGTGGTCTCATCTAAGGCCACGCCCACCGCACCGTCATCGAAGTAGCGCATGTTGATCTTCTTTTGCTGGGCTCTTTCTTTGATAGCACTAGCATCGTGGCTGGAGTGGGGAACGATGTGTAAGGTATCGAAGTATACGTCGTTTGATTGCTTGTGTCCACGCTGTCTGATACCTGAAACAGTGTTTTAGCTCTATTGGAAGAAAATAGTTATTGATTGAATTCCCATTAATACTTTCAGATCCGCAACTTAAGCGTTGTTAAGCCCGTAATATCTGACGGCTGTAGACGTCCTGCATATATCACGAATGGGCATAAGTACGTGATATATGAACCTCTAAACCATAATTAGTTTTAACTAAGTTTCCTGATGGTTATAGAAAAGTCCATTATATCTCATTAAACGTGATGACTGATGACCAAAAACTAGAGTAGCGGAAAATAAGTAGTGTCAAATGAAAATACCTCGTCCGCCTAGTTTTACACAACTTACAAAAACAAATTATAACTAATTCTATTCTACAGTTAAATACTCTAAACCCTCTTATTCATAAAGGTACATCAATTTGAGTTAACTAACTGCTAAAGTTCGTTTTTCCTTATCTGTCACCTTGACATTTACGTTTGTGTGAAAGGTACAAAAAACATTTTAGTTACCAGAGGTTTGTTAAGTTTTATGAATAAGGGGATAAAACCTTACCATGATCAAGGACTAGAGTAGCATTATGGACTCTAATGGCAATATCCCTCAAGCCTTGTGGGCCGTGATAGACTGCGTACATTGCAGACATGTTCGCTAGGAGCGCTTGGGCGGTGCAGATGTTTGATGTCGCCTTATCTCTTCTTATATGCTGCTCTCTGGTTTGAAGTGCCAACCTAGATGTTTTAAAAATATTCGTAATGTATTCAAAGAACAATCGCAACAATTGTGTAGAAAGATATTTCGGAAACAAAGATCTGCTAAGTAAACTGCCCATAAATTTATTTCTAAACTAGTTGGTAAATAGTTACTTCTACGTTTTGTTTTATGGTCTTTGTAACTGAAGGACAACAGTGGTTAGAGCGTTTTACATACATATTTATGAGACATGTAATTTTATCCTCGGTGGGTGGAGTGAGGATTCACTCTAAGTAATTTTATCCTCGGTGGGTGGAGTGAGGATTCACTCTAAGTAAAAATGTTACCTGTAAGCGTCTCTTCCAGCAGCGTCTCTGGTCACGCCTACCATGCGGCCTGGCATTAGCCGCACCAGCGGATGCTCAGCCGCGAAGAACCCAGCATGAGGTCCGCCGTAGCCCAGCGGGACCCCCAGCCTTTGCGACGTCCCCACTGCGAGGGCTGCGCCACATTCCGCTGGAGGCCTGAGCAGGGCCATGGCTAGGAGGTCTGTGGCCACTACGACTAATGTCTGAAATTAATAGAAAGTCGGAACTTCTAGTAAACTAATATTCCAAGAGTAGGTACTTTGAGCAATCCAGACATCACCATGCAAATTTCCAAATATCAAGCCTATGCTGATAGCTGTTACCTAGTACCTATGTAGTTACCTGAGGGGTTAAGATCATCGCTTATATGTCTGACATATAGCATTCGTCCCTTACTGTTAAGTGTGTAACTGCGAGAGGGACGAGTGCTATATATCCGACATAAGCGATCATCTTAGCCCCTCTGACCATAACTAGAGCAGATAGGATTATTGTATGGCGCCGATTATCGCAGCGGTGTAGTTTTAATAATCGGTCATCTGACAATCCGACCCTGGCTTTAGAATATTACTATTTTTTGTCCTCTCGTTGAAATTCTAAAAGTGACAACTTACTCCGTGTTCCTGAGCAGCAGCAGCGAGTCCAGAATAGTCATAAACTAAGCCCCGTGTATCAGGGCATTGAAGGAGCACAGCGGAGATGTCTCTCTGCGCGAAGTCCGCGTGCCGCACGTCTGGCACGACCATCACTTCCAACCCCAAAGCATCCAAACGCGTTTGAACGACTGCTAATGTTTGAGGATGTAGACGCTCGGATACTACAAACTTGTTCCTCTTGTTGTGTCTGGGAAAAATATAAGCAAAGCAGGTAAGAAAGTCATAGCCAGGACGATCTTCTGATAAAGTGAAGTGACTGTCAGGTAATAGATAGCTGTACCCTGGCCTCGTGGGCGAGGTACGTGTCGGCACACATACCAACACAAATACAAGGAGTGCCTAGGAGTGCTAATGTACAGGCGTTAATACTTCTATAATCGCCTGGCCGCCAGGACGTTTCATAGATCCTGATTAGAATTTCTCAAGTATGTTAACAAAGAATCCTGACGAACACTCGTCAAGAAGACTATTTACCTATGGCAAAGAGATAAAGCTTCTGCAGCAGCTGTGCCTTCATCGAGTAGAGAAGCGTTAGCGACATCCAAACCAGTGAGGTCGCTGACCATCGTCTGGTAGTTGAGGAGGCTCTCCAATCTTCCTTGAGCCACTTCGGGTTGGTAGGGAGTGTACTGTGTGGTCCTAAAACATCCATTTTTCGGTATACTGTTACTTGCCAGCATTTCAATTGCCCGAATCTAATCTGCCATAATGTTGTTTCTATGCCAGTTTCGTATGCCAAACTAATTGTTTAACATATTAATCATATGTCAGACTGTTTGTTTCTCATAATATCAATTCCAATAATCACCTTTTTCATAATTGTAGTAATTCATAATTATCACATGCCATTGCATCACATGTTATTTGCCATCCATTTCAACTGTTCGAATCGGTTAACAAACTTACAACAAACTACAAACAATTATCATGGCTACCAGGCGAGCGAGCGTAGCAAGCGAGCAGAACCTCCCGAAGCAAAACCGACTCTAATTTTGTTAGGTTCAGAAGACTAAGGTGTTTGGTTGTTTTTGTGTTGATTCTGGTGTGTTAGGTTTTTTTTATGCGCCTTGATAAAAATCATACTTACTTGCTTGTTTGCAAGCAAGCATGCATGCATGCGTGCTTGCTTACCGTCGACACGCTGGCGGTTAAATCGACGGTGTAAAGGAATAACCCTTTAAGCGACATTTTGGTCAAAATCGAGTTATATATATCGTTGGAATCAGCGTTTTTTTCTGCGTCGTTTGAGCCGGGTTTCACATCGATCCGATGACTTATATGTCGCTTAAGGGGTTACAGAAATAAGGCCCAAATTTAAAAATCGTTACCTGATGCGACACATAATTTGAGTAAAATCTTACCTGAGTCACTTAACCATATATACAGGCATAATCATAGTCGCATAAGTGATTTTTAAAAATAGGTCATTTTCCATGTGATGTCACTTACATGTTTATTCCAAGTACATTTTACATAGGTTACGGCGCTAAAGTGGTTCTTCAAAAGTGTTAAAATTAACTGTTGTCGCTTAAGTGAATGTTACAAAAATGTACCTAATATTTCATTACTTTAAGCGACATGCTTGGCCCTGGCCGAAATTGTCGCTTCAAGTATTTTTTAAAAACAGCAATACGTTGGTTAAATGAAAATTGCAAGAGGTGTGATGGCGTTTGAAGTATCGCCCAAATTTATAGTATGGCGTTTAAGTGTATAATTTTTTGTATGAATTACGCGCGAAAGGGACTCTTATAAACGCAGTGTAACGCCGTCGGTCGCTTCAGTCACCGATAAACACTAGGAAGGGGTGGTTGTTTTGCCGTTCGCTGACGGAATTAACTAGGTACGTATGCTAGTTCATGTTCAAATAGTGAATTTTTTAATGTTTTAGATGTTAATATGTATGAATAGTGATATTTAGCATATATATACTGTTAATAATAGTGATAAACTATTTATTTCTGCACTTGTATGCCGTTTGTAAAAGTATTACTTAAACGGCTTACCTGTGCCCAAAATTATTTAGGTTATCACTTAATAATACTAAAATTAAAGTATTTACCTAATCTAATACTACTTATTACATTTCTTTAGAATATTGGTTATTCTTTATGTAGGTAGGTATGAATGTATGTAACTGATTCATTTGTGTGTGGTGTTGGATATTTGTAGTATTTGTATTGCATTGTAATAAATAATCTTGAATTAAACGATACCAAATAACCTGATTTTTATACTACGTTATTTAATAAGTTGAACTCTATTGTGATAATGAGTGAACTTGTCTATCTTGAAGTTATGGCTTAAGCCAACCAATAAAAAACAATTTGATTTTTCCTATTGTGTTTCCTTTATAAGTGTACGTATTTTCTTCTATTATACATAAATGAAAATTCCAATACTTTCGAATAAAATAAACAACAATAAATTCATCACATCCCTTGCTTATTTAAAACGACGGACAATTTATTTTTATTTATGCAAATACACTACTGTCGCTTAAATTAATTCCCGAGATCAAATTAGATATATTGGTGTAGTTTCATTGGATTTTTTAGGGCCCTGGTTATAGCACGAAGGTGTCGCTTCAATGGTTCTTCCGGGATCGTTTCGGGGGCCTATTCACTTAAGCGACACTTATTTCAGAATCCTGTAAGATTTCAAGTTTGATAATATTTTTAAAATATAGCTATTAAAATTTGAGAAAACTTGTGTATAGAACTCAACTTTCTAAAATCAATAGTAAAAGAGATAAAATTATTTTTGTCAAAAAATACACTTTAATACGCTCTCCTGTAAAATTCAAAAAATGTCGCTTCAAGGGTTATTCCTTTATACCGTCGAAATTAGGTTTAGGTCAACTTGAGAGCGGCCCGTATAGGTGTAGGTTAAGTTAATAACAATGATTGCCTACTGGTGACAAATGTAAAATCGTTAAGGTACCTATATAATATCCCAACTCGAATTCTTTATTATGTGAAAGAAACAACGTTACACGGTTTTAGAGTAAAACATAATTTAGTTTAGTTTTTTTTATTTATAAAAACCATTTGGTTAAAAAAACCTGTCCGTTAATTTAACGTAGAATCAGACTTGCCGATGAAAATCGAATTACCAGGTAGGTACGTACCTAACGTAAGAAATACTCCCCAAGGGAATTAGCAGAGCGGCAGGCTGGCCTACTAAATAGAGTTACCTAACAGAACCGAAAAAAAATACCGGACCAATGCGACGAATTTCTTACCATCCAGGATTTTCAAACAAGTTCCTCATAATAGTGTGAGGCACGCAGCAATTGTGATACCCCATACCGATGTAAGAGCGCCATATTTGGTTGTTTTCAGCTATTTTGCGCACTCTTTCGATAAGTTCGTATTCGCCTGAAATCATTTGTTTGGAATCATTGCAAATAATTTGATTTATGTAGTTACCACCTATATCAGAAATTAATGAAAGTGCCTAGTTCCTGCAGCCAGATACAAATTTGTAATCAATTCCACATCCACATCATAACAGATGCACATACACATCTAAAGACATAGCATAGGTACGACGACTCTGTGGGCCATGGCATGGACCAGCGCCGCCGAGTCTCCTTTTTTATATCATAAGCATTTTTTTCCTCAAGTTAAGGGTCGGCGAAACTTAACATAACCCTTAAATTTATATCGGATTTTGAGGCCGGGTCGCTGTCCGGGTGCCCCTGGGGTCAAGCACATTTTTTTCAGGATTCCATGCTCCCACTATGGAGTCACTTTCCCATGCGCAAGTTAGACTTGTGACATTGTCAGGTCGTTTTGTATGGGGACAGGGAACGTGTTAAACTCGGGTTCTTGAATAATATTATTGATTATGTAAACAATTAATTAGCTGAATTTATCTATGATACTTACTCATAGGCTCAGTGATGTTCATAAGGCCTTGCAACTGGATTTCCTTAGGCACAGCATCATTTGTCAACTGATCCAAGCTCTGAAATAATTAAAAAACCGGTCAAGTGCGAGTCCGACTCGCGCACCGAGGCTTCGAGGACGACTCGCGCACAGATGTGTACCGGTTCCAACCCAATTAATTCAGGAAAATCTCAACAACGTGGTGTAGAAATTGAACGCCATCTATCGGTATCGGCGAATTTTGTTACTAAGCCCCTGAATAACTTAGTATGTATAGTATGGTGTTTTTTCAAGGATTATTCTTTATCACGTGAAACGATTTCAATTTTATTTTCTTTATTTGAAAGAAGGTACTTAGTAGGAATTTATAAAACAATAATAGATGCAAAGGTGGTTAAATTACAAACTTAGCATAGGAATGATTTTGATGATAAAAAAAATAAAAACTAGATAGAGCTATAGTTATACTTTTCCTGTAAAATATACATTGATATCAATGTTATGTGTACTTCAGAGATAAGGGGGAAACGGTATTTTTTTTTATTCTCCCTCATAAATCGAAAATGACTACGTAAAAAGAATTGTTTCAGAATGTGCAACTCAAGCTACCCCATTTCATATATTCACTAATTTTTCTACTTTGAACCACTGCACATTCTGTCATTTTTCACAGAAAATAAAAAAAATATTAAATAAAATCTTGTTTTATGCATCTGGGTTACCCCTCTTTATAACAAATCCAATTTTCAAATCGATAGCATAAGTACTTCTTGAGATAATTATGGTTGTGACAAACAGACAAACAGACAAAGTGAAACCATAAGGGTTCCTTCTTTACAATTTTGGTACGGAACCCTAAAAATAGAGCATCTTAAAGTTTATAAAGAAACACAAGGCCTCTATTCAGCAAACTTTTATGGCATCTGGATTTATAAGGATGATGATGTTATTTTTATGAAAATAGTCATGATGTTATTGGAAAACTTGTGATATTCTCGGTTAAAGTTCTTGAGCATATTCTTTCCTATTAATTCGAATAGGAAAGAGTATTCCCTATTAATTTGAATTCCTATTAATTCGAATAGGTAATACACCGCAATACGCTGTGGTGATCTTTCAAATTTTGCTAGTGGGAGTGTATTAGTTCGAATGCTGTCATTAAAATGTCCTTACAGGCTAACATATAGAATGTCAGAATTTGGTAAGAAAATTAAATGAACAGGTAGGTGTACCGGTGTCGTGCAATTGCTACAGTTACACAAAATAAGAGTAAATTGCGGTGTAGGTAAGTAACTAATATACTTATGTTAAAGAATTCAGACGATGCGTCCATTTCTACACAGGGAAGTAGTCGTTAAGTTAATTATATCTACGTTAATTCCTCAATCGTGGTCCCAATGTACCATAGACGTAGCTCATTAGTGATATGGACACCGCCGCTTAAGCGGTCTGGGTATTGGAATCCCAATGCTGAACGCCCGGTAGGGGCAATTATGTAGAAGAAATCAACTAAACTAAATAATTCAAACCTTGTATCCTAAAAGATCCAGCATGGTTACAACATCCTGGTCCCGCGGCCCAATGTGTCTGCTGGGAAAATCGACCGATTCAGGAAACAGAATATCTGCCTTAGCATCCTGGGTAGTCAGGCAGCGAACCCCTTTCCCTGGATATAAAGATTTAAAACTATTCCTAGCAATCACGCCACGGTTCAGTAATCTATACATTTTTAAATAATTTGATTTACAGTTAATAATTCTAAAACATTATGTACGTCTTCCGAAAGCGACAGTAGTATACTGATTCCGATAGGGAGGTCAAAGCGCCTCTGATAAGATGTACCAATATATGCGAACATCATTAAATAATGTGTTTTTATTTAATCATCCCTTAGTTAACAATAAACACGTTTGTTATCGATAAATGGGCGGTGGTCAGCGGAACTTTTGCATTTCTCGCCAACACGCTTAATAAATTCTTGAATTTTTATATTATGTATGATTGGACCAAACCGGAAAAGATCGAGTTTACTCCGAGATTAACTCAGTCAAGTTTTCACGTTTAACCGCAGAGTAAGTCCTTATGTTTAGTCAAATCCGGCCTTATACTGAAGGGGATGAAAACTTTAACTGACGCCCACTGACGCAATATTCAATACTACTTATTAGAATACTCATTCCTCTATATTAAACAAGAATATGCACATTTGTATAAAATACTAGCTTGAGCCCGCGACTTTGTCCATGCAGGACTCGTTCATCGCGTTAGAATTTAATTTCTATTCTTTTATTTATTGCTCTACTTCCATACAAACTTCTACCCCTTCAAGGGATGATTTCCGGGATGCAAGTATCTTATGTCCTTCCCCGGGACTCAAACTATCTTCGTACTAAATTTCATTTAAATTGGTTCAGCGGTTTAAGCGTGAAGTCACTCGTTCATCGCGATAGATTTTAATTGCTATTTTTATATATCAGGCGCTTACCTACTCATCGCTCTTTCATACAAACTTCCGCCCACTTAAGGGATGATTTCCGGGATAAAAAACTATTCTATGTCCTTTCCCGGATCTGAAACTATCTCCATACCAAATTTCATTTAAATCGGTTCAGCGGTTTACGGATGAAGAGGTAACAGACAGACAGACAGATAAACTTTCGCATTTATTGATAAGTATGGAAGTATGGATATGGATTAGTATGGATAGTATAGTATAGATTTCAGGTTTATTAGGTAGTGGAAGGAATTAAGCGCGTCACAGACAGAGGGATAATATATAATGATATACCGTATCTTACGATATATTTTGCCTACTAAACGACAGAGTCCACACACACAGCTATAAGATATATTTTGGTATATATCTTATCGCAAGGCATCTTAAGGTATAGCTCGGTATATTACAATATCTTCCGGTATATTCTGGGCATATAGAGGATGTTCTTTTTACTGACGTAACCAATATGTTTCCGTTTCACTCAACAATGCGGGAAAGTGTTAAGGTGCGGTTAACATTTTGGACGCCAACGACGGATATATATCCGTCACTGCAGTGTAATATTGCTGCTGTACTACTACAGCGGCAAACATTGAAACAACCATGTGAACTGTGTAAAAATCGCTGTAATCACTACTAGCTAAAAACGTTTTCGGGGGGGGGATAAATCCTACACCCAGTGTTGCCAACTTAGCATGTATTGCACTTTTTGCACGTGGAGTTCTGTAAATGTATACATTGTATTTAGATATCTTAAAATACTGTTCAAATTTACTTAGTAACAGATCGTTGAATAAATTAAATTCACCACGTTCTTTTTTCTTTTGAAGGTGTTTTTGTATCCACATGGATTCGTTGCTAACGCCATACTATCGAATTCCGTATCAGAATCTTCGTCCGAAGAACTTTAAATTAAACCTAATTCTATTTTTAAATCCATCTTTCGCTTTTACAACATTATTTGCCCTTTAAGTGTAGAAAGCGTCCGCTCGCTAGGACAGCAACGAGTTTAATGACGGATGATCGCTCTGTCTATGACGGGCTTTATATTTTTCGAGGTTACAGTTATCCAAAGGCATTTCTATCTAAATTTTTGAAATCATTAAAGTATAACACTTTTTTGGTAAGTAAGTATCGCATAGATAACATTGGGGGTCGCGTAGACGTGAGTATTGGAAAAAAGAAAAAACAAAACCAAAAAAATTTACAAACCCAACGGGGTCGGTTACATGTTGATTATTATCATAATACCTACAAGGGTGAAAACGTTTTACGAAAAGGATATATCAAACCCAATGGGGCCGGTTATATGCTTACATGTTGATTATTATCATAATACCTACAGGGGTGAAAATAGTTAAGTGTTCAAAAATATTCATATCTATTGCGACGTTTGTCGCTTTTAACACAAGTTCGCTTATAATGCTAAGATTGCAGTTACTATGTACATTTATGGGTACAAAAACTATGAACAGGTTGCTTATAAACATTTAATTCTATTTAAAAATAAATTAAACGTTGTCGCTCGGCGCTCAATGACGTCACGTTACATCATCACATCATCTGCATCTTTGAGAAGGGAAGCCCCTTATCTCCTAACGTTCCGTTTCTAATAAGGGCAATAACTACATCCTTAATAACTTTTTTGTAAAGTCCATATACCACGTTGCAAATACTTTTATTCAACACATTTTACAAATTAATGACAACTATGTGGTTAACAAATGTTTATAAAGTAGATTGTGCATTATTGTCTATTTTAGTTGATTAGTCTTCATCGGTAATATGAAGAACGGAACGTGTTTTGTTTCCTGTCGGGTGACGTCGGTTGACAGTTTAGTCATTATTGAATCGCAATCGCATAACTTGCGCATAACTTTGGTTGTTAAAACATAAAACTTTAATTTAGAAAGTTCTCACGTAATTTGCCCACTAAAATGTGCAATATAACTACACATAAGCAAATATATCTGGATTAAAAATGGTGCGCGTCGAAGTTCAGTCTATTTATGGTAGTAAACGTACAATGGTATCACCAGAATATACGAAGCTTAAGGATTTGATTACTCTCAAAGTCAGCATGAGCGATTCGCACAGCCAAATACTGCAAGCTATGAAAGGTTTATACCAGAACGATATCAACTCTGCCAGGAGATACGAGCAAATAGGCACAATTGGCCAACTTTTGAAGATCTTGGAAGTGAGGGATGTACTATCTGAAGAGAATATTTTGCCTCTACAAGTATTGGCTCAAAGGCTTCCTGATAATGTCGAGATAAGTAACGTCATCAGCAGTTATGAGCAATCTCGTGTACCTAAACAAAACGTAAATCATTATGGTAAGTAATTAGTTATTTTCATCATCTTAGCAATTGAGATTTCAATTTTCTGCCTTGCACCATTTATATCAATTATACAATACTTAAAGTAACTACACACACTTTATAATTTAGCAAAACATAAAATACAAACACAAAACAATAACTAAAAGAACTTAGATTGGTTTCTCCAAAACCAATCATTCAAATGAATATGTCAGTTTCATTTGAAGCAGTCTCCCGGCGAAAAAAATAAACAATAGCATTCTTTTGTAATGAGCCCTTGGATCCCAGGAACTGGTAGACGACAGACAGGTTAATTCTCTGCTTTGTATAATTTGTAAAGTGGCTTCTTGTACTGAGACTAATAGTAAAACAAATAACAGGTTCATAGTTGCAGAAAAGTTAATTTAGTATTCATATGGTAGTTAATCTTTTTTATATTTACATTACAGATACGGAACAAATACAGCAAAGTGCACCACAAAGTAAGCCGCCACCAAAAGAAAATGGGGGAGAATACAGTAGGTTCTCGGATGGCCTGTGTGAAGAAATAAGACAAAGGATAATTGAAACTGTTGTTGACGAAATTGGCCCTTACTGGCGCAATCTAGCCAGATACTTGGATGTTCCGGAAGGGAGGATAGATAAAATAAATTGTAATGGAAAATCACTAGAAGAAAAGGCAACGGAAATAATGGAGCTTTATAAGAAAAAGGCTGACCGCAAGAAATGGTTTTTTGATCTCTTGGATGCAATCGAAAAATCCCGTAGACGGGAACTGAGTAATAAATTGAAAAAGATCGCTACAATGAACATTTAACATTATGCTCATTCTTTTTCTTTGGTGATATTTTGAAATACTTAGCTGATTGGAGAGGTTCCTAGTTTGTAAATGAAGATTAATCTAAAATTTTAGGGTTTAGAATAATGAATTTATAAGTTGAAATGATTTATCCGGTTTATGTTTACAAAATTTATTTATTTAGACAAACATATCTTAACAACCACATAGTTCATAAGGCACTTGGTACTCTTAATAATACTTAACCTCTGTAAATATTAAATTTACAACCTATGTATATGTATATAGGAATGTTCCATAATAAATGAGTAAACTATAAAGTTCATGACTATAAAAATATGTTATAAATTTCTTCCTATATAGCAATTAGTAATAAATCAGATAAGCTTCATTCGAGTTAGTTTCAAGTTATCACAGGTAAGGCATTCATTTACCACTAACAGTAAGCATGTTTTTGGTGATTTCAAATATTAAACATGACCTTTTATTACTAAATCTTAACCCTTTAAAGACTGCAAGTTCAAAATTACAATCAAATTAAGACATTTATTTGACATGCAGCACATGGTCTATATAATGCCGCCTCTGCCTGAAAATGGGTTAACATAACGGAATACAGTGGAATTCTTAATGTATAAAACATTAATGTGTAACAAGCAAAAGTACAATTTTACAGCCATCAAATACAATTGATTTGAGAAATTAACACATTGACGGATTAGACGCCAGCGCTAAAGGGTCGTTAGAGTGCTTACTATCAGTGCTCTATCTAGTGGAGAGTAACTTGAAGTGGCCTACACAATAAAACACACTCAAAGGAAATTCTCTATTCTAAAACAGGAGCCGTATTTTTCGATTGGATGCTCCCTCACATAAAAACCTTACTCCTGTTTGTATCGGATACATTGACTCTAAAACACGTTAACGTTGACAATCCGTGGAACGGCTCATCTATACTGGCTCGACCGTCGACACTCGGGCTTCATGTGGTCGGTCCCACAACATATCGTCGGATAACAACCAAGACTCGCTAGCAAATCTTTAATTATCTTAGAAACCTCGTACCTCAGTACTGGAACGGTGCTGAGATACGAGCTATATTTTATGTAGGTATTTGTTACTTAGGCTGCGCTACACCAAACCGTTTGTAATCGTAAGCTGTATTTATCTGATTGTATGGAGGTTTTGACAAGTTGAGTTGGATGACAGCTGTCGGCGCCATATTTAACGATGATCAATGTGTTATCGGAAGATGGTACAACCCGCCCTAAATGCGTTTTGGTTATTAAACAACGATATCAGTTGTTTAATGCTGCGCAGCCCAGGTGTAAGCGTTCTGGAAGAGTCGGAGCCACGGCGAAGCGTCGCTGTCGGGAGGCGTGGCTTGTGTCGCGCTGGAGCGAGCCTCGGGTGCGGGGCGCGGCGCTTGCGCGGCGCACTGCCAGCGCAGCACGCAGCGCTCCGGGTGCGGCATCATGGCCACGTGCCGCCCGTCAAGCGACCGCACGCCCGCTATACCCACTGTAATCATATGTTTTAATGAGCTTGTTGGGTGCAACATAATTTACCGAAGTCAATAATTACTCACTACAGGAATAAAACATTGAAGCAGAACATAACAGACGCAAAAAATGCGTAAGAGCGTAGTCTGTAACGGTGAACTGTGCTACCGTAGAAAAAGCATCCCATATGGTAACCTGACTAAATTGAGATGTATCTGAAGACATCCATTAGTACGATCTCATTCTTAGTCGTGTTATATGTGGTGACAGCAATGGCATCCATCGATGACGTTTCGGTGTTGGTGACAAATATCAGTAATAGTACGGCCTTATACGTGATGAGGGGCAGGAGCTATTATTTTTTATTTATTATAATATATATGAACAAAAAGTAACGTTACAGGAAATATCCTAAATCATTAAGTAATAATGATACTAATTAAGAATCTCGCACAATTTCAAGCACACTCAACAATCGACCAGCCATCAGCAAACAGATCGCAGGGGAGTTACATTGCTTCCATCTTATTGAGCGCACGCAAGGAGCGGCAAAGAGAATTACGACACGAGACTAGACGAGAGCTATGTCATTGTATCTCGCTCTCACGTGCGTTATTCTCTATGCTTACATCTCTTTCACACATCTTTCTATGTATGTATTGCCGGCTCCAGTCTTATTCTTACTTCATGTGTGCTACTTATTAACATTGTAAGGTAAACTTACATGGACTTCCATTAGGATTCATAGGGTACGTCTCGGTAGGCACACCATCATCATCGACATACTGCATGGCTATTTGGCGCTGATGCTTCAACGCGTAAAGAGTGGAGTCAGTGGTAGTGAACCGGCCTTCCCCATGGGCTACCCATACACCGAGAACGCTTCCCGCCATACCGCGGAACCATACGTCGGTGTCGTTGCCGGGGGAGATTTTCACTGCGCTCCAGCGGCATTCGAATCTGTTCACGAAATGTACAATTATTTGATAACTAGCTTTTATCCGCGTAGAACTCGCTCATCGAGTTAGAATTTAATTGCTACGTGAAGAAGTGACAGACACATTTTCGCTTTTCTAATATTAGTATGGATAATGTGAGGATCGACTTGAACACCGGGACTACCCGCGAGGGGTAAATGGTCAAACATAAATCGAGATGATGACAACTCAACATCCGTTGCGCATAGTTCTATTTAAAAAAAAACCTCTTACGCGACTTATCGGGTTTGACCACTCACCCTTCGTTGAAATATGTTGTAGGCGATGGGTTAACAACTAGCTACAATATCACAATTTTTCCATCTTTAAAGTTCTTGTGCTCACAGGCGTGAATTTATGTCAGATAATGGGTAAAATCAGACACGCACAGTGCGACAGATCAGTGACTTGTTCGAGTCAGATCAGTGAGTGACGCGCTTTGTCTCTCTGACAAGAAACATTAAAATGGTTGTAGCTACGAATTTTTTTGAGATATTTGAATAGAATTTCCACCATTTGGCACATTTTTTTGCCCTGTTTCTTTTGGAGTGGTCAAAATTTGAGTCAACTACCTATGCTATGATGTGTCAAATTGATCAATTGGCAACCAATACATACACCGAGCCAGTGTCGCTGCCAATCCTTGAAGAGAGCGAATTGAGAGTCCACTATGTTAGAGGAGAGGATGGTAGATTAGCCAAAGGGGCATTTACATTTAGTTTTTAAGCTTTACATACCTCTCAGATTTATTGTGATCCAAGAATATTTGAGTCTTGTTCTGCGGCTTAGTTTCAGGGTCGATCCAGCCCAGTAGGGCCATCAATTGGCAGCCGTTACAAACGCCAAGCGAGAAAGTATCGCTGCGGTCCTTGAAGTGAGCGAACTGGGAGCTCAGCGAGTTGGAGAAGAGAATGCCGGCTGCCCAGCCCTTGGCCGAGCCGAGGGTGTCTGTTACAAAAGAACTGAATTATTATTGGAAAACTGGACTTAATCGCGTACAATACTAATTAATTTACATTTTTTTAAGGTTTGCCCGACGTTTCGTATATATCACAACATCTGTCTTCGCGAATTAGTATTTTACACGATTAAGTCCCGTTTTCCAATAATAATGTGTGAAAATCGTGTAAGTTTAAATCAATATAACAATTGAATTGTTGTTGTGTGGTTGTAGTACATGTAGTAGTAGGAAAACTCTTTATTAAATACAAAATAACAAAAGTGAAAAATACAATGGGAAGGGTACAAAGGCGAACTTATCCTTTTAAGGGATCTTTTCCAGTTAACTTTTGAGCAAATGAAGAAAGAAATTAACAGAAGTAGATTAACTCGGCAACCTGTACAACAAGGTTGTTGTTGCGTTGTGTGTTGTTTGTGTGACTCTTATGTGCCATCATGACTGATATGACATGTATTTACCTAAATTAAATAACACTTCCAAGCAAATACTACTTACCTTATCAGCTTTTTATAGGTAGGTTTATACTCATATCAATTGGGAAATATAAGCGGATTAAACTTTCCAATATTTGGAATTTTTTTCGTCATCGACCGCTGAAAAGAGTACGAATCATCGGAAAGTTCGAGGTTTTATTTGATTCATGCTATACATACTAATATTATAAATGTGAAAGTGTGTCTGTCTGTCTGTCTTTCTGTCTGTCACCTTTTCACGCTTAAACCGCTGAACCGATTTAGATGAAATTTGGTATGGAGATAGTTTGGGTCCCGGGGAAGGACATAAGCTACTTTTTTATTCCGGAAATCATCCCTTAACGGGGTGCAAGTTTGTATGGAAGAGCGATGACTAGGTAAGCGCCTGATATAAAGAAATGGAAATTTTATTTTATCGCAATGAACGAGTTCTACGCAGACGAAGTCGCGGGCAAAAGCTAGTAACGACATAAATAAAAAATAAAAAACTATTGATTGATAACATCGATGAACAGTGGTGTTCTCTTCGTACGAGTCAAAAGCCGAACCCAAAAATCCGGGCCCTACAATCACCTGCATAGCTGAACCCGCCCGGGAACACCAGTCCCTGGAACGCGTCGAGGGTGATCTTCCCGCCCTGGAGGTCGCTCATAGTCACGTCGAACACGTCGAAGTTCGCCATTAGAAGTGATGCGATCATCTCGCGGTCGCCGTTCGTTCCTGGAACATTAACAATTGAGAAATTTACTAAAAAAGTCCGTGTGATTATCAAAAAATATTGGAGACGCATTTTTTTTTTGACACATCGACTGTCAGCAATGTGACCCCCTAGATCCGGCCATTTTCAGTCTGGCTATCCACCTAAGTGGGTGCGCCAAAGTTCATATAAAATTGCAATTCCGATTATTGTACATCCGAAAATGTATCTTATACAATTTTATGTCATAATGATCACTATTCATAATTATTTTTGGTTGATAACTATCGTATCTCAGAATTGTCAATATTTATAATGTCATTAAATATAAGTATTTCTATTGCTATTATCTATATTCATAATCTTTTTTATCATAACGATTATTAGCAATATAGTTAATTTTTATATAATTTTTATACATACTAGTTTTATTGCTAATTTTTTTATTAATAATATTCCGATATTTATGAACCAAACATAGTTATGAATAGCGATCATTATGAAATATAATTGTATAAAATACATTTTCGGAGATTTAATAATCGAATTTGCAATTACAATTTCTACAATTTCTAATAAAACTACAATTTCTTTTCATATTTTTTTATTCATAAGTGTTTTTGTTCCTTGTCATTTACGTTCATAGTGTTAACAATCATACAACTTTTTTTGTTACTAATGACACCTTATTTTCCATTATTTAAACCTAAAGATGTATTAGGTACCAAATAATTTATATCAAATTTTTATTTGGCAAAAAAAAGCCCAGAAAGACCTGTTAGGGCAAAATCGACTCTAACGTGGATAGGTTAGAAGATTAAGACGGGAGCTGAAGCGAAGCGAAGCTCCCGTCTTAATCTTCGAGGTTATTTTTTTATAAAAGCCCGGAAAGACCTGTCGGGGCAAAATCGACTTACAAATTAGGAATTAAGATACTTTCTTAGTAATTACATTATTACTAGCAAAATTGAAATACATATATCCTTTGTGAAGGAAACTGTTATGAAAAACAATATTAGGAATTCATATATTTTATTAGTAATGACATTATTACTAGCAAATTTATGAAGTATGTCATTTATGAAGAAAACTGTTATGGAAAACAAAATTATGAGAACAAATATAATCTGAATGATAACATTATGAGTAAAAATTTTCGGAATATTCATTATTATGAATAACGACGGTAGTAATATAAATTATTCACAAACAAGGTTAGGAAAAACAAATTTATGAAGAGTGATGATTATGATCACAAAGCGGTATTATTAGAAAAAATCGATAATAAAATTTTATATGAGCCAATATGGACCCCACCCAAGTATCATCGAGCTTACTTCAAAAAACGTGTGGTATTCTGGTAATTTTAGTTAGTTGTAGTTTTCAATTATTTCTTATTTGTGTTGTTTGCTATTCTTCTTATTTAATATGAATAAAAACCATACCCATTCATATATTTCCTAGGCGGGAATTGACGGGGAACTGTTATCGAGACATTTACCTTCTTCGCGAAGAACTGCTACTCTGACAGATTTGGTCTTGATGACCGCGGCCGCAGGATCGTAAGTCACGTTGTATGTCACTCCCTTACGGTGTTCGAGACCTGGAAATAAAAGGCTGGTTAAGAATGTAAATTCTCCTTTGTCATCGTTTCACTCTTGACAGAGTGGTCGTGGTCATCTTGATTTAGGTAATGGAAGTTCTCAAATGTTTAATTTACTTGTCCCTTATTTATATCCGTAAAGTGCCTATATTTCTAATAACCGAGTATAAGTAAAAAAATTAAGTAAATTGTATGTATGTATTCTTCAGCACTGTTGCACCGTTCACTTTCACTGAGACCTAAGGAAGGAAATATAAAAACGATTTGCATCTTACCCTCCCACTCCTGTTTGACACACGCGGAGTTGGCCTAGAGACATTCCAGCTGGAACCTGGTCTCCTCCCACATTCTGTATACGTCGATTAGCTGGGTCTTTAGCACTGTTACACCGTTCACTTTCACTGAGACCTAAGGAAGAAAATATAATAACGATTTGCATTTTACCCTCCCACTCCTGTTTGACACACGCGGAGTTGGCCTAGAGACATTCCAGCTGGAACCTGGTCTCCTCCCACATTCTGTATACGTCGATTAGCTGGGTCTTTAGCACTGTTACACCGTTCACTTTCACTGAGACCTAAGGAAGAAAATATAATAACGATTTGCATTTTACCCTCCCACTCCTGTTTGACACACGCGGAGTTGGCCTAGAGACATTCCAGCTGGAACCTGGTCTCCTCCCACATTCTGTATACGTCGATTAGCTGGGTCTTTAGCACTGTTACACCGTTCACTTTCACTGAGACCTAAGGAAGAAAATATAATAACGATTTGCATCTTACCCTCCCACTCCTGTTTGACACACGCAGAGTTGGCCTGGAGACATTCCAGCTGGAAGCTGGTCTCCTCCCACATTCTGTATACGTCGATTAGCTGGGTCTTTAGCACTGTTACACCGTTCACTTTCACTGAGACCTAAGGAAGAAAATATAATAACGAATTGCATCTTACCCTCCCACTCCTGTTTGACACACGCAGAGTTGGCCTGGAGACATTCCAGCTGGAAGCTGGTCTCTTCCCACATTCTGTACACGTCGATTAGCTGAGTCTTCAGCACTGTTACACCGTTCACTTGCACTGAGATCTAAGGAAGGAAATATAAAAACGATTTGCATCTTACCCTCCCACTCCTGTTTGACACACGCGGAGTTGGCCTGGAGACATTCCAGCTGGAAGCTGGTCTCCTCCCACATTCTGTACACGTCGATTAGCTGGGTCTTCAGCACTGTTACCCCGTTCACATTCACTGAAACCTAAGAAAAGAAATATTTTGGAATACGATTATACGGACCTATTTTTCGTTGGGTTGTCAACTTGTCACATACAATACGTAGATACGTATTATTATCAATATCAATCTACTTACTTACAAGTACAATCTACTCTCCTACCCCTGGGCATAAACCTTAGGTATTTTATGATATGGACAAAACTGGCAAAACGGAACAATACACCATTCTGATCTTTGCAGATACAAGTTTAACCACGATATTTTGGCCGGAAAGCCAATATTAACGATTGAAATGGGAATTTTAAACGGGTTCAAAATTATTTCATACTTTTCCTACCAACAAGGTTTGCTGCTTGACTCAGTTTGATAAAAAAAACTTGAGTTATTGCATTTAAAAGGGGTGCCCCACGGTGCTCCTAAGCATGTAAATGCAAAAACTTAATACAAACCTCAGAATGCATGCCATATTTCCCGCTAACGCCAATTTTCTGTGCCTTCACCCCACTGTTATTGTACTGCGCAAGAACGTATTGCACATTTTCGGGCGCCACTTCAACAATAACGCCAAGCTCTTCATTGAAAAGTGCCTCAATAGCGGATACATTTGAGGCCACCTGAAGGTCTATATGGAGACCCCGGAGGCCACCGATGCCCATCTCTAAGACGGTGGTGATGAAACCGCCTTCGCTGATGTCGTGGCCGGATAGAAGCTTCTTTTCTGTGTGAAACAACAGTAGAAACAATTTTTTTTAGTTATCACGAGCGGTAATAAAGAAAGCTCATATCGCATTTTTATCACCCGAGAGCTGAGATTTACCGCCCTAGACAATTAATGTCCTGTGTAATTAAGAGCGAGATATATTTTTTTAATTGACAACAGCCCTTCTTCAACGCAGCGGAATCAAACCTAAGAAAACTGTTTTGTATTGCAAATAATAACAGCTACCTAAAGGTGTCGATGGCATAATAGTACTACTGAATGCATCGTTTTAGTACTCAACGTCAAGATTTAACATGTTAACACCATATGCGTAACTTTAGATTGTTTACTGTATACTTTACTGTTTAATGTAACTTTTATGAAATACAGTGAATAATTTATTTATATATCTGTTTAAAAACTTAACAGCTCGTCATTTGAGGATATACTTTTGATATACATAGATGCACCTTGGCTATAGTCAAATACAAATGTCACGTGTAATAAAAAATTAATGTCAAGACTAGAAGATTAAACGATTCTTACCTTTCAATAATTTCTGCGTGACCTTGAACAGTGACTTCAGAACCGCCGGCTCGTCCAGATCAGGCGGATTATCGCCGAGTTGCTTATAGCACTGCGCCAGAGCAGAGCCTCCCAACCTAAAGTCATTTTAATAAGATCAATGTATGTATGTAAGCACTTTATTGTACACAATAACAGGTTAAAACAATATACATGTCACATAAGATTAGAGTACAAAGGCGAACTTATCCCTATGAGGGATCTCTTCCAGCTAACCTTTGAGGGATTGAGTGTATAGTGGGAGAATGAGATAGACAAACTTACACAGTGTACTAAAACTTTTCAAAAAGGAAACTCAACCGGGGATCAACCAGGTAAAGGTGAAAAAAGTTTTTTATTTTTTATTACATATAATAGGTGTTACATCTTGGTTTAGGTTAGATCATGACACCCTGTAAGGGCACACAATAGTATAACAAACAACAACACACACACAATAGTAGTAATAGGTAGTCTATAAGTTAGCATAATAACATTCTTTTATTAGTAATTAATTTAAATTAAATTAAAATAAAATAATTGACAGCAAATCTTAAAACTACATGGAAGAATATAACGTCAACCATAGATTGGTAGATGGTAGATATTTAATCCTTATCCTGGTCAAAATTCCGCTTTCACGAACCAAGCGCTTTTCATCATCATTTATAATGCGCACTGTTAAGATTTGGAATTCCCTGCCGGCGTCTACATTTCCGAGTTCATATAACATAGACCTTTTTAAGGCACGAATGAATAGGCATCTTCTGCGTGAGCTCGCTTCATCATCGGCCTCATCTCTGCCTAGATGCTGGCATAGAGCAATTCCATTTTTAATAAAATTAAAAAAAGTCACGCGATATAATTACCTGTATTTCCCTGCAGATACCGGCACGTGTAACAGCACAGAGTTGTCCGCCGTCAGCGCCGGCTCTATCTTGACGGTGATGTCGGGGCACGGGGCGTATGTCGACACCACCAAAGTTCCCGGCGAACGGACTAAACAATGAAAAAAATGTTGACTTCTTCTTCGAAACAATATTTTAATCGTTTTCACTTCAGCGGACGTTTACGCTTGACAAAATTTAAAAGTTTTGGGTCATATGTTGTTCTTAGGCTCTTGTTAAACGGATTTCATCCTCACACCTTGGCAGTTAGATGGCAAAGCAGTTATTTTCATTTCATTTCATTTCATTTTCAAAGCATGGAAGGTTCTATAAAACATTCTTCCCCAGACACTAGCTAGAGAACGGCCCAGCCCTGAAAACAGCCCTTACTATGTGCCCCAGATTACTATTGTGTGGAAAACCAGTAACTTGGTATTTTGGTCGTGAAATATTGCATTTAGGTAGTATGTTATGTCGTACATTTTTTTGATTATTAAAACATAAGAATCCTGATGGTGGTTATTAATTAAATCTTTGGCAATAGACACAAAAAAATACATAATTTTTGAAGCTTTCATGTGTCTTTTTAGAATTGTGAGCATATCTATTATTAATTTACTTTATTTTTGGGCATTATTTGATGGTTTGGTATCCACATAGTGACATTTTATTATATATTTGTAAAATGAGTATTTAACCTTTTCGACGTCAACGACGCATATACAGGCACCATCACATCTTCACGGCTTGCAGTGCATTATCAACCTACATGCATTTTTATAGGGTTCAACATCGCGTTTGACATTCCAATGATATGGCGTGTGAGTGACAGCTTTTTTATTTGACATAGCGCTGAAAAGGTTAATATGTTATCGTTATTACGAACCCGTGTCTCCCTGGACCTGCGCACACATGGACAGCGAGTCCTTGCCGCCGTCCACGGCCACGCCGAGCACCCGCATGGCGGCGCACGCGGCGGCGCACGCGGCCACGAGCGCCGCGCCGGGCCCGCCGGTCTTGCCCGACCACATCCAGTTGCCTGAGCACTTCACGTCTTCCAGGGCCGAGATGCCCGCGAACACCTGATAAATGGAGTGATTTAAACAGTGGCCTCTAAATCTATGTGGAATCATCGTTATACACCTGCAGGCGGCACAGAATCCATTCCACCCGTAAAATCACATATGTAATAATAATTAAATCATTTTTAAGGCTTGATTAAATAGGCATCTTCCGGATGAGCTCGCTTCAACCGACGGCCTCATTTTTGCCCCCTGGCTAAAGCCTGGCCAAGAGCAATCTAATTTTTAATAAAAAAAGAATCGACTCATATAACAACTTCAGCGCAAGCAAGCGAGCGGACTAGAGTGCTAATTATGGTCGTAAATAAAAGTATGCTATAGTGAAATTATTATGTAAATATTTCGTCTCATATCACCTTATAAGTTCTACATGCAGTGCAATGATGTCACAATAAGCTATGTTAGCACTCGCCAATTTAGTGACTGAAAAAAAGTGAGAGCCTTGCCGAGCAACAGTGTAGCGTCTACATCGGTATGAAAGTCCATTAAAGTTATGCGTACCGAAGGAAATCGCCGAGGCAACAAGTTCTCCTTAACACTGCCACTTTATGATCCGACTGTACCGTTTAAACCTAACCGAAACCTGTGTGACATGATATGACGATTTCTAGTAGCGAGTGTGGCAGCCTTTTCAACGCTATGACATCCCAATCAGCTATTTGTTTATTTATTTAATCTTTATTGCACAAAAGAAACCTTATCATACAAAAGGCGGACTTAATGCCGTATGGCATTCTCTACCAGTCAACCTTAAGGCGAAGCAAAAAGATTTGTTGGCGGTGCAACTAACAACTAACGAAACTCAAAATTAATTACATTTACTTGTGTTATTACATTACTCAAACAATTATATAAAGACATACCCATAATACATATACAATACATAAATATATAGACCTATGTACTCACCAAATTAGTAAGAGCAGCAGCAGAATCTAGCAGGACTAACCGAGCCCACAAGCTGCCCTTACTAGACTGTAGTAATCATGTGAAGCGGACTGGAACATCGCCACTTCTACTGACTGCACCTTTCCAACTGGTGACACACTCACCAAGTTAGTAAGAGCTTTGCCGAGCGACAGCCTAGCCCCAGCTGCCGGGTCTAAAAGCCCCCTGATGTTCAATACCTTTCCAACTGATGCCACAAGCGATTGATGTCATAGTAAGAGCAGCAGCAAAATCTAGCAGCTGCTAAGAGCTATTCTATTTCTCTGATGACACACTCACCAAGTTGGTAAGAGCTTCGCCGAGCGACAGCCTGGCCCCAGCTGCCGGGTCCAGAAGCCCCTTGATGTTCTGTGTGCCGATGGAAGTGGCCGAACCCACGAGCTCTCCGTAAGAGAGGGCGATGATCGCGCAGTCGGCTAGAGGCGTGTGGAGGGGACCCACGCATTGCTGCTGGGCTACTAGACCTGTTACACAGCGGTCCACCTGGAAATACCCGTTGACATTATCTTATTATAGCAATTTTGCCCCTCCTTTATACCTACTCCAAGCTGCTATCCAACCTTTCCACAAACCGAATGATAGAGCTCAGCGGGAGCACTCTTAATTCCTTTGGTTCTGGGCAAACATTGCCAACGTAATTCATTATTTGTCTGGCAAGGGCGTTAAGTTGACATTAAGGTCAGGTCAGGTCGACATATATGCCTCCCCCAGGCCACGTATTACGGGCGCGTGACGAGGCCACCATAGACCCCCAGGTAAGGTCAAGTATTTCATGTGATACAGACATAATAAAGTGCCCTCTTATAACAAGTAATTGTTTACGAACGAATAAAGTATCAGAATGGGGTGTTTTTTGTCATTTGAGCATAAGTATTGCATTTGAATCCCTATTTAACGAGTTTAACCTACCAATGCCATTCGTACTTCGATTTTTGCATCACTTTTAAGAGTTTTAGTTTAACACTACTAACACACAATTAATATTTAACGAACTAATTAACATTTAATAGTAAAGCAAAATCCTATCACATAAATCAGGGGATCCATCATTTTACCGAAAATAGTTACATCGATTATCATTTCCCATAACACTATTCGCAGAATTTTATTATCACTTAGGAATCATTCATCGAACTTCGTTAGATCGCTCAAACATTTGCTCGAATTACCTTTTACACAAGAATCAACTCATCGAATTTTAATTCAGTATTTTATTTGTTCATCGACGTAGTCGTTCATCGAATGGCCTTTAGTATAATTTTGGTTTAACGAAGGTTTCAGTTCCCAAAATTCTTATTACCTAGAACATCATTTCACCACTGTTTACTATTCTTGATATAAGTAAGTCTAAAATTATTTTTTTTCTCAGATTCTTGGTGTACTCTGTAAAAGTACTCATAAACAAAAATACTCAAAAACAAAAATACCCAAAACCTAAAATGTACAAAAGACCTGTTAGGGCAAAACCGACTGTAATGCGGATAGGTTAGAAGATTAAGACGGGAGCTTTGCTCCCGTCTTAATCTTCGGGGTTATTTTTTTATATAAGCCCAGAAAGACCAGTTAGGGCAAAACCGACTGTAATGCGGATAGGTTAGAAGATTAAGACGGGAGCTTTGCTCCCGTCTTAATCTTCGAGGTTATTTTTTTTATATAAAACCAGAAAGATTATACGCCTTGAAAAATCATGCTTGCTTGGTTGTTCGATGAAACATTGTTCTTGGAAAGAATACTATATGGAACGTACTATCTGTGAATCAAGTTTCGTTAAATTAATACTATGAATAACGAATATTTCGATGAAAGGTAAATTCGATGTACCGTTACGCTACGATTAGAGACGGATTCGAAACGATTAACTATGAAAAGTGGTTCGATTATATAAAATGCAATGAATTGATGATTATGTGATTAGAAAAAAAAACCTAATGAAATTCGTTGAACAGTTTTCGGTGAAATGAAAATCGATGTAAGATATTTCGATAAAATAATAGACACCCCATAAATCATCAATATTGGAAGTTTACCTTATTGGTGAGGTATCTCTTGCTAGCCACATTGACCAGTCTCAGGACTCTATCGAGAGCGCTTCTCACAGTCACATCTTTTGGCAATGAGAGTGGCAGCTTAGTTCTCTTGTCCTGTTTCAGGTCGAAGGTCTTTCTGGGCATATTACCTGGAACGGTCCCATCAATTAAATGTGATAATCCACATTGAAAGGGACCTTATGGCGGCCGGCACTTACGCCTTTATTGCCGCTGTTCCAATACAATAGTGAATAGGTGCAACGTAAGCGCCTGCCGCCATAAGGTCCCTTTCGATGTGGATTATCACAAATATTGACTTAAAGAACAATAGACGGTTTATTTTAGAATGTTTGTGAAAATATATGCTTGGAATATCGCTTCATTAATTTTCAACCGTGCATAGATACTAGTATAGTCGCCGAGATCTAAAAACTTCATACTGTGACCTACCATGACTTTAATGCGTCAATGTACTAAATTATTCGTGTTCAGCGGCCACATTTTAGAAGTAAAAACTAATGCGTAAGAAAACATACCTAACACAGCTTCCAAATGCAGGTCGAACGGCAATTTCTCTTTGATGTCAGGCTTCAGTCTCTCTTTCCTATCGAGGTACTTGTCAGCGAATGGTCCCTCCACAAGGCTCATGTATCCGTCACCGGTCACTTCGCCTACGAATGATACCGGGCAACGCTCGCGTTGGCATATTTCTGAAACATAATGGTGATATTTGTCGATTTGGAGTGAAGTTTGAAGCGGCACTTGTTAATGAAAAATAAAAAAAAAACCTGTTGAAGATAAAAACAAAGAGAAGGTGTCAAGATAAGTGTTGAGTCACAGAGAAAATAGCCTAAATAGATGTACATTTTTAACTAATAAAGGCCCTTAATTAACTGGTACATTAAATAAGTTGCAGCTACTTCGGTTACCCGGCGCCAATGAAAATCAGCACCATGATAGTTTGAAAATGGTCGTTTAGGACTGATGTTTGAAACGATATTACTTAATGAAAAATTCAAAAAATACATTTAAAATTTATAACATAAGGTCGCAATAGTCCTGTTCTAGATAGTAACACTGAGTAAATGTTAAGATACGTGTCGATTCAAACAGAAAATGGCCTAAATAGATGAGCGTTTTTTAACTCATAAGCGCTCTTAACGCCTAATAGCTTATTTCGTGGCACCAAGCTGAGTTGCGACAATTTTAGCATGTATTCGTTGTAATACAAATACTCTTTTCTATATCTTCCATTGTTCTTATTATTTTAAAGAAAGTAAACATGTTTATTTAGCATATGTACATGCTAAATAAACATGTTTACTTTCTTTCTATTCAGTAGAAAGCTAGTTATTAAATTTTTAGAGTCATATTCAAATCAATTTCCATGTGTGAACTCTATTTGGAAATAGGATTCTCTGAATTCGTTTTACGGAAAAGTGTTAGGTGTTCTAATTTTAACTTCGATATTTTTAATATCAGGATAATTAAGGAGAATATTCGCGACTTTATCTCAGTATATATTCAAAATTATCCTCTTTAGAGAACAACAGCGCCTCGCCAGGAAAACCTGGTGTTCTGTTTTCAACGATTCCAGCGTGGTGGTGTTGAGTTTCCGTGCTGCAATTCTGAGCACACAAACCACCACACCACACAAACTTTTTCTGAAAAATAGTATGAAATGTTCTCATAACATCTGTGAAGATAGTATCCGAAAGTGACTCATTCTGGACATTTACGAAAAGTGTCCAGGAAACCCCACCTACTCCAGGAAGTAAATTCCATTACATATCATAATATTTAAATTGAGAACTGTTTTTATCTAAGAAGCTAAGGTTGGCACTTAAAAAAAAGTAGCTATCATAGAGGTTGACGTGTCCGTATTGCAGTTGTATTGCGCGATGTAAAATGCCGGAAAATATAATTTAATAAAGTTTTGAACTATATCGATACTAATTAGGAATTAACATGATTAAATTGTATAAAATAAAATATTCCTAATAAACATAAAATTTATACTATTTTTATGTACATGTGTTCTACTTATTGGGGTTGTGGCATAATATCAGTACCTTAAAAAAAAACAAGCAATTTTAAAAAATCTGCACTCGTATTTTGGCGGGATTGACTGCATTGAAATAAAATATTTAAGTAAAATCTAAAATTGCTAAAAATTAGTTCTGATGAATCAGACAGCGACATAGATCGCCCTATTGAAAAAATTACTTCCACCCGAATCTAAAAGAGATATTTGATGAAATAAGAAAAGGAAAAACTTGAACTTGAAAACTTGGAAGTGAAAAGCGGAACATCAAACTACAAGTTGGTCAGAATGTACTATTATTCCATTAAAGTATTGTTCATATAATTTGTTCTATTTTTGAGAAAAGCACTATACATGATTCGACCATAAGTGCTATCCTGGCCTCGTATAACAGCCGGACCTCGCCTCATACTATAACTGTATACTACACTATACTACTATAGTCTATAACTCATACTCGTCCACGATGCCTTGCTTACTAGTCTCTGCAGTAATGTACTATATCCATAGTCTTATTTCTGTCGGAAATTTACCGTACCGGTTTGTATGTTACCGTAAAAGCGTTAATTTTGATTATTTGGGTGGATCAACTATTCTTTGTTGCTTGTTACCGTGGTTACGTCTCTTGAGTCACTCTTTAAAACTGTGATTTTATAGGGTTTAAAGCTACCAAACATGAGTTTTAGCGATAAGTATAAATCCATTTGGTCATGGGTCATCTCCTGAGCATGCTTGGAGTCCATATTATGGACATTTTTCTAAGAAACATGGTTACTGTTGTCTCCTCGCTGACGGGACAGAATAACAACAAGAAAAAGTTGATTGACCCATTTATAATCTAATTTCAATAGTTTACAATCTCACTAGTGAGATTGTAAACTGACGTTTAGGTTAGTTTATAATATTACGCGTTAGATGATAAACTACTGAAGTTTATAATTTTACGGATACATGCTGGAACTCCTTGGTGAATACCATGGAACCTTCCGGCTCGATCAGCTAGGAAACACACCTTCCAGAACGGTTCTGTTCTCCTTAGAGCACAGCAGCGCATCGTTCTCCTGATACTCAGCTCCCCACAGCTCGAGCGTGGTGATGGTCGGGTCTCCAAGCTGGAACTCCTCGGTGAACACCACGGCACCTTCCGGCTCGACCAGCTCTTTTAGAACATTGCCGTTACCGCCGGCTCCTTGATCGTGGATCGCTGTTGGAAGAACATAATTTGTATAGATTTCAAATATTGTCAAAGGTAAAGAAATTGTTACATTCTGTAACGAAAAATCACAACTGATAATCATTTTGTGTTGTAAATATGTACAAATTAAACTATGCACTAGTGAATTATTTGCGATACAATAATCTGTCTGCATCGAACCTATGTCCCGAATGACCAAACAGGAATTATGGACACGATCTGAGATTCTAACATTTAGTCTTGGTTAGTAAATTGACATAATGAAATAGTATTTACTCACATTCAACAGGGTTGATTTCAGCTTCAAGGCATCCTCTCACGACTCTGTTAAGACGATTACCCATTTCAGCGTCACCTAGTAAATAATACGTAATATAAAAGTTGTCAAGTTAGTGACAATATAAATATTTTATTGTTTCTGAGAAAATTCGAATTGAATAAACTTATTATTGGTCCTGCTAATAGGCATGTCCCACTCCGGTCGTTGTATACGCTCGACTCTCGGGGTGCTGGGAGGGTGTGGGTTCGACCACACACACAGGTTCTTTCTTCTTTCTTTCACACCGCAGTTGCAATACGCTAACGCGCCGTAAACACCGCTCCGAGAGGGGGACAGTTATGAGATAAAAATGTGGCGTCACTGCGTTAACGATGCGTCACTGCCTTTCGAGATCCGGTATGGGCATGCTTTACCGTGATAAAAAAGCTGGGCATAGGCCGGGCCAAAAAGGCTGGCTCTAAAAGCCTGGGGTTTTGGGTAATTTCCAACATGACCACGCGGGCAGTTTAAGACACTGGAATACTTTAAGACAGGGAGTTTTGTCGGGCGGCTTAAACACTGGAATACTTCAAGTGAAATTAGTTGAGAGGCTTCAACCGAATCTTAGATGTGAGTTTTGTCGCTGGTTCACTAGAGGTGGCTTTTTATGCCGAGTCTAATGAACCTAGAATATATGTGGTGTTACACGAATATTTGTTCTTGAGTCTTGAATGTTTTCTATGTATTTAAGTATCTATTTATCTATATAAGTATGTATATCGTCACTTGGTACCCTTAGTAAAAGCTTTGCTTAGTTTGGGGCTAGGTTGATTTGTGTAAGATTGTCCAAAGATATTTATTTTTATTTTGCGGTACACCGGCCCGCCTATCACCAGCAGCGTATATACACACGTGTATGTAGGTTTACATACACATTACCAGCACAGTGTATGTTTTTTTCTTCTTCATTGGGCAGAATGTGTGTGATGTGTGGTGTGGTGTACCTCTCTGCACGGCGCCGAAGTCGAGCGCGTGGTCGCGCGCGCCGTCGCCCTGCACGGCCACGGAGGACGCGGCGCCGCCGCCCACGCCGATGCGGTACACCGGCCCGCCTATCTTCACCAGCAGCATGCCTGCAATACTAGATTGTGTCTCAACGGAGCAAATTCAAGTGTTTACGCCCAAGACGGAACTTTTCTCAAGCATGCAATGAAATATTGACGTTATGTTCGTTATAACACATATTCAAAGTATCACGTTTCGGGAGGAAGAACTCGAGTAAATTTATTTATTTATTTATTTCATACAGAATTGAAGGCCTAGTCCGAAAAGCAACTTTTTTAAAATTTTAATGTAAACATGGCGTGTGACTGGCCCCAGGCGATTGCCCTGGTTGCCACCCCCTAATATTTATCTAACGCCCATATTCATTATTGTTCATCAAATCTATTTTAGCTTAAATGCCGTAAAATTATTTTGTTTTAATCTGCCACTTTGATATTTGTGTTTGTGAGGAAAGGAAAACACATTTAAGTTACTCTTAAGAGGGACTCAACAGTGCGAAAAGATACGGTGTAATGATTTATAGCTCCATCGGCACTGTTATTTTACTATAGGCCCGGAGCAATATATAGGATCAGGGAATGAAATTCCAGCTGTCTCTAAAGAAAGAAAGAAAGAAAGAAAGCATTTATCTAGGGATTTTGATACTTAATCCTGGGCATATTGATTCGGAACGAGAGAACGAAAACTACCTCGCACGTAATGAAAAGCTTTTTGGGTCATTGTCAGTTGTAAAAACAAAAGTTGTCCACTCGGTGGTCAATAGTTAGCGGCTTATATACATGTAAGTTATGTTTTTATTGCGTGGATTTATAGTTACGGAAACAACGTTTATACGGGTTACTAGACCAATCCAAAATTAAGCTTTTGTGGCCTTAACTTTTGATATGTCCACCGAAAAGACGCGAACCTAAATATGACAATGACCCTTTTGGTAACTTTAGGATATAATAATTTATTATTATTATTATCACCTTACCTTTATCAGGCTTATTCTTCTTAATCATGGAATGTGGCATGTATCCAATACCACCGCTGAACATAATGGGCTTCACAAACTCTTCCCTCACGTTATCGCCGTTCTTCAGGCCGTAGGACTGAACGAATCCTGCAAAAAATCATCTTGACTTTAAAAAAGCCAGGTCAGGCCGCAACCAAAGAGCCTCTATGATATGTATGGATGTAATGTAAGGTTAGGGTTTATACAGAAATCACGTAACGTTCCGAAGGGGAGTCATGAATACATCACGACTGATCACGTTGGGGGAGTGGGTGTACAACGTAGACCTCAAGTGTATTTTTTTCCTGTACCTACAAAACCGAAAAATAATATCTACTCATGTAGGAAATTATAAATCATCATTTCGCACGTAAAAAACAGCGAGTCTATTTACGTTTTTTGAAATTTTGGAGCGCTTGCATAACACATACGAAAATAAACACAATATCAACGAACACAATACCATTTCAGAGAAATACACGTTAAGGTTTGTGGGGGGGGGGGTCTAAAAGTGGGCCAAAAAAACCTCGCGTGATTTCTGGATAAGCCGTCTCTCTGTCCGTCAGTCACCAGGCTGTAATTTCATAAACCGTGATATTTAGACAGTTGAAATATTCACAAATGATATGAAGCAACGGTCATCCACCGGCTCAATGGGTTGGCGACATAAAAAAAACCGCGAGCGGGTCAATCCTGGATGAGACTAATACGGGACCCCGATCAGTGGCATACTAGAACCTAGAGAGAACCTATTTTCAGCAGTGGGTAATTACAGGCTGATAATGATGAATGATCTGCTCTTTGATCTGATTCTTGATCTCAATTAATATTTCTATGTAACGCGCCTTGTCTAAACAAGGTGTGGTTTTTATATACGAATACAAAGATTACTATGATAAATACATATACTTTCTTAAAACTTTTTAATTTTTATTTGGTTTCACAGTGCAGTTTAATTAATATTCGAAAATTTCCTCTAATTAAACTGTTTAATGCGTAAAAACAAGGATCTGGATAAGAATTAATAAATTTAGTCACGCCGCCGGCGCCCGTCTCTAAATGGCACGGAACCCTTCGTGCGCGAGCCCGACTCGCAGTTGGCCAGTTTTTCTAATACAATGGAAAACCATATGATCTTTGAATTAGGAATGAACTGTCCATTAAGTACTGATGCTTAGCAGCTTAATGTGTCCAACACTAGTGCCTTACCTTAAGGAACGTAATAGATTTGGCATTATTTGATAAGTTGAATAATATTTGCATGTATGAACTGTTTTGTCTGGGTTTTATCTAATTATGGCTTTTAACCTAATGAAAGTGAATTACTATCAGTAATAGTGTAATTAACTTCGTGTAGACTCAACTACAGCAAGAATAGCGAAGTGTTTACCAGTAATAACTGGTTCTCCAAATTTGTTCCCGTAGTCGGAAGCGCCGTTACTGGCCTCGATGATGATTTGCAGCGGGCTGGCGAAGTTACTCGGATACTCCCAGGTTTTGTCTTCCCAAGGTAAATCATACCCTGAAAAAGATGCGGCCATCATTATCTTAGAACGAAGACGAAATAGTAGATTGTGTCTCAAGGGAGCAAAATGATACTAACTACTACTACTACTACTACTACTACTACTACTACTACCACTACCACTACTACTACTACTACTACCACTATACTACTACTACTACTACTACTATGACTTAAGGCGAGGGCGGTATATTGAATCCTGAGTGGAGCGAAAGATTCTACAATAGAATCCTGAGCGTAGCGAGGGGTTCTACAGTACAGCCCCAATAGAAGCTACACTTAATGAAGCCACAGCTACAGGCATTTCCACTTTGAATAGTCTGTCTGATACACGGTATTTTTACTCGGTCCTCAGACTATTTACTCTGTGGCTCGATCTGATTGCCTATAATGCCGATTAATTATCGATTTGTACGTCAGCGGCAGCAACAGACTTTGTGTGTCAGTGTAAACTGGTAATTTTTTTTGGACATTATACTAGATGGCGCTGCAATCGCAAAGCTTGACTAACAAATCTATCACAGTATAAAATAATTTCCACTATGGTCTGATAAATCAAGGTATTATACCAGGTATATGCAAATTGCCGACGCTGTATCCAGCAGTGCCGGCGACTGTGTGACCCCCTCTGCCGACCCCCTGCACATCCCTAATGCGACCCCCAGTCCCAGTAGTGGCCCCACTAAACGGGGCGACCGCTGTGGGCATGTTGTGGGTCTCGGCTGTGAATATTATGTCGGATTCGGTCACTTCTTGCACAACTTGAGATGGCGCCCGAACATTGGTCGGCTTTAACTTTGTGTGTTTGAATCCTTTGATAGCACTGAAAAATATAAGTAAGTTTAGGATCAGTCTCAATTTTTGCCTACAATCTGTACTTTTGTATTGCGCAGAATCTCTTATGTCTGAAACCGTTTGTTGACTATACGCAAAAAATGTAAATTACTTCGTTTTTTATTGTAAAATGTTCACTATATGACAAGTAGCTTAAACTTATGAAACTTGTATAATGAGATAAATAAACTAAAACTAGCGACACCATCTAGTGATTACAGTCACTATAAAATATATATACTCTTCAGGATGATCAAAAATATCTGATTAGGCACTTAAATGCTTTGGCAATAGAGTCGTGTTAAGATATTTATGAGCACCTTGTTCACTAAAGTATATCTGATGGCGACTATATAATAAATTATAAAATATTCCTATAACTTAAATCGAAATAGTAACTAAGGTTAAATCATGAGTTTCAGCTTGTTACCTGCTGTTATCGCCGAATTTGATGACATTGTTGTTGTTTGACGTTGCTTGAGTGGAAGCAACCATATCGATCAACGATTCATTGATCTCCTTGCCATCCAGAATGATTTTGCCCTTGACACCATATTCGCAATATAATAAATTAGATATACAACACACTGGCCACAATAAATGTTAGGTGCAATAGTGACACTACTATTGGCAGCTTATGAAAGGTGTAAAATCAAATGGTTTGCTTTTTTAAACCAACAATGAATTTAAAAACTATCTTTTTATAAGTGTAATATAAATAAATATTTCAGAAACACAGTTAAAAGGAAATTTGTATATTATTAACAGAAATCGGACAACAAAATTTATTTATGAACAATAAACTAATTTCCACAGTGGATGACGTTGAACGCCGAATAACTGCAAGTTTTCAGTGATATAAAGATAAAGTTGTTTGTTTAATTCATTTGCTGCAACAAGTATCGGTATGGGTACTATTACAACATATGACATAAGTAAATATACGGCAACACTATGGTAATTTTATTACCTTGAAGAACCAGTGGCGCGAATGCTCGCTATTGCTCTGGGCCAAATCAAACAATTCAACACTCGTCGGATCACGCTTCAGCTTGTTTACAAACAGATCCGTATAAAAGTCCATGTCCCAGGAATCAAACGCCAATCCTGTTAATAATAAAACAGTGTCAATAAAAGTAAAAATTCCACAGCCAATGCCCTAGTGTTTATCATCAATGTAGAGACTATGACATAATATAATATATAGCTGCATTCTTGTCAGTACGCCGGACTGTCCGACAGCGCCATGGCGGCCATAGAACTCGGCAAAATATGCAGCTACAAAAGACAACATCAGTCAAGTTAGTTTCAGCTTGCCTACGGATATCATTGACGCCACGCCACAGCTGGCAATCTTTTTTTAACATTATCTACATTATTGGTTGGCGTGATAAAGTGAATTCTCAATGCTGAAATGACTTAAAATTATTTACCCAGTTTCTGATTAACTCGTTCCATAGCTGGTCGACCTTCCTTCAGAAGAGGGACTACAAACCAGGGTTCCAAATCCTTCGGCAATCCCTCATTGAAACTATTTCTCGGGAGATTCTCCGACGTGTAAATGCATTGCGTCATTCTGTCGTGCAAGACTGATGCCAAGCTTTCAAACTGCTTCTTAGAACCATGTTTGGCCTTGTTAAAGGAGATGAGGTGTCTAGTGGAGACCTCGAGACGAACGACATCGCGTAAGCCAACGCTTTCGCAGATCTGTACGGAGTTACTTGAGTCTGCTGTTGAGAAATTGAACCTAAAACAAAGAAGATAAGGTTTAGCTTTGAGTGATATATTGCTTTGAAGAGAATAAAAAACATGTCTTTGACTACACCTTTGTAATACAGTCATTGATGAGAAGGACGGAATAGTAAGTTGGTGATACAGTATCATATTTGGACTCCCCTTTCAGTCCAATGTATAGCGGCGTCCTTCTCCTTCATGACTAAATTTCAAAACAGTTATCCTGTAAGTAGATTCTTAATTTAACATGACTATGAAAAAGAACCACACGCAGGCGCACACACATGATTCACAAGGAATGAGCAGTGCTAAATATTTCCACTTGCTAAGATCCTGGCATACCTGTTCACTTCATTTGCTTGCACTACAATTTTTGTTCATGATTGTCCATTTAGGGTACCTAATATTATGTAAGACTTGAAGTAATTTTATGTTGATGATAAAAATTATGATTAATTATTACCTTGGCCCAATTTCAATAATAATCTGGTTATCTTTCACATTAGTGTAGACAGTATTGTTCCTCAAAGCATGAGGCTGGAGTGGGGAACTCAGCAGCCATTGCAGAATCTTTATCTGTTTAATGTTCAAGTATTCACAACCTTCAGCCAGTTCCACATGGTAACACAATTCAGTAGATAATTCTACTGCATCTGGGTCAATGACTTTTAATCTCTCAAGTATTTCTTTTGTCTTATGCAGACTGAATGCTTCACAAGAAAAAAACCTTATTATACACATGATGAAAGGTATATATCTCAGTGGAGTCTTACGCTGTACTGCCCGCGAAATTGACGCCACGGACACGTATACAAATTGATATCTTACATCAATGTCAAAGTTCAGCACATCATGGAGTTATCTGTAACAAATATAGACAAACAGCTTATGCAATGAAATATTTTAGATGACAACAATAGGACAAGCAACATACTTTTGATAATGTATTCCCAGCACATTGACCCTAAAGGTCATGTGGAAATTTACTATGTATTGCGGTATGACGCTTTGTATGTATTTTATGCAACTAAACAGAAGAGGCGGCAATGGTTTTCTATTGTATGTTTATAATAGATTTGAGTATTGCTGTTCTAAAGGAATGAATGGGAAAAGGGAGTTTAGTTATTAGTGCATTAAAGCCCATATTCCCAGAGAGTGCCACATAAATTGTAGGATTCACATAGTGTATAGTGTTAAGGCCCATGCTGATCCCAAATGTTTGTCTTGCTCGCTCGCTAAGAATAGCTCTATATGCTGAGCTTTTTGCCTTCACATGGACCAACTTGCAAAATTGGTATAAAAATTAAATTTGTATATTCAAAACAAATGATTATTTCGAACACGAATTGTGAGTTGAAAACTTAACTTCAAGATATTTTTAATAGTGTTTAACGTTTTACAAGAAAATCTCATTTAATATTTACCATTGGCTTATCAGTGAAGGAAAACAAACAAACCTGCACACATCTGCAAAGAAATTTGCAAAGGTGTATGTGAAGTGCACAATATGCACGGACGCAGAGTGGGACTAATCCATCCATCTATGAGAGGAGACCTGTACCCAGCAGTGGGACGTACATATGATGATGATATCATACAGCCACATAAACATGAGACTTGTAGGTACTCATACCTTTTAATGAATATTTTATCTTGTATTATAACAATAACATTAATACATAATATCTGGAACTTTTGACTTTACAAGTATAAAGTTTGTGAGTTCTTAAACCCATATTCAGGGTCTGGTGAATTCATTTATTTTGGCATAAGAATGTGCCTGGTCAAGAGAGAGAAATACAGACATAATTGAATTTTGTTCATGCACTGTAGTTTCTGTAACTAATGTAATATTTTTTTAATTAAAAGTTTTTGAATGAAAGTTGGTTGGTCTTAAGATTACATCATCTTAAGAAGAGAAAAATTCGTTGCACCTGCATATTGTCGAAAATCATGTATATAATATACATATAACTTTTTTTTTAATATCACATGATTTTCGACAATATGCAGGTGCAAAGAATTTTACTCTTCTTAAGATGATGTAATCTTAAGACCAACCAACTTTCATTCAAAAACTTTTAATTAAAAAAATATTTTAACACTTTATTTGTGACACTTTTTGGAGTTAATAATGTCTAAGTTAAGAATGATCGTGGTTGGTGTTAAACACAATATAATAAGCCCCATAAGGTCTCAAGTACGCACTTGCAATCTGACAGTACCATAAGAGGCGACTAAATATGTGAATAGGGTTTGAGTGTGTTTTGGGTGATGTGCTGGCCAGCTGCCACTACAATATCACATTTTCTACATCTTTAAACTTCAAATTGCTAAAAGTTGCACAATTTTTTTGTGCTCTACCTACATCTTTTAAATATGTGTAGGTATGTAATTTTATGATAAAAGTAAATCGAACTTAGAATAAGGGGCAACACTCACCACCTAGTAAGAAAATTCCAAATTAGTTAACGTCAAATTTAATCATGGAAGAGTGTGGGAAGAGTAAATACCTGCCTACAGTGTGGACTTGCACCACGACTTTCGGCGCAGCATAACAAGTTGACTTTATTTGTGAAGTTATCTTTCTTATGCCATAAGTATCATACTTTTATCGAACTTTAAATAGGTAACTCAAAGTAGTTGCAATAATAGTTTAAACAGAGAAGATATAAAAACACAATACTTACACACGTTTCAAACTGAAAGTGATAACTGATAACCTGTTTTTGTTATGTATTTGTATGACACTTATGACAATTGAGTTGATTCACTCCCATTCACTCCAATATTCACTCTAATACATGTCTAATACCTATCTGTGACACGAGCTTTTCAGAGGGGCTACCGCGAACCGAAAACGAACGAAGATCGAATATCTCCCTCTCTGTCGCACGAATTAGCAAGTGTGACAGAGAGGGAGATATTCGAACTTCGTTCGTTTTTGGTCGCGGTAGGCCCTCAGGGGTGCTACCGCGACAGCATTCGAAATTTTCCCTCTCTGTCGCACTTGCAAGTTTGCATATAAGTGAGACAGAGAGGGAAAACTTCGTTTGTGGTCGCGGTAGCGCCCCAGTACTTAACTCTGTGCTTATACCCAACACACATTATGTCATGATTACGAAGGACAAGGACACAGCTTTAAGGTGGAATGAGATAAAAGTGTGTATTTCTCCCCTGAACGAATAACTGCGTCTTGAAATAGTCTTGAATCGTTTGTATCTTAATAACCGGTTGAGCTATGTTCTCATGAACATTTGGGGATCTAGTTAGCCTTAAGGATCTTAATAAATATTCTCTTCCAGCTTCACCGAAATCCGAACTTCGTATCGTGCCGTCCCTTTCACTCTCGTGTGTCTACATGAATGAGAGTGACGGCACGATACGAAGTTCGGAGTAGTCCCTCAGGAGTGCTACCGCGAACGGCATTCGAAACTTTCCCTGTCTGTCGCACTTGCAAGTTTGCACATAAGTGAGACAGAGAGGGAAAACTTCGTTTGTGGTCGCGGTAGCCCCTCAGTTCTCTTCTTTTGAACTTGGCTTGACACGCTGCCGCGCGTATTGACGCCGCCTGTACACTCTCGCGCTCGGCCTGTCGCGGTATCTCGCTGAGAGTGTACAACCGCCATATCATTGCATGTCATACATACAATGTAATATTTAATTTCATTATCTGTGCCGCCGCGACAGACAAGAGGCCGCGCGTCTCGCTGAAAATAAAATTTAATTTAGTAATTCTATAAAACAATGGCAGTTCCAGCTAATATTCAGGGCGAAGTCCTGTCCTTAATACACCAACATTTATTGGGTGTGGATAAATCGTTGGCTGCCGAGATTTTGAAGAAAACCAAGGCGGTGAGTGCTTTAACCAAAAACCACGTGTGGGATTGTTCATTGTTCGCACGTGTTCGGTACCCGGTGGCTGTATAAACGTTTCTCAAAGAACATTTTGCAAACTCTTAAGTAATGTTATAAAATTTAACCTATGTTATACCTTAACATGTGATTATATCACGATCCCTTATGATTGAACTTGAAATGTGTTTCTGTAAATTGATTATTTCTTCTCTATACAGTTTGTCCACGTATACTGGCGACAATTCTGGAAATTATAGTATCATTTTGATTGTATACTGGTTTTAGTTTCATTCTATAATTTTAATGATTTAAAAACTAATATCGTGTCTTGTTTTTAAATCCTTGTTCCAGGGAATAATGATGTTATTTGTTACATGATATACTGTGATTGTAGTACAATCGTCACTACCTCTGATTTACAACTACTTTTAACTTGTACTACTAATCACTTTACGACGTAGTTAACATGAAAGTGTATTTTTCTTTTAGAAACCGCGAGCCAAAAACTTGCCTACGTTGGTGGATATAGTTTTTGAACACCTGAAAAAGGCGCCGGCGAAGAAAACGGCAGAAAGGTTAGAAAAGTGACCAAATTTGAGGTTATTTCACTATGGCATGTAACTTTGCTATATGTGATAATCCACATCGAAAGGGACCTTATGGCGGCAGGCGCTTACGTTGCACCTATTCACTATTGTATTGGAACAGCGGCAATAAAGGCCTAAGTGCCGGCCGCCAGAAGGTCCCTTTCAATATGGATTATCACATATCATCTGTTGTCAGATAGTTTTTATTTAAATTAGTATATATAGCACATGAAGTAAGGATAAGACATAGAAAGATGTGCGAAAGAGATGCAAGCATAGACACCAACATATGTGGGAACAAGATACAATGTGTCCTCTTCTGTCCCTCGTCACTTGTTATTTGTCACCGGCCTGTGTCACTGTAACATCATCAGTGTATTCAAGGCTATGGGCTTAATTTAAATTTGGTGCCAATGTGTATACAGCACGACTAATGAGATGTCAAAATTGTGCTACATCCATATCAGTCTTCTGATACATCTCAATTAAGTCAGCTCCCCTCCCCTTCGTGGGCAACTGAGCCCACACACGACTCATCCCGCAGGCTCAATTGACACCTTTTATTTTGTCGGGGGCGACTCGGCCCATTAATTTGCCAAGGGGTCTACTCAGACCACGGGCTTCGTTGACACCCGTTCACCGCTATATGGTCTATTCAGCCCGCGGGCTTAATTGACACCAGTTCATCGCTATATGGTCTACTCGGCCCAATTGGCTTTGGCGGACTTACACATTAAGGCGAAAAATGTTTAGGGAAGTACAGGAAGGCAGTGAGACCCGGGGGCTTGGAATTCTACTTCATTACACGAAAACTACAATAAAGTATGATTTTGTGAGAGTCAGGATGGCGGGTGAACCAGAACGGATACCAAAAACCGGCCAAGTGCGAGACTATAAAAATTGCGGTTTACGATTTATGACGTATTAAAAAGAAACTACTTACTAGATCTCGTTAAAAACAATTTTAGGTGGAAGTTTGCATGGTAATACATTGACATGGTGTACACACCATATATTTTTTTTAGTTTATCATACTCTTATTTACTTCTTCATGAGTTCGTGAATTAGTCACGTACGTGAACGAACAACACGTTACCCTTGGATACAAGGTGGCCCATTTAGATCGGTCAGTATGGGAAAGCCTGAAACTATAAGACATAGGAAGATCTGTTCTTAGGGACCATGACATCGATTTAAGTAACAAGGAAAAATGCATTCATACATTTTAAAAAAAACTTACTCAGTAGGTAATCAGCTCAGGAATCGAATCCGGGCGTTTTGAAAAGTAAAACTAACATTACTATTTTATTTACATATTGAATGTGTAGGACTTGAGCAATAAATGTGACTATAAAACATAATATCCGAAATTCATAAAAAAACATTGTTTTCATTTATTTATTTTAGTAGGTGTCCGAAATGCATACAAAGTTTCCAATACAAAATTAAACGGATTTTTTACATGTATGAATGCAGTTTTCCTTGTTACTAAAATCAATGACGTGGTTGGTCCCTAAGAACAGATCTTCCTATGTCTTACAGTTCCAGACTTTCCCATACTGACCAATCTAAATATGGGCCATCCTGTATAAATCTAGAATCTTAGATGTTCGACATATAACGATGAACTTTTTTTATTATGTTCTAGATCCATTAATATGTCATGAATTCTGTCATTGAAATCAATTATTTCACTTTTCCTTTTACTAAAGTTATTGTCTCTTAATTTGTTGACATCTGTTCTCATAAGCCGTTGTATAACTACGATAAGTTTTAAAATATCGGGTTTGGTTTTAAAAGCATGTTAACTTTGGCATGAGCCCACGGGCTGAGTTGACCCTATAGCGGTATATGTGGTTAATTGAACCCGCGGGCTGAGTTGACCCTATAGCGGTAGATGTGGTTAATTGAGCCCACAGGTTGAGTTGATCCTATAGCGGTAGACAGTGATTAAATGAGCCCGCGGGCTGAGTTGATCCTATAGCGGTAGACAGTGATTAAATGAGCCCGCGGGCTGAGTTGACCGAGTGGTCCGAGTTGCCCCCAACATAAACAGTAGTGGTGAACTGAGCCCGCGGGATGAGTCGTGTGTGGGCTCAGTTGCCCACGAAGGGAGCCTATCATAAGTCTGTTCCCCTTGGTGATTTGCTAATCCTCTTTCTATGACATAGCACCTATGTATTACTTTTAAACACAATTTCAATTACTTTTATTTCATGCTTGTACATTTTGGTAAAAGACCATATCTCTAGTTTCGTTTGTTATAGTGATTTGTCCCATATATGCTCTGTTTAAATATATTCATATTTCATTTAAATGCCCATGCACCTGTGTATTCTGTGTGAAGAGCATGAATTGGATATTTATTCAATGCATGTTCCACAGAATACTCAACTTGCTCTTCACACACCTAGTTCCATCTGTTGTTTATACTATTACAGCTCATCGGATGACTCTAGTGATGATGAGACCCAGAAGAAGCCGGTAGCCAAGCCAGCACTGAATGGAAAAGGTCCCGCTGCCAAGAAAAAACAGGAGTCATCAGATTCTGACAACTCTGAAGAAGAACAAAAACCAGCACAGGTATTCAATACATTCAAGCTAGTTATTCATTATTATTGTCAATTACTAAAATAACATTTGAATCATGATTTTACCTTCTACTCAATGAACTGTACAGTTATCTGCAACAGACACTTCTATAGCCTGGAATATATTTTTACACCCATATCATCACTAAGGTTGTTGAATATGTTCGTGATATATTTTTAGTAACTACTTGTTTAAAATCTTAATTACAGATCTCATAAAATGATGTTACTGTTACTTATGATAATACAGTGATTTTCTAACAATCTGTTTCATCACTACCTCTGATATTAATCATTTTCATTATAACCGTTTGAACTCCTTGTAATTTTATTAAAAGGAACTACTGTTTTAGAAACCTAAGGCAGCAGCAACACCTGCCAAGCCTGCTACCAAGAAAGCAGAATCGTCAGATGACAGTGACAGTAGTGATGATGCCACATCTAAGCCCAAAAAGCAACCAGTAAAGCCACAAGTCAATAATGTCCCCAAACCAGCAGCAAAGAAACAGGAATCATCGTCTGATGACTCCAGTGATGAGGACGACAAGCCAGCACCAAAGGCAACACCATCAAAGCCTGTGGCTAAACCCGCACCAGCCAAGAAACAAGAATCTTCCTCAGATGACAGTGACAGTGAGGATGAGAAGCCCAAACAACCAGCCAAGGCTACTGCTAAACCAGCTGCAAAAGCACCACCTAAGAAGGCAGATTCCTCATCTGATGATGACTCAAGTGAAGATGAAAAGCCCAAGCAACCTGCCAAAACACCTGTGAAAACTCCTGCTAAGCCTGCTGCTAAAAAGGCAGAATCTTCATCTGATGATGACAGTAGTGAAGATGAGAAACCCAAGCAAGCTGCTAAGGCCCCAGTGAAGGCACCTGCGAAGCCCACACCAGCTAAGAAACCAGAATCTTCATCGGATGATGACAGTAGTGAAGATGAGAAACCCAAGCAAGCTGCGAAGGCTCTTGCAAAGCCTGCAGCAGCCAAAAAGGCAGAGTCTTCATCAGACGATGACAGCAGTGATGACGAAAAGCCCAAACAAGCTGCTAAAACCCCAGTCAAAACTCCAGCGAAACCTGTACTCGCCAAAAAGGCTGAGTCTTCATCAGATGATGACAGTAGTGATGATGAAAAACCAAAACCAATGCAGAAGCCTAAAGCTACTCCTGCTAAACCAGTAGCTAAAGCAGCCAAGAAAGACTCCTCATCTGAAGACAGTGATGACAGCAGCGAAGATGAAAAGCCTGCACAGAAGACTCCTGCTAAACCCACCGCTAAGCCTGCTGCTAAGAAAGATTCATCTGATGATAGTGACTCCAGTGAAGATGAAAAGCCAGCAGCGAAAACTCCATCAAAGACTCCGGCCAAGAAACAAAAATCATCTTCAGAGGATTCTGATGATGATGATGATGATGATGAGCCACCTAAAAAGAAGTCCTTCAGTCAGGATGAAAGCATGGACACATCTCAACAGGTAATATACCTATTCGTTATCTACTTACATCCACAACAACAGTATATTTTGATTTAAAAAAACCGGCCTAGTGCGTGTCGGATCACGCACAATGAAGGGTTCCGTACTAACTAACACTAGTCCACTTTTAAAACCACTACCCAAAAGATTGAACCTAAAAAAGTCGTGTCTTCATAGGGAAGTCACATCACTTACAATCTTTTGTTTGGGCAGACAGTTTTTCAGCAAAAACTCAAAAACCGTAAAACCTATCTTGTTCAAACCAAAAATCTTTTAAGGTATATATTAATGCACACCACTTCAATTTTTTTCCCAATTTTAAACTTAGTGGTTTGGAAATTAGAGGGGGGACACAATCTATGACTATAACAGCTAATATCACCAACGGTTGACTAAAATGGAAAAGTTTTTTAGAAACCTCCATATTAATTTACGTGATTTCACATCATTTTTATGTATGTTCAACGATTCCGTATATAACGTTTGACCGCTTTTAACGGCTTCAAAAGCACCACACATTAGATTTCATACCAAACATTTTCAAAGTAAATCAGTCCGTTTTGTGCGACGTTCTGTTAGTGCGACGTAATATCACCGGTCCCTTGACTGTCGCTTTATCCGGATTCCACTGCCATCTTCTTGATCTTGCCGTTATCAAAAATTAGTACTTATTAATTACCTGTTCATATTTTAAGTCTCCCCCGTGTGGTTGCCGGGTAAGAATTGCGCCACCCCATCTCTTCCCGTGGGTTTCGTAGGAGGCGAATAAGGGAAAATCGGAGGGTGGGCAGCAGCATCCTTCGATCATTACCACCATCAAACTGCGGTCGCCAACCCGCTTGCCAAGCGTGGCGACTATGGCAAATCCCACCCAAGGGAAAAATAAAAAACATGCCCTTGGGGGAGGCCTATGTTCAGCAGTGGACGTCTTTCGGCTGAAATGATGATGATGATGATGATTTTAAGTCTAATTGTTTTATCAAAAATCAGTTACTAAATAAATTGTCATTGCAATAATGCATTCATTATTGGCGACAACCCAGCATATCTTATATTACTTTTTACAGGGTAACAGAAAAAGGAAAGCGTCTGGCAGTGAGGCTACACCTGCGAAGAAGCCATACAGTAACTTTGTGAAGGTATTTTGCACTTTTGTTTATATGTCACCACTTCATGTAAACCACTATCATCTATACATATTATCCAGAGATAAATGGGAAAGAATGGCTCGAAAGAGAGCTACTTGTTATATCAATGCTCCAGTAGAAGTAATTTATGACGAGTGACTTGTTTAAATAAAATTATCATAATTAATTAAATTTCATCGGCTACACCTTCTAGGGCACTTCAAACAACACTTCCACTCCCGGCGACGCTAATAAGCCGAATCCATTCCGACGCGTGGCGGCCGAGAAAGTAGAAGTGGACCCTAGACTTAAGGACAATTCCTTCGATGCTAAGGTAAATGCCCACAAATTTGAAAAGCCAAGGCAACTCTATGTATACGTTCCCGGAGACTTGTGGCTTCTAATTTCGGGCATTTACTTTAATGAATAACATTACGTAGGGTTGTCTTGGTGTTAATAAGCCTCTCTCTCCATCAGGAGGGTGAGAACGAGAACGGCGAAGATGAAGCCGATTCGGGCTTCCAGTCAGGTTTCGGCGGTCGAGGGGGTTTCCGCGGCCGCGGGGGAGACAGGGGAGGCTTCAGAGGGCGCGGTGGGGATAGGGGAGGTTTTAGAGGCCGCGGTGGGGATAGGGGAGGCCGGGGCGGATTCGACCGCGGCCGAGGTGGACGCGGTGGACGTGGAGGCTTCGGTGACCGAGGAGGTCGGGGAGGCTTCGACCGCGGCGGACGAGGCGGGGATAGGGGAGGATTCCGGGGACGCGGAGGAGACCGCGGCGGACGGGGCGGCGATAGGAACTCCTGGGGAGGCAACCGGGGAGGTGGATTCAACAAAGGGGGATTCAATGACAGAAGCAGCTTTGGTGGAGGTGACAGCGCTCAGAACAAGAAGATTACATTCGATTAAATTAGGTATGATTTTAGTATTATGTATATAGGCCAACTAGTTAATATTCGTCGACTGCGGCAAGACAGGGGCTCCGTGTGAAATCCAAAAGTAGGAATGGTAGTGGATGGCAGACGCCTGCTCCCTGCCTTTTTTAATAATTCAGCGCCCCTGTCTCGTCACAAGCGAAGAAGACTTGTATACGCCGTCAGCCTAGTAAGTCTTTATATCACGGTGACATCAATATCGGTACTACACCTAACCAACAGAAATGACGGCAGTGACCCAACAATATTCAAACAACTAGGCCCTATTGAGAGTTGTATACTGTTAGGTTACTTTAATCAACTTTTTAATCCAAGATAAATTATGATTGAACTAAAACTTGCAAAGATTGCTTTGATTCGCTAGGGCAATGTCGGCAGATATAATGTGATGTGTGTATGTTTCATAAGTATTCTGTGATTAATATCAACTTACATGTTGTATTATTATTTTGTATGGTGTGTATGTTTAACAATTATTCCCTGAATGATTAATTTCAACTTTATATGCTATTGTTTTTTTGTATGAGGCATATTCTGGCTATTCTGAGTGAATTTGAATATTGTATCGACAGAGCGGCGCTCGCGGCTCATGGGGCGAACGTGCCAACCAGGACTTGAAGCACACGCGAGGCAAGTCGTTCAAGCATGAGAAGACGAAGAAAAAGCGGGGCTCGTACCGCGGCGGCGCCATCGACACCGGGGTCCACTCCATCAAGTTCGAAGACTAAATATCTATGGTTTATTCCGTCAAGTTTGAGAACTAATTTTCTACCCCGTAGGAAGTCTAGAAACCAGTGTATAAGTCGTGTAAATGTTGATGTTATTCAGTCAATAATGGTCATAGTTTTTTTAATTATTGTGAAAAAGAAGTGTACCGCCAGAAGTCTCACGCGGGCTGCTAACTCTTAACTAAACTTTCCTTTTAGAATGTCAGTTCTGAATATGGTCAACATTTTCATAATTAAACTGTATAATAATCTTAAAAGTACCGTAGTTGTATATTTCGGGGTCTCAAAGTGATACTAATAACATACATTTGTGATCAATTCTTGGAGTTCACGTGGAACGAAGGTAATATTGAAATCGGTGAAAAAATCATCACGTGATTATTTTCAATTTTAACACTTAAAATAACTCGAGTCACGCAAATTACGCTATTTTTATAAACAATGATCTTTGTTTTTTCTTTCACTGTTGCGGTGTGCATATATTATTATGATAATGCCATCAAGTATTTTGCAGTATTCCATTAATGTACAACAGATGCAATTATTAGTTTTTTTTTTTATACATGGTAGTTCAGTGGTTTAGTAGTATGAGCCTTGAGTGTACATTATGTAAATCTTATTTCACGATGCATTTCCCATATAGGAATAATATTTTATTTTAGGTGTTGATCCTATTGATTTTATTTATAAGACAATTTTTTTTTCTTAAAGTAGTACCATTTGACATACATTGCTTTATTGGATATACTCATTTGGGTAGTCATAAATACATACCCCCTTATTCAACTAAAATATGCTTTGTCCCATTCTCACAAACGTAGATGTCAAAGTGACAAATAGGGACAAACGAACTTTAGCGGCTAGAACTAATATAGGTTTGATAGACGTTTATGAATAAGGGGGATAGTCTTAAAAGTGAATGAGGGAGATAACTTTCCAAAGCTCGTATTTTTAGGATCGTATCGAGATTATAAACACCATTTTAATAATAAAAATTACAAGATACCAGTTTTCGAAAGTTATCCCATGGTCGAAATGTTTTTTTAAATATATATAAATATGGTGGTTTCGATGTCATAATCTGTTCTAGACTAATAAAACTTGTAAATACGTAATCATAAGTAATCTTGTTCGTTTAATTTTCGAGTTTCTCGATTATAGTAGGTTACTATAGTCATAAGAGAAAGTTGTTTTATCTAGATACATAAGCCGCCTCTAAGTAAAAATAATCTGGTATTGACTATTAAAAGCTGTTTCTCTACTTCCGATAAGGATCCTCAGTAATGCGACAAAGTTATATCAAAAAGTGGCAGAAAAAAAGCCGACCAAGTGCGAGTCGGACTCGCGAACGTATGGTTCCTTAGCGCTAAATAACAAACGATCTATCTCAAAACCTACTACATACTTTATTCAAACCAAAAATCTTTGAAAGTATTTATTATATATATATATTATTCACGTATACTCCCAGTAATTTTGTCGCACTGACGTTGCTTTTTCGTAGGGGTTGAATGTACAGGTACAGGGGTGGGCAACCGTTTAGCAGGCGAGGCGAGGGCCACATTAGCTACCAAAATTGCTGCGGGCCGCACGTGTTATAATTTGGAACTATTAGACAAAAGGTACCAGGTTGTTGGTGGTTAAGGTGTCTCGAAAAAGTAACGTCAGTGACAAGATAATGGGGTTTATTAATGTACACCACCGCAATTTTTTCATATTTTTTTAAATATCTCGCCAAATTGAACCCTCTTATCTTCTTTACCGGAGGGCCTGCCTCGAGCCGCAAACGAAGTTTTCCCTCTGTCGCACTTACGTACGAACCTGCAAGTGCGACAGAGGGAAAACTTCGTTTGCGGTTCGCGGTAGGGCTTCTGAGAGTAAGATAATCGCTTATCTGTCGGACATATGAGTCTGGCTAATGAAAGCTGAGACTAGACAACGGCAAATTTAAAAAATCTGCGTGTTGCAACACTATAATGTGACAAAACAATAATGATGCTTGGGCAAAAAAATAAAATATTCACCCTACATAGTTGAGTACATACTATGCGATAACATTACCAAAACGAAGATTTACGATATTTAAATATCCCGAGTCTGTTATGGAAGTAGCAATTCAAGCGGAATAATGTACTATTATACGATTTGCTGTATCCTATTTCTGACCCGTAAAGGATCAAGCAATATTTGTCTCCATTGATACTTTGACGTATATATTATAGTTGCCATTTAAAATGTTTTAAATAAATATCAGTTGAAACTTTCATTACCCAGACTAGCATTCGTCCCTCTCGCACTTACATACATGACAGTAAGGGACGAATGTTATATGTCCATATAAGCGATCATTTTCCTTTACTTCAAGAAACCTCTATCATTTTTGACGGCTATCCATAGATACCTCGCACGCACGCCTTTGTGCATCGATTTTTTTTCGTCCCCCGACTACTTGTCAAGTCAATTCAACCGGGTGCCAAATAGTACATTATTGCCGAGGCTCGGAAAGTAAGGGATTGGCTGATGAGGTCGTTGTCAGGCCGAGGCTTGCCGAGGCCGAGAGAGATTAATTGAAAATGAAAATGTATTTTAATGTGAACAGTGCATTTGAACATCATGTATTCGATGCAAGCCCACAATGTAGACGGCTTCTTTGTTTTTGACTGCTCGCTGAAATACGCCAAGAATACGTTTTCCGAGAATGAGTTTGCATTTTTGTTTGTCTTCCTTTGAATAAATTGCTCATAAACTCGATTATATTTTTCTCTTGACTTAGCGGGCAGCAAGTTTTGCATTGCTGCGTACGCTTCCGCCTTCAGATTAGGCGGAGTGCAATCAATATCTAACAATATCTAAGCTACTCTCATCACTCGAACTCATTTTTGGAATTAAAACGCGAAATTACAACAAATCCACTTATTAATAAACTGTAATTGCCGCCAATCCAATTCATTACTTATAAAAGGGGGCTATCGCGTATGAATTCGCCGCTAGAGGCGCTAGTGTAGCGCGAGATCTCCGAAATGTCAAATGTCACTCTGTGGTTGCGGTACGCGGGTTAATATCTAATGAGGGCTATCGTTTTTGTGCTCACCAGTTGGCGCCACTGTCGAGTAAGGTCCAGCTGTCAAAAAATATTATTGGTTATTAAGGTCATGAGAAAGAAGTTTGCATTTAAATCATGTTTAAAACCTTAGAACCGTACCGTAAAAATATTGAACATCCCGCATTGTAGCGCAGTCCCGTTTTGTTCGGGAAAAAAGGAGGAAATAAGTTTTCGAAAGACAAAACTCTGACAAAGCACTGACAGTCATTGAACCGTAACTCATATTTGCCATAATTAAGCTCAGGTATTGCAAAATACCATATTGTTCCAATTAGATATTAACCCGCAACCACAAAGTGTGACATTTCGGAGACCTCATGCTACACTAGCGCCTCTAGCGGCGAATTCATACGCGATAGCCCCCATTCAATCCCCCATTGGAACAATATGGTGACTATTTTGCAATACCTGAGCTTGCCTATGGCAAATATGAGTTACGGGTCAATGACTGTCAGCGCTTTCAGACAGTTTTGTCTTTCGTAAACTTATTTCCTCCTTTTTTTCCGAACAAAACGGGACTGCACTACAATGCGGGATGTTCGATATTTTTACGGTACGGTTTTAAACATGACTTAAATGCAAACTTCGTTCCCATGCCCATAATAACCAATAATAATTTTTGACAGCTGGACCTTAATCGACGATGGCGCCAACTGGTGAGCACGAAAACGATAGCCCTCATTAAAGAGAATATAATCACTACGTTTTAAGAGACGGGACTTCGAACTAGCAAAGAGAATATAACCACTACCTACGTTCTAAGAGACGAGACTCGAACTAGGTTTTGGATGACAGTGACATTGTCATTGCATGACATTGATGTAGAGTTTGGCCAAACATTCTGTACCACAATAAAATAAAATAAAGGAAATAGGTAATGCCAACATAACAGCGCGTTAGGGATGTAACTTTGATGTAGCACGGTTAACGTTATCGATAAGTATCGATAAACGATGACTAGTGACGTCGTGGGTTCCATTTTTATAAAAATCCCAGTTAGAGGGCGTCCATTATTTACGTGAGATGTTTTTGGCGGGAGGGGATCGAATTTTGCCAAAAACACCTCACATCAATAATGGATGCTCCTTTATTAACAATTGGTGTTTGAATCCATTCTCAACTGGTTAGGTTATGACAACTACACTACGACGTCCATGCGCTTATACCGCAGTGGGTAGGGCTAAAAATAAATAAAATAAAAAAAGTATAAAGTTGTGTTGCTTTATATTAACCATCTCTTTAGACGACTTTTCTTTCGGTTAAAATCTTTGGGTTGAAAGTGGTCACCACAAACAAATTTTAATTCATTCAACTTCTCAATCGGAACGTAGGCTAGGTCTTCATTGCCAATCACTTTCACCCACTGTCTGCAACTGAAGAATACCAGAGTTCTATATGATAAGCTAGTTATCGATATGTTACGGCCATCACTATTATGTATATGTCGGAGATACATTACATAACGGCCTGTTTAGCAGATCAACGCTACGAGATTAGATTAAGAAAACTTAGTTTAATGTTGGAAACGCCAAGCGGTGACAGCTTGGGAGCGGTCTGCGTTTGGTCCGTGGGGGTACTTGCTAAAACATGCATTGACAACTACCCTTTTCTAAACTAACTACGTTGACAGTATAAAAGGCTCTGGCCCCTTGTCTGAGGATGATTATTCTTTCTGACTTTCTGGCGCACGGACGTAAACGGCGAATGCTCCGCGTTTCTGACTGTACTGAAATTGCCTGAAGGCTTATCCTGAAGGTTTATAATTCGCGATTCCCACAACGAGTATTCACCAGGGTCGCGTGTCATGTGCGCAACGGGGCGCACTACCGGAAACTTCCGGTCTGGTGTTTACAAGCTAAGTAACCACGTGTGAGACACAGTGTCGTATATCTACATCTACGAGCAATACTCCTAGCAGCGAAGGCCTCATCCGACAGTCGTGTATACGTGGATCGAGATCGTCCAGCATCAGTGGAGGATGTCGGACTACCACAACGTTTTCTGAAGCTGTAGAGTCATGGGCACCACTGGCAATGGTGTTGGAGCAACGAAATAAAAGGAGAGGTTTCGTTCCAATTGTTTTTATTTAAAAAAAGAGCTTAACGATAATGGCAAAGCTTTTACAGCTTTTAGAAATGATTCTTAGTACTAATAATTATTGCGGAGAAGATTTGTGTTTTGTTTGGTTTCGTAGACCACGATATTATTAGTTTCAATTGAACAAAAGTGATAGTTACAGTCTAAAGTTAAATTTGAAACAAAGAATATACAAAGTTTGTCTCTTATGATTAAACTGAAACGTACAAAGAGGACATATGATAAAACTGATACCATAGAAATTGAATTTTACAGGATGATGGCCGGTGTGTGGCCGGTACTCGGTCGTTCCATTGGCGACTTCGTGCTTTTGCTGGGCATCAGCGAGCGGGCTGGCAGTTGGTGTGCCGTGTGGCAGTATCTGAAGGCCCTACTTTCTGGTCAACATGCAAATCGTAGCAGCACACCATGGCAAACATTGTTTATCCGGTGAGCAGTTCAAATATCATTGGGATTTTGAAACAAAGTACTCACATGATATAGTTCAGTTTTGTCGATATTTTAATGGGATTTGGAATTATGGAAACTTGGTAATCCTCATCAAAATCGTTTGATGACAATACTGAAACTGTTTTCATAAAGTTACTTTTTAGAATTCTATTGTGTTGTCGGCTTTTCATCTCGGTCCGTGATTATGAACAGTATTTTTGGAACATATTAGAAAAAATAGTTATTTTATTTCACCAAATTTGTAATTTTATACCACTTGCAAAAGCAACTACCACACTCTTCCAGTATTGCTTTGTTTGGTATTCCTAAAAAGTTCAGTGGTTGCAAAGTCTGATTAGGCACACAATTACCATCGGAACAGCCGTTGGTGCGGATGGGCGCTTAGGGCCATCCGTTGGTGCGGATGGGCGCTTAGGGCCATCCGTTGGTGCGGATGGGCGCTTAGGGCCATCCGTTGGTGCGGATGGGCATTTAGGGCCATCCGTTGGTGCGGATGAGCATTTGGGGCCATCCGTTGGTGCGGATGAGCATTTGGGGCCATCCGTTGGTGCGGATGAGCATTTAGGGCCATCCGTTGGTGCGGATGGGCATTTAGGACCATCCGTTGGTGCGGATGGGTAAGTGTATGAGTCGTTGTGGCGACTTATCCTGTATTTTAGGACCATATGTTGGTTCAGATGAGTACTTGGATATGCCGTCAACGCGGACTCGTTAAGTTCAGTACCATAACTCAGATTTACGCAATGCGTCAATGCTTAAGTGGTAGTTTTGCCTACTTAGTGATTATTCTACTGCCGATTGAGTTAAAACTTGTAATCCTTTTTGAGGCCTAGATTCGACTCTTTTTTTTTAACGCCCTATGTATGTGGTGACAACTGATAGGTACAGCAAAATGAGCATTGCAAATCTACGCTCATATTTCTAATATGTTGAGTTATATCAACGATTTTCATGTTATTGGAACAAAATAAAGTTTGAGACTGAGAGTAAAAAACTTTTCGAGAAACATGAATACCTCTACTGTTTAATTTGACTTTGGATTACCTTCTGTCTGTGTGTTATGACCCTTTGGTCAGGATTGACCGAGCGATGTGATACTGTGTTTGGATTTCTGTTTTTGCAGATCGACACACGAGGACGTGTGCTATGCAGGATGGCCGTGTCGGAGATACATTACATAACGGCCTGTTTAGCAGATCAACGCTACGAGATTAGATTAAGAAAACTTAGTTTAATGTTGGAAACGCCAAGCGGTGACAGCTTGGGAGCGGTCTGCGTTTGGTCCGTGGGGGTACTTGCTAAAACATGCATTGACAACTACCCTTTTCTAAACTAACTACGTTGACAGTATAAAAGGCTCTGGCCCCTTGTCTGAGGATGATTATTCTTTCTGACTTTCTGGCGCACGGACGTAAACGGCGAATGCTCCGCGTTTCTGACTGTACTGAAATTGCCTGAAGGCTTATCCTGAAGGTTTATAATTCGTGATCAGTTAGCTTGGTTCATAATCACTGTTTGTTCGACTGTTAAACGATAAGTGTCTATTTAAAGTTATAACCGATCCAGTGCTTACTTTGAAATAACCAATACAGTGTAATAAACCCTATTAGTGATGTTTTATTCCTTATTTACGTGCGTCAGTGTGAATATCTAGTTACGAAGTAGTGATGATGAAATGTGCTCGATGCCATCCCTACCAACCACTGGTCTATTGCATAAACCGCTCGACCAAACACCAATATATCACCCATCAACACACCCTCGTCGATATATAGTATACGAATAAAACTAAATTGCAAATAACGCTTCTTATTTTGCATACATGTAACTTGCTGTGGTACATATTAATAGATAATCTCCAATTAATTGCTTACCGGTCGTGATCTAAAGGAAATCTTACCATTAATTTCCTTTTCTCGTCATCTTTTCGACCGGCACGAAAACCATAAATTACACATACCCTATAGCCTGAAATAGTCCGTGGCATGTTGAAAAACACACTGTCTTCTTACTACATGCTTTTTCTCTTTAAATTAAGGATTCTACCATTTATAAATACCAAAATAACAACACACTACGAACTGAGGGGCTACCGCGAACTGAAAACGAACGAAGTTCGAATATCTCCCTCTCTGTCGCACTTGCTAATACGTTCCACAGAGAGGGAGATATTCGAACTTCGTTCGTTTTCGGTTCGCGGTAGCCCCTCTGATCAACAACGAAACAATATGGCGATCACTCAAGTTGAACGGAAGTGACCAGAGGTGACATTGACATTTGACCGAGATGGATTAACCGAGGGAGCGAGATAGCAGTATCCGCCATTATTTTTTGGCCAAATTCCATACAAATGTGACATTTTATAAATTTTGTTCCTAGTTGCGCGAGCCTGCGTTCTAGCCGCACCCACTGACTTTAAGTGAATAATTTTAGTCGTTTTTAGTAGTTTAAAAAAAACAACCTCTTCTCTCCTCTTTCCTCTTCTCTCTTCTACTTTATTCTTCACTCTTTTTCTTCACTTTTCCTTTTCTATTTTACTTTCTTGACCTCGACTTGGCCCAAAAGGCCGAGTCGAGCGGGTCTTCCCGAAAAAGAAACTGGCCTCACTGGAGGCCAATCTTACAGAATATATTTAAAAAAAATTGGTCGTCTACACTGTAGCACAAGCACAGGTTTATGTTAATATCTGAATGCTCCTGCCAATGTCAACTGTCAAGTCAAAGTCAAATCAGTCTTATAATATAATAGTATATATAACAATTCAACTTAACCTATGCGCTCACGGAAACCATTGTTTTTGTGTTAAGTATTTAATAAAAATGTTAAATATTAAGGCAGTAAACCTATTTGTAAGATCTTTAGCGGTTCAAAATTCTAGAACTTTCAAAAACTTTGGCCATAAAAGACAACCAATACCCGGAGTAACAGTGCTATGGCATGCATTCTTAACTTTTACTTTTATAGGACTCGGAGTTGAATGGAAAAGGTAATTTATACTTAACATTTTGTACTAACATGGATAGTTTCGTTTCGTTTGCGTAGCTGTAGCCTTTCATGTTATTGTACTACTATTTGTACACTTATACAATTTACTTATATTGAATCATTTGGTACCTCTGTTTACATTTGTAGATGTTTACTTTGCTTATTTTGTTAATGTGTTATAAAAAACCTATGCTTTCAGGTTTAACTTGGGTGACGATAGTATTAAAAAAAATCTTATATATAATGCCCTAATTCTTTTTTATTTAAGCCGTTGTCTCCCGGCGAAAAAAAATAACAATAGCATTCTTTTGTAATGACCCCTCGGTTCCTAGGGGCGGTAGATAACGGGGAAGTCGAAACAACAAATTGGATTTAAGTATATTCTGCTTACACTAGATAATTTACCCCTTTATGTTTAAATAGAAATTATTTTGTTTATTGGCTAAGTACCTGTATCCTTTTTTTCAGAGTAGCAAGATTTATGCTCGGTGATGACGATGTTAAGATATCATTTGACCCAACTGACCCTGTTCCAAGGGAATGAATAGGTAAAGTCGAAATATAATTTGTACAAACATGTATTTAATGGAGTTTTAAATAGTGGTATTTTGTTATATAGTGGATAATATTACATATATATTTTAGGAGATAGTTTTAGTTTTATTAATATTCTAACATTTCATTTAACTTCTCTTTTCCTCCCAACTAAGGATTACGACTAACCTCAATATAGCTTTATAATATACAGGTAAAGTGCCATGTGTCTCGGCCAGGGCATTTGTCTGATGAGCTCAAATATTTTGTTCCTTGGTCTTGAATGATTTTTCTATATATATTAAAAATACAATAAATGAACTTGCAAGTAGGCCGCAATGGCACTTTTACAAGTCAAGAAATACTACATATAGTTTATTTCATGAATAAGCATATATAATCTATGACATTAGTACTGACCCCCCACACTAGGCATTGCCTGTCCCGTGGGAGAGAATTATTGTCGCATAGTTCCCCATTATCCATAGTATGAGCTTTTCTTTGTACTATTTATGTGTGAGCTCCTTGATCTCAGACTATTTTATAGGGGTCTATCCTATCTATCCTCTGGCCCCAACATTATTAATTGGCAATGTGTATTTTATTCTGACTGCAATACATTCTAGTCATCTTCATGGCCAAGAACTAATGGAATGTTTTTCATCTCTAGTGAAAAACTTCACTGACCATGCTCTTGCATCAATTGTTGTGATTTAGGACCTGGCTTCCAAATTATTTCTTCTGTTAAGATACATACATGTATAGAAAGAACAAAAAAAATAATAATAAGCTGGCCTGTAGCAGAGATTTATATCTCATGCTTTCTCACTACCCATATCCTGTATACTAATTTCAGTAAATCTGTCGCTAACTGAGAGGGTTTGAACCAGGATCTCTCACAATCAATCTTGTCACAATAACAACAATGATGATGGGGTTAGCTGGACGAGGTCCCTTATCGGGATAAGTTCGCCTTGGTACTTTAACCTTATGTGACATGTATTATTGTTTTAACCGGTTATTGTGTACACTGTATGTACAATAAAGTGCTTACACTTTATACCTACGATGTATGAATGTGTACAAAATGTTACATTAAGAAAAACCTTGAGTGTATTAAACATTTGCTACTATTATTTAAAATTTGATAAATAAATAACATTTAAATAAAACAATATTACAAGAAAATATTTTATTTAAGCTCAGAATTGCTTATCAATATAATGATAGGTAATTGTAATAACGTCTATAATAAATATATTTGATTAATATTACTATCAACAGGAATTTAAAAAATTCGCAAATTTTGAATAAGTACCTTTTTAATATCATGTCCTTATGTAGTGTCCTAACATAATAAATTGCTGCTAAAGTTAAGGTCTTAAAAATAACATCAACTATCAAAGTGGTAGATTTAATTGTAGTACAACAGGCTATATTCATAAAACTACACGTTATTAATACCTCATTAACATAGTTAAATGGCTAAAATTAAATCTATAAAAAAAATGTCCTTATTACTTCCATTTGGTGCACCAATCATAAATATAACGGTAAATTTTTAATTTTCGTATCTTCTCGTCATTCATCTTCATAAAATAACCAAATAATATAAATTAACTAAGGCTTGGTCACACAATGTTGCAGCACCACATGTGTGTGGTACAAAAGTACCATATGAGCCCCAATGGTGTTGCAACATGGGTAAGTTAATGTGACTGTGCTTTGTTAGTATTAGTTAACTGGCAACATTCCGGAAGCTGTATACAAAGCTGAATTTTAAGAAAGTTACCTAGTGCCATAAATGTTAAAAAGAAATAATAAGGTTTATTTATGGCACTTAATATTCTTCCTTAGATGAGTCAACAGACATATAAAAATATCACTTTAATGCGAGCAATTTAATAAGCACCAATTGTTAATTTATAAATTACTCATACACAAAGGCGAGTGAGTTGGTTAACTTTAACTATATACATCGGTCTGTTAAGTTTATTATAAGGATTGGCTTTCTGCACTCAATATTCTCTAATTTACAATGTGCGTGGAGGAGTCCAGTACCAACTTCCAAATTTACTTTCAAAGTATACAAGTAACTCCATGACTAGTTTAATATGCATTCATATTTGACTAAATATTGGTAATTTTGAGTAATATGTGTTATTTTTTACCATGACAATTTTCCTTAACATACTGATAAATAAGATTATATACAATTAAGAAGAAACATAGAATGATCGCATGATAGTGTATGGGCATGTTGTAAATAGCACGCAAGACTCCCGGTTGTTTTACTTTGACACTGTTTACTTTGGACTTCTTAAACTCATCTACAGAGGGTTCATTAACGTATGTTTGAGTTTTAACATTCGCATTCCTCACGGTTTCTTTACGGTAATCACTCGTAGAATGAATTGCACCAGCGTCCAATTTGTTATCTTGTTTAATTTGTACTTCTTCGACTTTTCCCCGTGTCTCACCTTCCGATTGCAATCGCGGCGCCCCGCACGCTTCTAAACTCTCTTGCAAGTAATGATCTATTTTGGTCATCTGCTCTGATACAAAAAAATGCGCTAGAGGACTTGGCGGTCTTTTTATAGGCTCCGGTACGAATGAACTCCCTAGAGGACTAGACGATCTGTTTACTGGCTCTGTAGTTAGGAAACCCATTAATGGACTAGGCGATTGTTTGATTGGCTCAGTCGTTAGGAAGCCCGCCAGTGGACTAGGTGATTTATTAACTGGCTCAGTCGATAAGAAACCCGCTAGAGGACTAGGCGATCTATTAACTGGCTCAGTTTTTAAGTAACCCGCTAGAGGACTAGGCGATCTGTTGGTTAATTCTATGCTGTCTACATCGAAGCTGGACAAGTTATTACTCTGGAATTGTTTCTCCTTGCAAATGGAGTTGACGATCTTGTAGCTCTGCAGATCTTCAAATCCGTTTTTAATGTACGGAACTGGCGTCTGCGGTCGTTCGAACTGGGACGGCGTGAGGAGACGAGGAGAGTTGAACTCCAACGGGACCGGAGTAAACTTGACCTTGATGACCTCCTCGTTCGTGATCGTTTCGGTTTTCACTGTATCGTCTATGTAGTCCTTTCCGTGGGGCCCAACGGTCTCGTAGACGCTGGGCGAGTCAGTGATATCTCGACGAGACGAGCAGTGCATCCGGTCGACGGTAACCTTGCTCAGCAATTTGCCATCTTTACTCCTGATGTCGGAAAACAGTCCTCCATCAAAGTGGAGGGGCGTTTCCAACTTGCGCGTCCTCTGCGGAGTCTCAGCGCGGGGCGATGGCGCCAGCGGAGACACGGGCCGGAACGTAGTCGTCGAATAAACAGTATCAGAGTTATAAATTATGTGGTTGCATTTAGCGGGCGTGTGTCTTACAGAAGGGTCGTCCTCCCTTTGCGAAGAAGCTCTGTCCTTCGAGGTTCTTTTTGCACACCTGAAAATAGTCAAAGCTCGTAATAATGTGGCAACTAGACAAACATATTATTAGTATGAACACATCTACATATGTATTAAAACAAGTAGAGCTATACTATACATTATCGTAGTAATAGAAATAATTTCAATGAATTGATATGACTTCTCATAATCAATAGTGTAATTGATAATACATTGAACATACATAGGAAATAAGTGCCAGTTATACAAACAATTCATCGAATGTGTCTAGTGTACGAATGTACATAAAATAGCCAAACGATGCTACTACTGACTCAATATATATGTCAGTCAAAAATCATATATTTTGACGAAACAGAAAGCATTACCGGGAAATCAAGCAGCTGATAGTGTACAATCGGTATTCTCTTCCTGAACTTTGGGAAGTTTGTACGGAAACCATATACAATATGTTATATATACGGGATAACTACTAATATACACAGTTATTCTATGGGGAACACTCACGCATGAAAGGGAATGTTAATCGGATAAAACGTAACTCGGATGTTACTGCGTATGATGGTTGTATGTCACAAATTTAAATCCATCATTGTTGCCTAGGTAGGCACAATGAAGTGTGTAGAGAATTCAATACAGGATTGTATATTCTACATATTGATTGATTAGAAATCCTACGTGATAAGCGATCAAAATCTCGAGATTATTTTACATCCGATTTTCTTCTTTGTTGATATAGAGTGGTTGAAAATGGATATCATAATGAACTAACATAAATTGGAGTGTTCTAATGTATCGTTTTCTTGGGGTGCTGTAATTTCGAGACTGACATTCTAATAATTTTAAATGGGCATGTAATCGTAAATGTCTCCAAATTTGAATGGGTATGAGTGTGTGTCAAGGGATTACTGAATGGATCAGAGGTGTTACGGAACCGCGTTTGGAGAACATTTGTTACAGGAAAAAAGATAATGCCGGAAAGATATTCATCAAAATTATGGTTTAGATACTTGTGAGGCTTCACAGTTTGACTATTTCATGTATTTACAAATTGTTGAAGACTTGAGTTTAAAGGAAAAAGTAACGATCGTAATTTGAAATATAATCGAATAATTGGAACTCGATTTTCGGTAGGTATCGTCGACGCCACAAAACTGCAGTCAAGTAGAAAAACATGCGAGTATACATCGTCTTCAAAGCATCCAAACGTGATTATCCGTCGCTTTTATCTTGAGCATGTATGCACCGATATTTTTATACTCGACCTACAGAATTTTGTGATCTATAAAGGGCTAGAAACATTGGCCGTGGGTTGGCTAGTTATGATGTGCGTCAGTACAGGGAATATTTTCAGACCCATGCCTACAGATTTCCAATTTCAACCTATTACAAATTTGCATGTCTACTTATACCTGTCTTTACACATTCCCATATCTTTGTATTTTCATTTCTACATATTCTCTATTTTACATAATTTATCCTTAGGTAAGTTCTGCTTATTGTACGTTTATAGTTGAGAAGTAGAACGCAATCACATCAGCTCGGCAACAATGCTTCCTAGTGCACATCATTAGCCCCTCTCTATACACAATTCACGTCCCAGTACCCTACTACTAGCCCTTTGATGGTCGAAAATCGTGTTCCCCTATCGATTAGTGTGAATGTGTAGTATTTAGTAAGGGTCATCATACGCACCGTGCAGTTGAAGCAGTGACTGTGGTAGTTATTGTTGAGCGCCTCGACCCACCTGTCGCCCGCCTCCACGGGGAACCCGCAAGCGAAACATTTCGTCGTGAACAGCTCATTCCAATCTGGAAATTCATGATTATATACCGACCCAATATACCACGAGAGTACTTATGATCTAAGTCTGTCGGGTGTTGTAGAAGATACATTCATTGAGCACATGTTCGAATCCCGTAAAGATCAGCCAGGCCAGCTAACTGCAAAAGTACTTACAGCAATAATATAGAACATATCATTATCTTTTTATTTGTATAGAGATACAGTGTGAGTATTAAGCGTAAGAATTATTTGGGTAGCTTCATCTTGCTTCTAATCCATATATTGATCGATTGGCCAGACCAGACTCTAGTTTCAAACATAATAAAAAAATAAAACTGACTACAAAACAAAAACACTGAAAAGTAAAAAAATATTGCCTTACTTCTAATATGAGACTTTACGCTTCTTATTGAACAATGTAGATGTACCTATTGTAATCTTTGTAGTCGGTGCCATTTCCTCAACTTTAGACAATTTCTTAGGATGGCACCGACTTATTTTTTTTATTTATATCACACTTTTTAGTGAATCGTTACCAGAGTGCATCTCATAACGATTACAATAAGCTCAAACACGGCTATGCTACACTGTTTTATTACGGAGTTCCGTTGCCTACCTTCCGGCTTCAATTACCAGATCAGGTTGATGCTGACATTACATCAGGGCCATTTAAATTGACTTCGTCATAGTCGCTTCAGTATCTTGATTAAAATATCTTAATTCCACCCATGAAACAATAGGAATTTTGGATGACCATCCGTGGTCTTCTTCATCAGTTCCCATTCACCAAATGCTACTTTCTGAATGCAAATGCTTGATTTATTACCGAAAATACTAAAATCGCTACTAGATTCTGGTAGCAACGGGACCAACCTTGAAGCATATGCTTTCAAACAAAAAAAATCCAAATCGATTCCTAAACGACGGAGTTCTGCGGCACAGATTTAAAAAAAGCACATGCAACCGAATTGAGAACCTCCTCCTTTATTTGAAGTCGGTTAAAAACCGTTGTCAACGTTATTATTACCTGATTCACAGTATGGCAGGCCATCTTCTAAGAAGAACGGATTGTTACCGAACAGCTTCCCGCAATACACGCAATTGAAGCATTCCGGATGGAAGTGCTTTCCAATTGCGTTCAGGCAATCCTGAAATAAAACAATATCCAGGCTATTTTCATAAACCGGTAACTTAAGGGGGTTAAAATTCGGATTTTGACAACTACCTAGAACTGCGGGTACAAATCTATATGCTTGCATAAGGAATAATAGTGCATTACTTACGTAGCGTGTAAAAGAATGTCTCAGATTATAGGTGTTTGAGTCAAAGGCAAGGGCGATATACATGTGATCTGAGGCTTTCTTTATTACCGCCCGTGGTAAGTATAAAATTGTATGTGTTCCCCTGGCCAGGAAGTGGGCTTTCCGCGCGCAGAGCGTGCTGTAATTGCCCCTTTATGGCCAGGTGTAACATAAAAGAGGTTATCAGTGTCCTCGGTGTGAATATATAACGATTAGATTTTCTGGTTTGTAAAAGAAAATCGGGCAAGATATGCGATCTGGAAACTGCTTCCCATGCGAACCATGTCGTCGCCTTGAAAGTAAGTCTATACTTACGCCCTTGATTTTGGCGTGGCACTTGTCGCAAGCGGGCGCGATGTACTGCTCGAAGCAGAACTCGCAATACAGCTGGCCGTTCTCCTCGACGAAGCCGATGTCCTGCAGCGGGCGCCTGCACGTGGCGTTCACGCAGATGAAGTGGTCGGGGCACCAGATGCGGCCCAGTGCAGTAATGAACGGCCCCCTGTTGAAGTTGAAAAATATAGGATTCTGGCATAGTTTGTTGGAAATCTGTACATTTCATCTTGCCATCCATTTCTAGACATTACGTATCGAATCTCGCTACTTTGTAAGGTAGGGTAAATTTCATTAGTTATTTTGTTAATAATTAATAATAAAAATAAAACTCGTGCTTCATTCTACAAACAGACATGCTCTCTTTAACTTACTTTTAATGTTGTGTGCGGTTTTTATTTGATTTTTGTAGTTTATTTTTGAAATTTATAAAAACGTTTATGTTTTTACCTGGTTATTGTTTTGTCACATTTGTGGCATACGGGTAAAAGTCCGTCAGCGACGTCGGCGGATGTCATTGTGCTTAAAGGACGGGCAATAATGTGTGAATCTCTCCTGCCATCAGCATTTCTATCAGTTCTTTTCTGTCTTCGTTTTACTACGACGTCATCGTCATTGTCATTCTTCTTATTTAAATCAGTCTCTTCCTCAACAGAATCGGCGTCATCGGAACTATTCCAATTGCGTTGATTGTTCATACCATTGTTACCATTTACCTTTACAGGTTTCAAAGAGTACAATGAATTGTCATATAAATTTTGTGGTATTGTATCAATTTTTGGTTCTTCATCGTGGAATTTATTACTACTCCTGTCATTGGATATTTTCTCAAACATGCTAGCCTTTTTCAATGTGTTTGTGTCTGGAACTATATTGATTATTTTATCTTTTTGGTGTATACTGTCTGAATAGTCATTTAGATCACCGACAATGCTTTCTTTTTCAAACGAGCCCCTCTTTCCTACAACTTTATTTTTAGAGTCGATATGTAATTCTGATTTTGATGTATCATGTTTGTTCATTCCGTTAGCGAAAGAAGACTTTTCAATTGCATCCTTTTTCCGTAATGTGTTCAAATAGTTATTTTCTACCTTTTCCTTCTGTACGCTTGTGGAACCAATGGATCCGTTGAGTTTCTGATTTGTTTTATCGAGAGTTTGTGTTTTTTCTGTGACATTGGCTACGGTTTTACCGTATAATGCCTTAGGATCAACCATATCTAATAATTGTCCCGTAGGAGAAGTTCTGGCATTGAATGTTGGTATAGGGGAGTTTGGAATTGGTGGAGGGACCGGTACACTATTGACCTTGTATGGAGTTGAAACGTTTTTGTTAGGGCTGTCATTGAATTTATCAAAGCACATTGGCGGCGGTGGAGGCGGGTTACCGTTCAAACCCTGTGGCACAGCTGTTGTCTGATAAGTACACTCTTTAACTTTGTCTCCGAAATTTTTGACTGGCGCCGGCGGAACGGTCGTGTTGCCGTTAGTGAAAGCGGCTGATACAGCTGGATGATTGTTTAAAAGCGTTTCTTTGATTTTGTCTCCAATACATTGGATATTATTATCTGGCTTGTAATTCCTGTCAAACGTCGTATTTAACGGACGCCTCAAAGTATTTTCTCGGCTACTGTCCCCTGATGATAAATTGTCAGTATTCAGGGGATGTTTTGTCACTACTGTGTCTTGTATTTTATCTGCCATAGATTGGATATGATCTGCAGGCTTTATTTTTCTTTGCACGCCAATCTCGTAACCATTCAACGCCATTTTTGCCATTTTTCTGATGAGTCTTTCCTCAGCTGCACTTTTAAATTCTGGTTTGTGAGGAACATGATGAGTCGGTGTCTCGTTAGCTGTTAGAAAATCAAAACCATCAATTTAAAACAATGTTAAAAGCAGGGTTATTATAAAACTATCTATGACTCACATCAAACACAACGAACGTCGAACTATTAGAGGTATTAAGTATTAACCTAACTTGTAATAAGTAGTATTTATAACAGTTAACACGCGAAACAACCTATTCACTTGAAACCATGCAACACGCAAAACACATCTACGTATTTCTCAAGTCACCTAATATTGCCATTGCAGGAACCACAAAGCGGTACACGAGACCCCGGCAAAGCAGCCTTATTCAATACGCCTCTGCCGCGTTTCGGGGCTGAAGATACCCCAAAGGCTTTGCCACGAGCGGCAGCTCCTATGCTGGAACCTGTTGAGGGGGTAGGATCACACTCTGGACCTTGGTTAGCACCAGAAATCGAAGGATTTGGATAACAGCTTTCAGTGTTTCTACTAGCAATAACATTTTGATTAGTTAGGTTAACAGATGAATTCTGCTGGGAAGAAGACAAACTCATGACTGGAGGTGGAAACACTTGTTTACGATTACTGGATGTTTGAACGTTAGATTCAATTTGCTGTTGTGCACCAAATGATGACGAACCACCTTTATGTATTTCTATAACTTTAGCTGACTGATTTCTTTCATATTCTTCGAATGTTTTTCTACTCGTTTGAACTGTAGTATTGCCATATTCTGATACGCTTTGCGATTGTGTTTGCCTTTGACCGTAGTTTTGGTTGATTGCAGAGTCTTCCTTGATGCTCATATTGCCTTTATTATAAGTCTCGCTTTTGAATCCAACGTTTGAGTGCCTTTGCTCCTTGATAACGGAGGGCTGATCTTGACCCCAGTTCTTAGCACCAGAAGCGTTAAATGTTTCAACGCCGCTCTGGAAGACTTTCTGTGTCATCTCATGCTCTTTACGGAGATTCGACGTAGCTTGAGTTAGAAGCGAGTGAGCTGCTTGTCTCTGTGGAGTGGATTCTTTAATACGGGGTGCATGCGCCTTCAAAGGATTTGGTGGTGGCCCTTGGGCTGGAGATTTAGATCTCATCCTTGGAGTTGGTGAACGACTTGCGTCTGGACTCGAAGGTTCGTACGTATGAGTTTCCAGTGCCGAATGTTCAACGGAGACTAAGTTCATTTGATAATATGGGATTATGGGAGCTGGTTTGTTTATCATACTTGGAGTTGAAGGACGGCTTCGAGCAGGGGACGCTCTTAATAAAGGCTCGTCAGTGACAGGTTGAAACGTCATTGAAATAGGTGCATCTTTATGGAAGTGAACGGGTGGTGGTTGAACAGGCGTTCTTATCTGCGGTACAGATATTTGTTGGGGCATTGGTGCTGGAGGTAATTTAGGTTCTGCCGATTTATCTTTTGGTCTCTTAGGCGGATCGGTGGTGGGTGTAACAGGTCTTTGAAGTACAGCAGGAGCAAAATTAACTTCTGGTGTTATACCTCTTTGAGATGGTAATTGTTCAAAGTGCTTTTGGTATGGGGGAATATTATCAGGTTTTTGAAGCCCAGATTTTGATCTGATAGAAACTGATGACATGGATTCCTTTTTATCTAACTGTTCGAAAAAGTTTTGAGCCGATTTGACGGACGAAAACCCTTGGGAGGTTATGTTGCTGAACGTATTTGTCGAATGTTGCATAATTTGAGAATCTATTATCATAGCTTCTTGCGTTCGTTCAGATTTCTCGAAATTAGCTTTGAAATCTTGGCTTATAGGTGGGAAATTTGTGAGATGGCAGAAATCATCTCGTTGTGAAGGAGGGAAAACTTGTTTAGGGACGGGCCTAAAAGCGGATATTTCGGATGAGGACTGCAATTTACATGTGTTTTGCATATTTGCTGTTTCGGAATGAGTCATTTGAGTCATAGACTGCGTAGCAATAGGGCGCACGATTTCTGTTGATGTTGACTGAACTTGAACTGTCGATGTTGATGTGTAATGTGTGGATTGGGAACATTGTGTTGATTTATTTGTGATATTTAATGGTAAGGGGCTATAAGATCGTTCCGGAGCGATTGTCAAAGCATCAATAAGAGACCCTCGCTCTGTTGGAATAATACTTCCTCCTGGAGTAAAAGGTCTATCAGGGGCAGTGGTTAGAGCCTCAATCATTGGAGAAGAAGTTTCCTCTCGGGGTGGTAATTTGGGTTCTATGATTATTTTGAAGTCCGGTGGAATATACGGTTTTGTTTCTGGAGGCAGTGGCATAGGTTCATCTTTTTTTTCGGGTGGATTATAAGTCTTAATTGGTGGGATAGGTGTTATGCCACGGTTAGGTTGCTGAGCAAACATGGGCGACGGTTGTGGCGGTAGTTCTACTTTTACGGGTTCCTGATCTTGTTGGGTTACATTAGAAACCGGAAGATTTGGATTTTCACTTATCAAATTACTTTGAATAAGTAAATTATTCGGTTGTGTCGGTTCGGGCAAAGGTGAGTACGGTCTATCTGGAGCTGTCGTTAACGCTTCTACCATAGAACATGTGAACCCTTTAGGTACAGGATTAGGGATAGATGTCGGTGGTAATGGCTTTATTGGTGATGTAGGATTTGACTCCATATTGGTAGGATTTCCTGGAGCTACATGATTGGAAATTGGATTTTCGGTTGGCCCGTCTCTATTGTCTTTAGATGCACTCTCTTGAATGGGAACTGCTGGCGCTTCCTTATTGGTTTCAATCTGTTTTCTGTCAACATTCGCCCCTTGAGTAGTGTTGGAAATCTCGACAGTATTTACTTGACTTTTGCTCAATGAGTCTCTTTTGGTTTCTTGTGACATTTGTTCAGAGATGATTTCAGTTTTCGCAACCTCGATAGTCGTTATCTGACTTTCAGTTAGAGATTTCCTTTTGATTTCCTGAGATTTTTGTTCGGATACTATGTCCGTTTTCGGAACATCGACAATTTGTATTTGACTTTCAGTTATAGATTCCCTTTTGCTTTGTTGACTTTTTTGTTCGGTCGAAGTTTCCATTTTCTGGACATCAACTGTACTGTTCTTATGTGAACATTCACCGACGGATTCTCGTTTGCTTATATGGCTTCTTTTTTCAGTTATGATTTCGGAATTGGGCAAGTCCACAATTTTTATTTGGTTCTCAGTTAATGATTCTCTCTTGCATTGTTCATACCGTTGTTCAGTTACCATTTCTGATTTAATTTCTGCCGCCGACTCCTTTCTGGACATGGATTTCGAATCAAGTTTGCTCATGGGATTATCGAAGATGTTTTCCACGGGAGGACTTGTTTGAGATTGGTACATTGTGGACATCTGACTTTGTGAAACAGCTTGCTCTGTGAAGGATTGTACGGTGCAGCTTGTTTCACTTATTACTTGTTGTGACTGCTTACTTTCTACAACTGAAACAGTCTCTGAACGGCTTGTAGCAGAAGCAGTTGACATTGCAGTCGCCGCGAATGAAGAACTGGATGAAAATTCAGCAACCTGCTGAGACGTTGACATTGATTGTATGCTTGTATCTTGTATAGCACTTACTGGCAGGGCTACTGTGCTCATTCTTCTTTCCTTCGGAGGCGCTTTGACTAGAGCTGGTTCAGGTTTAGGCTTCTGGCAAACTGTTTTCGCATTAACATCGCTAAATACATTAGGTGGTTCATCTTCTGGTGGGTTTGGTGGGGGCCAAACAACGCTTTTCACATTCTTGCCTGTTAGTAAGTTACATGGTTTCGTGGGGTTTAAAAGTGGTTGGAAGAAAAAATTGATGAAATAATTCATTAGTGATTTTGAAAAAGCAGCAGTAACTAAAACTATTAGCAGCAAAATTAAATAAAAGTAACTAAAAGTTATACGATGGCGCATGTATGAATGATCGTCAGAAAATCAGTGCCAGGAGAAAAGTTATTTTGATTTTGCGGTTGACATTGGCTGCTCGCTTAGCGCATACGCATGTGTATTTAGATACAAATAGCTATTAAAAGCCGAGTTGCGCTTATACACATTATCCTATTTATATTTTACCTTTAAAAATGGAACCTGGAGACTCTGCCAAAAATAACAACGTTTTAGAAAAATCAATTTGCTGATTTATTGTGACTGCAGCCATACAGCCAACCAAACACACAATGGTCGTATATCATCTTTTGGTGTTTAGCTTGTGAAGAAAGACCACATCGTCCAGAGAAATGTCATTGTAGTAAGCTTTTGGAAACATTTGTAACTTAATAGGTACGTTTACACCACAGGGGTGGTTTAAACTGAAAATATTGGGTTATACGGGTCTAAGGCGATATATATTTATTTACCTTTATTACCGATGTTTGGACACGAGTTGCACCCGATTAGTAGGATAATGGACGGGTAGAAAACACTTCGGGTCTACGTTTCACTCTTTATAAACTTAGTTTAGTGGTGTAGTTAAATGTTGTGGTCCTACCATCTCATAGAACACAACGAAACGTCGATAATAAAGGTAAATAAATAAATATCACGTTAGAGTAGTACAAACAAATCTTTTAAGTAGGGGTATACCTATGTGTACAGCGGGAAAGTTTAAAATATCACAAGGGTGTTTGTACCGTTTAGGTAAATAGGGGCTTGATAGATCGCTAGACAAAGTCAGTTTTATTGTGCTACTCAAGAAGAAAAAATAATAATACTGATTTTTAACACGCATACATTCGCGCAATATATTTATCTTTCAAATGAAATGATACTGAACCATTACGAAATTATGTTTCTACCTATCGTAATTTTTGTTCAAGCACAAGGAAGTCAATTTTACTGTTGACTAATAAAGATCTATTAACCTCTTTAACAGTAGGCACAATGAGACAGTGACGTATGTCGTAAATAATTTTATTTATGAAGCATATACGTCACATCATTGAGGGTAGATTATGGTTTTATTGTATTGTTTAAACAACATACTTACATAGGTAAAATAAAAGTGCACTTAACTTCTAAGATTTAATTAAAGAGGTAGTAAACCTCTGACACTTCTATGAAGATCGTCACATACGTTCAAGTAACGTCTTTGTATAAAAAAATGTAATCATTTATGAGTTAAGTAGGTATCAATCCAATGCCCATACTATCAATATCTTTATTCCCTTAACGAATGTGACCGACCATTATTGTAAATTAGATGGCAAAAGTGACTCGCTTACTTGGCGCAAACGGCGCATGGGTGGGAGCGTGCGCTGGGGCGGGCGCATAAGCCGGCGCAGGGGCGGGCGCATATGTGGGGGCGGGCGCATATGTGGGCGCAGGCGCGGGTGCGTAAGCGGGAGCGGGCGCGGGCGCGGTCACGGGCCGCGCCGGCGACAGTGGGGCCGAGCGCGGCGAGAGAGACGGCGAATACGCCGAGCCGATGGAGGAACCGAATGGCTTCGGTCCGGACAGGTTGCTTGACGGCTATAAATCACAATGAGTTAGAGTATTTTTATTTCACGAGCGCTGGTTAGCCATGGTATTGTAGTTGTGACACGTACGAACACATAGAAAACGTAAACTCAAAGCTCCTATGCTGACGCACACATAGACAATGTGCATGTAGGTATACCTCAACACACAACCATGGTTCACAAGCGCTCGTGAGATAAAAGTACTATACACTATAGTTGTTCCTGGGGCATACTATAATACAACAAGTAGGTACATAAACTTGTAATATTTATCCAAATAATGTCATATCATGTTATTTTCAACGTTGCGCAGCAATAACAGTAATTGACGCTTAGTTAGAGAAGATTTGAACAACAGTTAAATCAAGGTCTACTTGTTACTTTTGACGAACGACCTTGATTTAGAAAGATAATTTAAAACAACTCACGCTGAATAAAGACGATGAGCCGTTGCTGTAGTTGCTGGTGGCGAGTGGCGGCAGCGGGGTCGAATACGTGTTCGTGAGGATACGGCCACCACTGGCAACACAAAAGTTAATTAGCTACGAGACAAACATTCTATGACAGCTCGCATTTAATATGAAACAAATGCGAAACATGTCGGTGGTGATGCCAAACTATAATGTATTTATATATGTATTTGTCCTCCGAATCGGATGAGTATTCTGTAAGCGTAACTGTCCACGGTGCGTCCTTCGTAAAACGGTCCGTGAACCTGGTTTATTTGGTCCTTCGAACGAGACTTAGCAATTATGACGGTGGTCACCGTCGCCACAAATGGTTCTTTACCCGATATAAGTTCTGTAGTGTAGTTAGTTACTTACGGTGGCACGGTGACGGGCTCCAGGTGGGGAGCCGGCGGGTTCTGGCGAGCGACGAGCTTGGCGTGGATGTCGCAGTACAGCTTGCCGTTCAGGTTGTAGTAGCCCTGGTTCTTGAGCGAGGTGCCGCACGTCGCGCACTTGAAGCACTCCACGTGGAGGTTCTTATCCTTGATGCGGACGAACACGCCGCTATACAAACACAGAGCATTAACAAACAAGCATGGGTGAATAGTCCCGTATGGTATACTATATGATGATGGATCCAAATGGACAAACTGAGCGAATAGAACTGATGCCTGCCTGGCTAGATAACTATGGAGAATCACTGGAACAGAAATTCAATTACTTCTCTTTTGCTTTCTTTTTCTATAGCCTTAAAGAAACAGATGGCTAATTAAACACTAAGCCACAGACCCGCGGGGTAATCACGTAACTTTTGTACTACCGTTAGGTAGATTTTAATGTTGAATTTTAATTGTCAACTCATACATTTATACTTCAAAATTGACAGTAAAATCTATCTACCGTTAGTACATAAAGTTACGTGATTCGCCTGCGTCAAAACTCCATTTGGAAACTTTCTGAAGAGAACGGTAATTCAATATGTAACATGTCTGAGGAAGTTTGATATTGCCTATTTTAAGTATTCTACTTTTTACATACATGCCCACCCAATACGTGCCTATGCATATCTACCAGGCAACATGGAAGTGCATGAAAATGAGTAGTGAAGTGAAAGATGTACGGTCATGCTCGGCGACATAGTGCTTGGACCTAATACGCATTCTGACTACGAATACAACATAGAAAGAAGAAGATTAATGTAAAGGTATGAGAGATGATACTGAGAATGTTGAAGAAAACATGTTTATAACAGGTATGTATGAGATAGAAATGAAGAGTAAAAATGCGAGTTCGTTTTGTAATTAATACGATATGAGATGTGAGAAGTGGAAAGAATTAACTGGCGCCACCTAAGAGTGTGCAACAAATAGATGAGCCAAGTTAATTTACAAGTTACCGCTCCATTAAACCAAATCCCTAATCTATATTAAGAACTAGTCAAGGGAGCCGCAACAGGAACGATGACATCGAACTTACATAAACAATCTACATTAGGACTAATAGTGCACAGATCGACACGGTCGCAAACACGGCACGGCATTCACGGCGTCTTACATAATGTATCGGTTACACTCCGAGCAATAGGGTGTGTCGTTGACAACGGGCAGTGCGCCCTCGTTCGGTTGCGGCAGCGCCGGCGCGCCGAGCGTGACGCTCCCGTCAGGGAGCACCTGGTGGCAGCCCACCGGGATGCTGGGGCGGTGCGTCGGTTCGGGCGCCAGCTTCTCCGGTGCCGGGGCCGGATCCGCCACCGGCGTCTGCGTGCCCGTGGACGTGTGTGGCTGTGGCGTGCTCCGTGCCGACGTGCTCCGGGCCGTTATGCTTCGCGCCGGTGTTGCGCGCTGCGATGTCCCACCCACCACGCGCGGCGTGGCCGAGCGCGAGCGATGCGTGCGATGGAGCGCGGAAGGGGTGCGCCCCACGCTCGCCCGCGAGAAAAAGTGAGACGGCTCTGCATCCGCAACAAACCGTTACACATACATTCAAATCACGGGACGGGGAGGGTGGTGCCGGGAACCATGCCGAAACTTAACGAACACCAATCGAAGCGTCGACACACATGTATACAAAGACATTTCGTGCTGAAATGAGCAACCGTAATAGGAACGCAGTTGAAAATTAGATTCAAAAATCCTTTACGCGCCTTTAAATAAATATATATTAAATAAATACTTGTTATTTCTAGTCAGACTAATCAACGCGTGAAACGTAGGGTTCTGTGATACGTTTCTGACTCGTCTAGTTAGGGTATATCGACGACTCGATTAGTGTAAGACGACGCCTGAACGACAGCCCTATCGCGGTGTTTGCCCCCGTGTCGGTCCGCGCGTGTCGTCCGACTTACGTGATGAGCCGTTCGCACTCCTCGCAAATGTTCTGTCCGACAGGCAAGCCGCCCGTGTTGTTGAGCGGCGCGTCGGGCCGCGTGACCGGCGCCTGCACGTGTCGGAGCCCCGTGGGCGGCGGCGGCGATCCCACCTCTACTTGCCAATTTAGTTCAATAATTATTGTAAATCGCTTGCCGATTCGGCTATATTAAGTTTATAAAGAAAGAAACAAACAAACAAACCGATTACGATTCGTTAATAGTCATTTCCAAAACAAAGATAAATTTATACTGAATAAAGGTTTTCCCCATTTTCTGGTGGCCCTGGTTCTTTCATTTTCTACACGACTGTATCACTTCCAAGTCAAAATTAAATTCCAAAGTAGGTACCTAAATGCGGATTCTTCCATGCAAGAATTTCATAAAGACTTTTACAAATAGGGCTCAGTATCATGCTTGTAAGTAGACCTTTAAGAACATGACGTATCAGGGTATTCCATCATCAATTTTGATAACTTCTACTAAGATCGACTGTTGTACTATTTCTTCTGCATTTCCCAGGGTCTATGACGTATGTACAAGATGTTAGTTTTCTGATAAAAGTGTACCTAGTAATCACTTTACAAAAAGTACATAAGTTTAGACAGGATTACACAAGGATTGTGGGAATTCAGTCATACCTGGTTCGGGATCATTCTGTTCCTCTTGCAGAACCTTAAAGACGGCACTCTTTTCAGCATCGTAAGTTTTCTCATTTTTCTTGAAGTTAACTCTGTCAAGCAAAACGTTTCCCATTGACACACATTCCAGTTCACCATACTGACTAAATGCTGTCACTTGTCAAATAATTATTAGTCAGGATGTATTAGTACTTGTGGGTACTTGCAAAGTGCATGCATTGCAGGCATTTCAAAAGCAATCTCACGTTTAATTTTGTTGCCGTGATATGACTTATCAAAGATATTTTCGCAAATGAATTCCATAAGGCGCATTTGTATTTCATTTACCTACATTCTTTACCTTGTTCAATTTATGATGGATGCGGGAAACTCAACTACGAAATTCAACATTGTCATGACATGGCTGTCGATGTCGTATTGGTTGGACACTTAAACTGAGTAATTACGACTCGATTAACTGGTTAATGAACAATCCTGATGGACATCAAACTCATGTTTGCCTATGTATCTTAGCATAGGTATTAGTTTATCAGTGATGAAAAAGCTGAGAGAGTAGTTACCCAAGCACTCCACCCGCTAGGACTTCGGTCTGTGCGGAGAGAGTTTCTGCGATGGTCTGGTCGCTGTACATCTTGACTGGCGTGTTGTATTGCTTGTTCACGATGCCCTTGTTGTCACCGTTCATCTGAAGCATTCACAGTAATGGTTATTATACAAGATCTATAGCTCTGAGTTGTTTCTGGGTTTCATTCTATAACTGGACTGGTATAAGATTTTGTGTATTGAACCCCCAACCAATCGGTATCCCGATTTTTCGTACCGTGAGATTTATGGTCATACACAACAAAGCTATGTCCATATTGGATTTGATCAGACACCACGAACCAAACACGGCGGTTTTCATTCTGTTTTAATTTTAAGTACCTACTTTCAACAAATAATACTTACGTAACCAAAAGGCTTGGCGACGTTGTTGTGCCCAGAGCCGAATGCGAGTGATGACTGTGGGTTGGCCTTAAGCGAGGTGTTGGTGACCGGAGTAGGGCTGGTGCCGAGAGGCCGCGTGCCGGGGCGAGGCAGGCTGCCTGTTGGTGTCACTGTCGGCCGCCAGGTGCCGCCACCACTGTTTAAATGAGATACAACGAAAGGAGTCAGGGTTTTGAACAGAACAAGGTAAACAAAAAAACTCTTCTTAACAGGAAGAAATCATCGATTTAGGGGCACTCCAACTGTGAATTTACCCAAGCTATTAAGACCGGAGGTATATTTAGGAGTAGCTTGCTGAGTTGTCCCAGGACGAGCCAATAGAGGCAAAAGGTACTCCACTGTGTTGATTATAGATAGTGGCGCGAAGGGTTTGAAGTAGAGCGGCCATCGCGTCGTTTTTAGTGAACCAGAAATACAACATTGTCCAGTATCCCCTCAGACTTGGGTGTCTCGTCCGCATGCACAAAACATTAAATAAGAATTTTAATGTTCTGTATTTGCATGTTTTCTCCAGGGAATAAATGGGTGGTTTACCGTTGGACGACAAGCTCAAGTGCGCCTCCCGCGGCGCGGATGGCGTCCTGCGCCTCCTGGTGCCTGAGTGTGAACACGTCTGTGTTGTTCACTTTGATGAGGGCGTCGCCGGCCTGGAGCCCCGCGCGCTCTGCTGCGCTTCCACTGTTAACCTGGAACAATCAACATGCTTGGTTTAATTAAGCTGAAGACAAGGGTTTTGTAGTTAGATGAGTGCACTTGAAACTAGTTGTCTAGACAAAATGTTTCACCACCACTTGCACCTCTTGCACGGGTAGCACAACAGCAGCGCATTATTAGTACTGGAATAATTCGATTTTTCCGGGCGGTTAGCATTACGTTGTGTGTCCTAGCTTCTCGCGTGCTTCTTTTATATATAACGAGATAGAAACGTTTACCGAGTGATTAAGTCACAAGCACAGTCACAAGGGATTTCTGCTGGTACTTATTAACGATGCAAAGGAATCTTATTATCAGATTTATCAGCAAACGCGACTTGCTAAGGATTTTTTGATGCGTGGGAAATTACTAATAGAGCTGGAAAACTTGACTAGATAACTCTATTCGCTAAAAGTATAAAATAAGCTTCCGGCACATAAGTAAATATGTACATACATCCAACGAGTATACTTTCTGAAAGTTTTCATCTATACGTCAGTATTAGTAGCACACTGTTCCAGATACTAGATATTCCCTCTGTATTGGTATGCGAGCAGAGCAGCGGAAGGAAATGTGACGTCATCGGCGCGAGCGCACTTGCCTGTCCACATCGCTGAGCGCAAAAACTGGCCGTGCTTATCAAGAAGCTATGCAGCTATATTTAGCCGTTTAATTAAGTAAAGGTGAACTGCATCGAATCATTCATGTAATGTCGAGGCCATTAAAAAATTTAATTATATATTCGGGAACATTTAGATATGGTTTTCAAGCTCAACCTTCAAAGAGACAAGGATATTCTATAGGTAAGTATTCTGTTTTACTAATTTTACTACCTACAGAGGAGAATTTGTTGTGGGACGATTGACGAGATATCTTATTTGCCCTGGGTGGTCATAGGAAAGACTATTAAGTTAAGAATGTGTCGTTTCTTTATTAAAATTGTACATGCATAATAAGTTAGATAGATAGTTTGAATTAAAATACTGGCGGTCCAACCAATCTAGGATTTACTCGAGTTGTCGAATTACAAGGCGCTACCTAAGCACTACCGACATATAAAACACACTAACCAATGCTCACTTAAGTTAAGTGGGTACTAATATTATGTAATTTTTATAAGTGACATCCCGCACTAACGAGGGCACTATCTCTTCAGAAGACATGAAAGACAAATATTGGAAATAATCCATGAATATACACAACCACCTACAAGAGGTAAACAAAATATCAGCGCTGCTTCATGTGTTAGCTATTTTGGATGACAGCCAACCTGTCTGTCTGCCATCCAAATTTATATGGAGGGATACAGCCACCCACATCTATCAATCTGTCAGCAATTACATGCAGCTAGTGATAATATCTGGGCAGGCGAGGTGGAACATGTGTTACGAATTGACAGTACATTGCAAGGCGTTAAAATGCCTCTGTTTATACGAGTGAGATGTTATCAAGTTTTAGTGTCAAGTAAAATGTTGACCGTGTCTATGGTGGACTAGAACGACAACCTATTTTAACAGCGTCAATACAAAATCGTAACATTAATACAATATACGCTAGGAAATAGAAGCGGTAATGGCGGCTTCACTCTCGCTTTCGATGTTACGAGACTAACAAGTATATTTAGAGATTGGACAAGAACCTACTCTAAGAAATTTACGAAGATAAACAGCTTTAGAAAATATTTCGGCTAGTCGAGATCAGGCCAGTCCTAAAGTACATTAAAATCGTAAGTATACAGCTAGTTCTGATTCTGATAGCGATTTTCAGTGTATTAACTGGCCTAATCTTGATGAAATATAGAATAAAATAATATCAAACATGCATCAAGGCATATTGTTTACTTTTTTTCAAGGACGTGATACCTACTAATGGGAAACTTTTCACCATCATTTTACCAACTATAATAAATTCTGGTTCGAAGGATCATATGTGATAGACACGTCAATGTTACATTATAGCACCCATAATGTAACAATTTAAAGAATTACCTCTCTGTGTATACAGGTACTGTACCTACACATAGACAGACATTGTAAGTCCATGACATCAAAGTGCAAGGCCAGCTTGAAAACCTTGCACATTTGGTGTTTTTACTGCAAACGCAAAGGAATGCCCGGGCAGATGTGACCCCAGGCTGCAAATTATGTTAATAACACAAATGCAACATTGTGACATAATTATCTGCACATTGCGCAGAAACTATATACCTATCCTGGTACACCAATTTGTTTTCACGTTAAACTAGTTTTAGGAATGGGTCAACTGAAAGAAGTATCTGCACCTTACAAGACCTTAAAACGAAAGTGGTTAAGGTTAATTAACCTACCTTGAAATCTAAAATGTGGCTTAAATTTGCGACGGTTAACTTGAAGGTCCGCAGAAACACTCCACTACTAACTGTCCCCAGTTTTTTTTCTGTAAACACACGCAGCTACCTAATTGTAGCTAAATTACACTAACGACACTGCATACCAATTTGAATGTCACCGAGTAACTTCTCTGACACTATTTGAGATCTCTGAAATTTAGATGAATTTCAACGGCGTTAGAAACTGAGCCTGCTATTTTAATTTAAGAACGCTTTGTTCGTCTTTAATGCTCAATTGTTATTTACGCGCACTTTTTAAATTGGAGCTTAGGAGTACAATGATTATGCCAGTTTGAGCGTACCGTCTGGTCACTTATCAACGCTCGGCAATCACGGCGTGCCGTATCTTAAAAAGCGCATACGTAGTTACATGTCGTTTATATACGAAGTTGTGTAATGCCCCTCCATATCGGGTGTCAGGATTCAGTACTTCTGCACATTCACAACGCTAACCGCTTCAGAACCAGTATTAGTCTGGCCACCGATTTCCCTTAACTAGTATGACTTCAGGGGTAGTCATAGTCGGAAACAAACTGCTTTATGATTAGGCTGAGAGGCTTCATAGCGGCCTTAAAGCAGGCGCCAGTCTGTCGTGACTTATAAGGACTATTAGTGATCATTGTTCCAAGGCACTTAAGCCTTTTTGAACCCAACGAAGAAATGCACATCGTTGTATAATTTCCACAATCTCGTATCTTGCTTTCAGTATGTCAGAAACTATACTTTTTCAATATAACAACAAAGTTGAATCTCGTGCGTTAAAATGAACACCTACAATACAATGTTTTATGAAGTTATGTTGTGCGTTGACATTGCCGACATGATAATGATTACAAACGTAAAAGAAAATATAATTAAACTAAGTACAAAGTGATTTATGTTGAAGTTAATTAAAGCCATGTAAAGTAGAGTACACATTTAGCATTAGAAACTATGTGACCTATCTACTCAAGTAGATCACTCGAATATATGCACTTTACGTGTTTCGCCCTATTACAAAGAGATTGGGTGTAAACGTGTAAACAAACCTTTGACGACGACCGGACAAGTTTTTGCAAATCCCTTCTTAAAACCTGAGGTCCATGATGGTCACGTTTATTGATGGCAAAATACAAACCAATTTGTCACTTTCTGAGACCACTCGATAGAAAGTGACATATGCTTTATCATGTCGTTTATCGCCGATAAACGATCATTTTTTTCTGAAAGAATTTCAATGTTCATACTGTAGTCTCCACAGTTTGCACTGAGCTGTTCTGTTATTCAGAACACATTCTAAGGATCCACACACGGGGTAGTTTTTATCTGACCTCTGACAAGATTGAGTCTTATTCGGACACCTTCAAATGAATCCTCAAATCAACTCCTGTGGAGTCTCAAGCTTCAAAAGACTGCGGTTTCTTCTTACCATCATCATCCACCTAGTGTAATCCCAGTTCAGTTGCATCCTGAAGGATGCTCGGGGGAGGGACAGGTCTCCTTATAATTTTTCACTTCTCATGCTCGAAAAGTGTGTCATATTATATAGGCTTATCAAGCGGGGCTAAAGTAGTACATTTAGCCCCTAGGGAAAATAGAATACATATTTATGATTTACAAAACATTCTAATTTGACCAATCAAAAAAACTTCAGCATATTAAATTCACCAATCAGAAAACACATCGACAGCCAATGGGAACGTTGGGTTCTTTTCGGTACATACTTTGATCAACTAATTTAAAACATTAAGTCTTAAAAAAAGTTGCCGCCATATACTCATTGTATTTTATTTAATTGTGGGTGGATAATCTTTGTTTATTTATATTCTCGCAATCGAAGTGAAAATTAGAGTGTATAACTTTGGTCTTAAAGCCATATTAAGTACCACTCGAACAATTTTCCCTCACTTCGTTCGGGAGAATAACCATCTCGTGGTAATATGGCTTATTTTAGGCCCTTGTCATACAATCAACTATAAAAATAAATTGGAGTTCGTAGCTGATAAGGGTGATGTGTACCTAGTCTGCGAAACCCTAGGGAAATACCTCTTCAGGACCAAGCGAAAGAACAAGAGGTTTGTATAGTTTCTAATTTCCTAGTCATCAAGAAATTAGTTCTTTTTAGGGTTCCGTACCCAAAGGGTCCAAACGGAACCTTATTGCTGTCGCTCACGCGCCCGTCCGACCCGTCCGTCCATCGTCTGTCACACAGGTGTTACAGCCAAACGGTTGGAGCTACAGCCTTCAAATTTCCACAGTATAAGTATCTTGTTGACCCAAAGCCATACAAATTGTCAAAACTCATTTTTAAATGTTTTTAAGGGGGGCTCCCATATAGCTAAAGGGGAGCGCGAAAATATGTTTTGGCCTACCTACCCCATCGAGGGGGTATCTTTGTTTAGAGCTCATTGAGTAGATGAGTACTACATTTTTGTTTTAAAAAATTTAGGAAACAAAGGAATGAAAAGCCACCAAAGTCAGCTAGTTTTACAAAATTTTGATCCAGATTTTTTAAAACTTCCTATTGACCTATAACCTTGAAATTTATTATTACGTATATTTTACCAACAAATACTAATATATATTGAATCAAAAATTTAAATTTCCTTATTTTTCCTATTAAAACCAACTTAATTTCGGAACCCTAAATATGCGGAGTCCGACGCGCACTTGGCCCGTTTTTTCTATAATCAGACCTTCCAATTCCGGCTCCGAAAGGGCCCTCGACTAATTGCCCAGATAACCTAATAGTATTTAGTAATATTTAGTCTTCTACATAATGTTTGGATGAGGCCGTCCATTCGGGCATCACATAACAACAATGAAAAAACGTGATTTACGCCTGAATAGTTCTCGAAAAGAACACGGTTCTTTTCCTTGTATTTATTTATTTGTGGCCCTCGGAGCGCACGCGCTGGCCTTATACGGCAGAACATGAACAAGACGGTAATGCGATGCAACACCATCGCAGGCTACATGCAAAACAGCTCTGGATGAATAAGATAAGGGCCTCCATTTGAACAACATTTTCATTCTAATCCTAACTTAGGCCGGGTTTTATAAAGATCCGTTAGACCAAATGTCAGATCAAATTTTAGTAACTCAGTACATTTTTTGACATAACAAACCGGCATAGTCTAACGGATTTTTATAAAACCGTGCCTTAATGTACCTAAGTAACTCGCTCATGTACCTACTCTCGGATCCGCGCTAACGCTTGATACTTGAGATCATTTCAATGCGTGAAAAACGTGTTTCTGAACACTTGCTGAGGTAATGAGATTAAAATTAGAAGCGTGTTGGTTGGTGCGCTCTCACTTGCGTTAGGTTAGAGCATATTACGTAGCTTAATATGTCAAACAACGCACAGCGCGATGCAGAATGGACCCCACGTGAATATTCAAGATACGAGTATAAGCTTGTTGGAAAAATCCCCCACTCTAAAAAAATTTCTGAGTATTAAGTGTCCCACAGTTAGGAAAAGGCAAAGGCTAGTCCCCAACATCTCCATAAACTATTAACAATACATGCGAAACTGAAATGATTGTACAAGTAGGCACCCACCATGATGTAGTCTGTATTGTAGACATGATTGAAAATGGTTACACCCGGAATGAAAATCGTGAGTTCTCTGTGAATAAATTTCCCACTGCGCCAAATTAGGATATCTAAGGACTGTCAACCTATCCAAAGCAATTTGTATACTAGACTGCCGTGTTGGGCATGCCGGCTGTCGAAATTTTTGCCTAATTAGTATGCAATGATTTAGCAGGCTAGTTCAATATTTCATAGGCATTAGTAAACAAACATCGACGTATCTTGTAGCCCGTAGGTAATTAGAAAATACCAGCGCGATAATCCACAGAAGGCGTTGTCGTTCAGCGTTCCTATTTCAAAACAAATCCCTGCCACTAAAAGTCACGTCTACTATCATGTGCGCATTGTCGAACTTAAGTCGGGTACATAAGACTCAAATTGTTTATATATTTTTGGATACGTACGTGACTCAGACTGTGTTCAATCGGAGATAGAACTAGACCGTTGCGTAACCGGGCAGTCCGGTTAAGTTAGTTGGTATTGTATCGATTCGATAGCCATTCAAGTTTTTATCCTGGATAGTCTACATAATTCATTCAGGCATGCTAAACCTGTTATTGTAATTCTAGTCTTCTAGCAAAACCAATAGAGACGTCTCATCGGCATCGCCAGTCCTTGGTATTGATTACCTACGATTGATAAAAAGTCGGCTATCGCTTGATTCTGTGCCGTAGTAGTCTGATGAATGTCCTAGTGTTCTATAAGTAATGGAAGGTTCCTTGCCTGGCCAAAATTTTGTTTCATGTCCGAATTTCATGTCCCATAATGTTGTTTCTTATTGTCTATACCATACTCATTATGAATTATATGCCAGAATCTTTGTTTCCCATAATATCAATTCCAACAATCACATTTTCCATAATTATTTTAATCCATAATTATCACATGCCATAATGTTATTTGCCATACATCTTAACTGGTCGAATCGGTTTACAAACTTAGCTACAAACTACAAACAAACTTGGCTACCGGGCGAGCGAGCGAAACTTTCCGGAGCTAAACGGACTAATGTTATTTGGTTCAGAAGACTCCGCTCCGCTTCGATTCGCTCCCGCCTTAAGTCTTGTGGTGTTGTGCTTGCATGCATTCATGCGTGCTTGCTTGCCGTTGACACGCTGGCAGTTAGTTTAGGTCGATTTGTAGACGGCTCGTATAGGTTTAGGTTAGAATTGCGACCACAACAGCGCGCGAGCCTAGCGAGCGAAGCGAACGATATATACTTACTAGCTCGCATGCTTGCCGTCTGAATTATAGCGACAAGTATTAGAAAAAATTCATAGCCAGGATGGATTCAGAAAGAATCAGTATTTATTACGGCGTTTAAATATTCTAACAATACGTATGGCATTCGTATCATTATGCCATGTAATGTTCGGAAATACAAGAGTACCTACTACTTATGTCAAACAACTTTTTTAGTAAATGAAACATTCGGGCAAATTAAATTCAAGCAAATGAAATGATTACATAAAATGAATTTCGGGCAAGCAACAGGACCAGTAGACGAGAACAAACCAAAATCCGCCCGCAGAAAAATAAGATATAAGTAATTGAAAAAAAAAATCCTTTTTGATAATTTCCAATAACTGACCGGACAAAGAAACCTATATAATTACCGAGGTTGTCTCTTTTTTAGGGTTCCGTACCAAAATGGTAAAAAAGGAACGCTTATGGTTTCACTTTGTCTGTCTGTCTGTCACAACGCTAAATATCTCAAGAATTACTTATGCTATCGATTTGAAATTTGGAATAGTTATAAAGAAGGAAGGCTAACCTAGATACATAGAACATGACTTTTTTAATATATTTTTTTATTTTCTGTGAAAAATGACAGGTGGTTCAAAAAGTCTAGTGGATATGTCGAGTGGGGTGTCATTATATGAAAGGGCTTGGGTTGCACATTTTGGAACATTTTTTTTTTAAGTTGAGTCATTTTTATGAGGGAAATGTAAAAAAATACCTATATTTGCTCCTCGAACAAACGCTGAATTTTGAAAATCGCTGAAAACTGTTTTCTTGCATTTTAATGCTTAATCTATTAGGGAAGTTCCAAGTTTGTTTCTCAGATGAATGTTGAAATAAATTATAGCATAATATGTGTTACACTGATGTCTAAGCTACAATACTCGAAAGTTTCATAGAAAACCGTTCAGTCGTTTTTCAGATTAAGTGAAACATAATCCATCCATCCGTACAACCTTTCACGTTTTTAATATGGTTAGGATTTTTGTAGAGTCAGTTTTTGAGAAGTTAAAAAAAACGCGCGGTTTACAGCTCACAGAGCCTCTCGTTATTAAATTATGTTAAAGATAATTGAATGGAGTTACACGTATAGGCTGGAAAATATGTATAAGTATGTAGCTATCTTTATAACAAATATAAGTAGATATCTTTATAACGCCACACTCTTCTGAAGATATTGAAGTACATACCCAAGAGGATCTCATTGATTCTAGATAACCTTTTGAAACTTCACCTATCGTCTAACCTCATGTCGGCTCGTCTGAAGTGCTGTGGATTGATAAGACGAACAAATTGATATTATGATTGATATTGATAGGTACTTTATACTATGACTTATGACGACGTATTATTAACTGAGCGTAGGTCAAAGCTATCCGAAGGAAATCAGCTGAACTTGAAACTTGAGTCGTTTAAAGAAGGAATTCGCATTTAGCACTAATTATCGACTTTGAACAATGCTTTCATTCATGATCAATCATGATGCAGGCTTGCTCTAGTTGAATTTATGATGAGTTTATGATGAAATAATGGAAAAGCACTACCTGATATAAATTATGATGGGTAGGTAGAATGCAGTATAACGTTTACTAAAATTAGGAGGAAGAGTTGTATATCAAGTACTTAGGTATAGATATATAGTGCCATCCACGAAAGCGCGCGCCCCTCCACAGGTCAATCTGTACAAATGCGCATAAATTAATGTACGAGATTCGCTGTGGAAGGGCGCGTCGTGGATGGCTGGCACTAGGTATCTATAGAGTAAAACCAGTTTTAACTGAACGCCCCTCTGGTGTGTTTCTGCTCAAGTCTGACGTAAAAATATAGGCGCAATACCCAGAAATTCAACGACAGCAAAAACGCCAACAAACAATGACTATTACAATGATTGAAACAATATCTATTAGGAGAAGGGTATTTTTTAAGAGAATGTTTTTTTATATACTCTATAATATAACCTAAATCATACTCCGATGCGATTCTAATGGTACTCGATATAAGCACGTAAAACAGCCGTTATAAGGAAAAATAACACACGAAACCTGCGAATGCGTGACAAAGGTATATATTCAGTATAAATAAACGAATAAGTTTCAAATCGTATCATGTGTAGAAAAACGCCCACGAATTAATTCTGCACGTGAATCATCAGTCATTAATTTTTTTGCATTACGTAGTTACAAATAGACTTGGTTTTGCTTGTGACTTTTCGTCTATGTAACGTATACTCGTTAATCGCTTTAAAGTAAAGGATTAAATAAACGCAGAAAATCGAGAGCAAATACTTATGCTATTAGAGCAAATATACCTAGATTTGCCGGTGGTGCAGCAGTTGCACTCCCATAGAAGTTCCACTCCCTTTTTACGTAATTTATCTACATGATTTATGTACACAGCCGCTGCTAACACCTTTCGGAATTACACAGTTGCCATTGGACTTACATCCAAAAACGAATTTTCCACCAAAACATTGTGAAGGCATTATTACTCTTGGTTTCTTCCATATGTGGGTAAACCTTAAATGGTGCTGCCTTTGAGATAACACCTAAGTGTAGTGCACCCTAAACGGAGTGTGTGCGTTAGCGTTTTATGAGCCACATTGTTTCTACAAATAAGGATGAGAGTGCCTACAAATTAGCGCAGCAGTTGGTTATTACAGTTTTCGGCCTTGTTTATGTACCTACTGGCATTATACAAGTGACACTTTTCGTAGTTTTTTTCATCCATTACTCTAAACATTTTTAAAGACAAAGGTGCCCATATTGGTTCGAAATCTAAAAGTGAAAAAGAAAATTAGTATCAACCTCATGGGATTATATAAATTCAGGGAAAATATCAAAATACCCAATCATAACATTCGATAGGTAATTTAACGTAGGTGATCGGGCACAAAACGATGACCCATTTTTCTCAAGCGAGAAGCGAAGTTAACTTTGAGCCAAGTGAAAGTATTGGGGTATTGGTGACGACATCTTCAGGAATGCCGTCGGAGTAAAAACCTGTCCCTACTCCCGATTAGAGGGGAAGTGGTCATCTTTGGTAGGTACCTTGTTGCACCGGTGCACGAAGAAAGCATTTGTTAATATCGTCTTCTGTTTACGATATTCATTAGTTTCATTACTACTTAATTATTGTCACTAACTTTAATTTAACTGAAAGAGATTCCTAAAAGTTTAAAGTAAAAGGTAAAGTTCGTTCGTTCTTTTGGACTTAATTTCTAGTTTTGTAATTCATATAGGTACTGTTTTGTGTCAATAGAATTCTGCTAGGTATTACTCCTAACTACTATTAATGAAACGATCTAAACGAATGTAATCGAGTATTATATAGACTTATTAGTGGAAGAGGGGAGGCTACCTGCTTGACCACGAGGTCTATGAGTGCTGAAAAGGACTCGAAACGTAGTGGGGATGTATTTGTAACATAAATATGTAATTTATAATTTTACTGTTACAATACACAGTTTTGTTATGAAGTAATACTACGCGCCTGCCTTGCATCATGTTTTATATATATATATACATATATATATAAAACAAAAATAACAAATATTTATATATATATAAATATTTGTGTGATGAGCATGAATATTTGTTTCTGAGTCTTGGATGTTTTCTATGTATTTAAGTATTTATATCTATTAAATATATCGTCGTATAGTGCCCATAACACAAGCCTTCTTGAGCTTACTGTGGGGCTAGTTCGATTTGTGTAAGATTGTCCTCTAATATTTATTTATTATTATTATTATTATATATTTGCTACATATATTATCTAAAATCCTAACATATAATGTAAATTGTAATCTTAATGAGCGTATCATCGCAAAAACAAAGACAGAATACAAAACAACAAACAACAATGCCAAAGGACCGTCTCTATCTTTTCACACCGCTGAACCGATTTAAGTAGCACACACATACATATACAATATAGTCCTAGAGAAGAACATGGAATGGTATGCTGTTTTTATTACAGGTAAAATAAATAGAATTACGAATACATATGTACAAAGGCAAACTTATCCATATAAGAGAGAAATTTTGAAATGCTAGCATACATTTATTGTACTATATGAACCTACAAGAAAATTAACTTGAATATTATTACTTACTAATTGCTAGTTATGAATAAGTAAATAAAAGTTTCGATAGTTTTGAAAATCTAGGATCATTATTAACAAACGACTGGAAACAGAGGTTATATTAATATATTTAGCAAATTAAATGTAGGTACCTAACAAAGAATGTGAAAATAACAGACAAGTAGAGAATGTTAACACATAAACTACGAAATTACATTTACAACAACATGCAATAAAAACATTAAAAGCAAACAGATCGAGCATTATATATTTTTAGACTCAGCTTAAAAAGTAATTGCTAACAAACAAAACGTGGATCGGCGTAAGTATAATTAAATTATGAACCATGAAATGAATATTCTCGTAGGAGCTGTCAAAAGATTAACGCCAATGACTAACATAATTATTAAAATGTCAATATGTTTGGAACTCAAAAAACCGGTCAAATGCGAGTCCGACTCGCGCACCGAGGGTTCCGTACACAGGTGTGTATCGATTCCAACCCTATTAATTCCGGAGGAAAATCTCAACAACATAGTGTAGAAATTGAACGCCATGGGCACAGCGCCATCTATCGGCGAATTTTGTTACAAATTTGAGCGACTGAATAATTTAGTATGTATGGTGGTTTTTCAAGGAAACTTTATTACGAGAACCGATTTCAATTTTTTTTATTTGATAAAATTTAAGGTACTTTCAGCATAATCGCGTAGGAATTTATAAAACAAAAATACATGCAAAGGTGATTAAATTACAATTTTTTTAATTACATTACAAACTTGGTATAGGAATGGTTTTTGATGATAAAAAAGAAAAACTAGATAGAGCTATAGTTATATTTTTCATGTAAAATATATATTGATATCAAAGTTATGTAATAATTTCATATTTTTTCCTTAGTAAACTTCGGAGATAAGGGGGGAACGGTGTTGTTTTTTTACATTTTCCATCATAAATCGAAAATAATTCAACGTAAAAAATAAAAAAATGTTTTAGAATGTGCAATTAAAGTCCTTTCATAGATTTAGATTTTTTTAATTTCATAATATACGATTACAATACAAATTAAAGCTAGCTTAATCTATACGAATTTATATTATGGTCGTCAATAAAAAATATATATTATTCGATTTCATAAAATGTCAATCTAATGATTTTGAAATAATACTAATGTATCAGTATATGTAGTCGAAATTTAATAAATGTCATCTGAATATTATTTTACAAACAAATAATAAAACAAGTAATCTAATTAAAATTAAAATTATAAATAAAAAATTTGACCCAGATCGCTGTCAAATGGTAGGGTGCCCAGAAGGCTGGCTGTATTTCCTCGCTGCACGGCAATACTTATTCGCTGAGCGAAATAGAAGCCAGCCCTCTGGTCACCAGAAGCCTCTATTAGGCGCTTCGACAGATCTTTATATAGTCGACGCGCGCTTGGCCCCCACGGCCCCAAAGTTTCGACGCCAAACGCCGCAAATATGTAGCTACTTCCTAGGGCGACATATTTGCGGCACTTGAGGTTTTCGGCCGCGGATGCCGCAGCACCAGCAGCAATTTTGGTGCTTGGAATATGGGACGGTGCGAGGGTATCAACGCAAGTAGCGTCCCACACTAGCGGCCGACCCATACTTCAAGGCACCAGTGTCATTCCGTCGGGCCTTTTGCCGTCGTCTCTGGCCAAACCGCTAGGCTCTAGGACTGCCGGCAGTTTGGCACTGACAAGGGCCCTTCGGATGACATCATTGATGCTGGCATGGCGGGGAATCCTCCCAGCGCTTCGGACGCATGAAAGACCGTGGTGGCCTAGGCTGTCGACCATGCCACCGCAATGACAGCGATGTGGCTGGTTTGTTGGGGCCCCTAAACGTAGACTAGCTGCCAGGCGGAAGGTAGTGTTGTCCAAAAAAGTGCCAATATTTTGAGAGGGTAGTGCTTGGAGCCATAGACCTGACTCCCACTCTGCAGAAGCGAGGAGACGAGCTCGGTCTGTCGAACTAGTTGACGTATCCAAGAGATTTTTCCGTACTAGTTGACAGAGCGGCTCGTCCCAACGCCTCTGCGAGCAGGGATTGTCAGGCGGGGCCGTATTAGGGCAGGTTAAAGACCAAACGTTCTTGGCCTCGGAGCAGTGTGCAGCCTCCAAGGACCCGATGGAGCGAGCTAGAATTTGTCCTATTAGGCTTTGAGCACCATGCACTGAGGACAAGAACGCAGGTAGTGCGACACAGGAAATTTTGCGGATACCCAGGCCACCCAACCTAATAGGTAGGCTAGCCTGGGTCCAGGTTCTTCCGTCAAAAGAAATGTTGAAGATGGATGTGAGAGTTTCTACTACTAACGTATCTAATTTTGAGATCAAATTTGGGTATTTCCAAAGATGCGAGCCACGAAGAATGTATGTGAATTTTGGGACGAAAAGACAATGTTTGATAATGGAATAAGCTGAGTGTAGGTTAATTTTGGACAAACGATGTGATGTGGTTTTAAATTTTTGAATTTTGGAGTTAACGAAATTCTCAAAAGCCTGGTCCAAGACGGGACAACCAAGGAGGTGAAGCGATTCTTTATTTATAATTTTTATGCCAGGAGCAAGGAGTTTGAATAGGTCTATCGTAATTTTTTTGTTTGGACAGGAATCGGCAACAAAAAGTTCGCATTTGGAAAAATTTAAAGAGAGACCAATTGTTTTCATATCTATGATTATCATTTTAAAATCTTCGAGAACGGAAATCGCATCGCCGCCGAGTGTCCCGTCATCCAGATACCACACGTTTAATTTTGAATTTAATTCCTTAATGATGGGGTGTATGGCGAGACTGAAAATTGCGTGGCCGAGAGGGTCACCTTGTTGGCAACCTACTGAAGAAGTCAAAACGTTGGTTTTATATAATAATTTGGACGGAGAACTATAACACTGCCAAAGGAATTTATATGTCGAAGGGATTTTTTCTTTTATTTGTCTCAACAAGGCGCCTCTGTCTACAGAATTGAAAGCATTGCAAACATCAACCTTCAGCAGAATTTCTCCTGCGTCATGCTCCAGAAACGTTCGCACGGCATGCACAGCAGCCTCGCAACCACTCTTGGAACCAAACCCCAGTTGAATAGGCTGAAGTTCTGGGCTAAGCTGGGAAAGAATGGAGCGGCAGGCAATCTTGGCGGCAAGACGTCGAAGAGTAGTGCCAACTGCGATGGGCTCCATACAGGACGTCCTTGATATCGTCTGGAACTTGACCGGCCAGCATGATATTCACCAGAGCCGTCAGGTCTTTTAAAAGAGTTTCCCCAGTTTCTCCACAGCCGTAGCATAGAAGATCTTTCAGGTGCTGAGGTGACAGGCCATCCAGGCCTCCTGCAGAACCATTGGGGAAAGACATGACTGCACCAAGGACGTCCTGTGTGGTAGCGGTAAGGTTTAGATCGCTGGGTTGTGGGGGATCAGGTAGGATAAGGTTGGTAACTGGAGGTGGATGTTTGCTGTGTAGAGCTGTAAGAGTGTCAGAGTTAGTAGGGGCTACTGCATCATCAGAAAAGAGCAAGCGGGCGGCACCTTTAATGTCACCATCGGAAACTTTGCTTTCAACTTTTTTAAAAAGATTGTTGTTGAGGTTTCTAAAATTGTCGGCAGTGGGCTGAAATGAAAAGTCAGCGTAACAGTTATCCTTAACTATTTTTGTGAGTGATTTTGAATTTTGATTTGTATTTATATGTAATACTTTAAAGGTGAAAGTAAGTAAGTGTTCCCAATTACAAACTGTATTGTCTGATAGAACTGCTCTGATGGTGTCACTCAGTGATTTAGAAACTGATACGCGGGCACCACGTGGTATGCGTTTTAATACTGGGCGCGTGTTTTTAAAGTCACTTAGAATTCGGTAGAATGGAATGACCGGTCTGCTGTTGTTTGGTAACTGGGAACGCGGAGGCGCCGAAACATTGGGCTGGGACAGTATGAGAGATGAGGGTTGAGTTTGGCATGATCGGTGTTTTTTGGCGATATGGATATTGAGGCCTCTAGGGCCTTTGAAAAAACGTGGTTCAGAGCATTCAGGGCAGCGAATATGCTTATCTGGCGATGCACCGGTACGTATGGGCACTGCACTTGTCATATTCACTAGACTTTCAAATTTTGAACCTGTGGCTGGCGAGGATTGTGGGTGAATGTTAAAATCACGAAAAGAGTATAAAATGTTTATTAACTAAAACGACTGCTACACGGACTGTTACTAATATCTAAGTTAGTTGAAAATGTTAAGAATGTTAAAATGTTATAAGATATGATCGAATGCACTCGGTCGCGACGGAATCCGTGAATACATTAAAATTAAATCTAATCGCAATCAATGCAAGTTAATAATTACATACGCACGCAGGCGCCAGTTGCGTGTACGATGCATTTGTACCGAACAGAACCATCATTTTTCATTCACGTAATTTTTCATAGAAAATAAAAAATAGCAATAAAAAAAACATGTTTTATGCATGTAGGTTACCCTTCTTTATAACTGTTCTAAATTTCAAATCGATAGGATATTAATATAGTTCTTGAGATACTTAGAGATGTGACAGATAGACAAAGTGAAACCATAAGGGTTTTCTTTCTTACCATTTTGGTACGGGACTCTAAAAAAACTACAGCATATCATACCTATATGGACAAGGCGACAAAATACCTAATATAAATTGAATACCTTATTGTCGACTATCTTTATACGTTGCGTTGTTTTTCAAAGAATTTTTTTTCTTGAAAAATAAAAAAAGGAAAACAAACTTATATACTCCTTTTTTCCTTACAAATACTTTTTTCTTATATACAGATTTATAGATTCTTCCGTAATAAAATATTAAAATGGGGGTGGGGGTCGGCCGATTTTTATTTTTTCTTACACAGGGGGGGAAGCGGTCAAAACCTCGCGGAAATCGTATCATACGTAATAAATGGATGCCGCCTTATATTTCACACTAACGTATATCTACTGCTCTTTTCGACTTTTATGAAGACGCTCTCGTGAGAATGAGAGCTAATCAACATATATAAAGCAATAAATCAAATTCGCACGTACTACTTGCTTACGTAGAAGCCGAAATTAATGTCTTTGAAATATATCGAACATATGTCACGACTGTCAAAAACTACATTAACGGGGACTTTAACCGTTAATGATGAGGTAAAAGCTGCTTGAGATTGCTTATCGGGCGACTATTGGACACTGAGTCAATAAAAAGCAATGTTACCAATGGTTAAGGCTGCTGTACACCACACCTGATGCGGTTGCAAAGCGGTTCGATGATAGGCAACAACGTTTGTTAATTGTACCCTTTCATAATTATAACCTTAGGTTAGTTTAATGCACCGTGAGCTATGGTTTCCATGGTCGCTAAATAAGTAAAGCAGTTGAGGGCACGACATATAGCAGAAACTTACATCAGACGAAACAGTTTTAGCCTGATTGTTGATAACATAATAGTCAATAATTATACGAATATCAGGGTGAAGTTATAGCTAATTTGAACTAGTTGAATCTAGAGACAAAGTAGGTTGTGAATTATGAACGGGGGTAGATGTGACTAGAAAATATAGGCGTGCTAGCTGCCTCTACCCGTTATAGCGCGTTCTGTCAGTAGAGCGCTAAATCCGGCCTGAGAGCAACAACGCATCGCGCCCCAACGGCATTCAGTGTGTCCATTTGTCCAAGCCTTAACTAGTAAAGTCTATACCTACATATTTTTTGCGGCAAACCCACGCGTAAAATCCACCTTAATATTGTACAGTTATTTAACAGCGGGTGATTTGTTTGTTTGATCAAGATGTGGTATGGACTGCAAGTAAAAAATAATCGTATAAGTACGCACCTATTAAGTACCACTGGCAATTACCTAGTCGTTTAGTTCGACGTTAAGTAATACAGGTTAATATGATTGTAAGTATACCTACTATTATCTAAGTCACCGGTAGTGGGGATTTTAAAATGAAACATTTCAGAGAAATGTAGTGAAATTCTTCAAGATAATATCTTTGTTAAAGTCCGTTATATCTAGCATTAACACGATGGCGACGTCAGTTAAAACTACCTGGTTGCACCCTGGAGCTAAGACCGTGGTCTGGACGCCAGCGCAGCGGGCAATAGGGCCACCCCGGTTGCCACCTCAACGGGTTGACTGTATGAACGACCGCTCGCCGCCCCGTTACCCGCTGGCGTCCAGACCGTGACCTAAAATATTACATCCAGTATAACTTAACCCGTGCGCGCGAATGTACTCCATTACAGTCAACATTATAATTATGGGTCGGTATAAAAAAATTACATAGATAAGTCAAGAAGCCTTCTGTCTGCTTCTGTGGCGACGTTTATAAGTAGCTTAACGTTGTGCACGCGGACGGGTTGTCTGAATTTCAATTAATACGCATATAGTTTTTATTTTTATGACTGTAGGGCTGTATCTGTATCTCGTGAAACGTAATAGGTAAGCAGTTGATTTTTTTTACAAAATACTGTAAAAATATATATATACTGTTTCCGTTATAGTTACAAATAACAGTAAATATTATTTTCTTATTCGATATATTTATTTATTTTCCAGCATGCCACTTAGCCCGATCTAAGTATATATCATATAATAAAATTACATTAAAAATTAAATTAGGGATCTACAGGGTCGCCCAGCACACAAAATACGGCATTTAAAAAAGAAATGGTATGGAACCCTTCGTGTGCGAGTCCGACTTGTTTGTGTATTTATACCACTTACAGAATTTTTAGGACTGATGACTCAAGGGTACCGAATGTGTTAGATCAGTCCGCGGCTTCTTTATTCAAGCCCATCACGAGATAGGTATGATACTTATTATTCCTTTGTTCATAAAGGTCCATCTCAAAGGTGGTCTCGTTTTCGAAAGTTAACATTTCGGTTGAGTTAACTTTACACGTTGACGACGTATCTCATTTAATTTGAACACACATCGTCATTTTGCGGCATTAAAATGTTATTGTCTCCGGAGACGAGTTTACTGATCACTTTCAATACTAACTTTCATCTTCTGCACGACACACAAAAGCAGTTTCCTGAGCAGTTCCTTGGCTTTTAGTTAGAAAATTACAATTGACCAACAGTTAAGTCCACTGGTGGTATGGGAATAGAATAATAACTTATTGTCACAACACACGATAGATAGACAAAACAAAAAGTAAAAAATAAATGCCCTACTTACTTCTAATATGGTAAGGCAATTATTTTTATATTTTACTTTTTTTTTTGGAGTCGGTATTATTATTATTTATTTATTTATTTATTTATATCACGTTTTTTGGTAAATTATTATCACAGTATATCTCATAATGATTCCAATAAGCTCAAACACGGCTAAGCTACACTGTTTTATTACGGAGTTCAGTTGCCTACCTTCCGGCTTCAATTACCAGATCAGGTCGATGGTTACATTACATCGGGACCATTTAAATTGACTTCGTCATAGTCGCTTCATAGCATCTTGGTCGAAATATCTTAATGCCACCCAAGAAACTAGGAGTTTTGGATGAACATCCGTGGTCTTTCTCATCAGTTCCTGTTCACCAAATGCTACTTCTGAATGCAAATACTTGATATCCTATCATGACTCTGGTAACAATGGGACCAACCTTGAAGCATACCTATTGCTTTCATACAATATTCGCTGCACAGTGCACGCTGGTTTTCAGTTCACCCATAATGACAACCAACAAAGTGTTCCGGAAAATTATCAAGAGGTTTAAGATTTTGTAGGTTTGTATGTGGGGAAAAATCCGGAACTACACATCCGAGTTAAAAAAATCTTCAACTCACGGACGTTTATGATTGAGAGCGTATATCCCGCGGCTATTCTTGCGTTCTTTGTATATAAACGCGAGCGGAGCCTGTGCCCGCGTGGTTTTAGTTGGAGAATAATTAAACTCACCTTTTGAACGACGAGAGGAGTTCCGAAGTCCTTGCCGCCCTGGAGGCGGAACCCGAGCGGTTCCGGGCCCGCCTTGTTCAACCGCACAGTTAGCAACTGTGCCATCTGTTGACAATAAACAACACGTTAAACAATGGTTATCATCACATGGCCCTTGCCAAAAAAACTTCACTATGACATTGAAGATTATCCTTCTAATTTAACCTTTAAAGTGGGCTATTCCTAGCCGTTACCACTAGAAGTAGTAGAAAAAATTACATTATTAGATCATAAACCTTTAAATTCGTGAGTTCTTTTTCATAGAATAATAAATACTTCTTATAACATAACTTTAAGATTCATATTTGTAAGCATAACATGCCTGCATTAAGAGGACACTTTTAATCTTTAGATACCTATAGTAGCAGTAGTAGTCCACTGACTGCTAATGGTGATACTATCATACAAGATTAAGTGTTATGCTAACAAATATGGATCTTAAATGCTTTATCTATCCATAGCTATACTAAATGCGACCATCATCACATTGGATAAGACTTTTGTACCTACTTGAGGACCAACCTACGTAAAGGTCAGAGTCGCAGAGAGTGGTAACAGAACTAAAAACAACGAAACCTTCGGAAACAGTATAAATCAGCTGACAACGAGAAGAACCTGTCATAACAACACTGCTTTTGAAACACTTATTTGAAGTTTAATAAGGACACCACGACCAAAACCATACTTCTTATCGCCATCCATTAGGATGGATAAGACAAAAGTGCTCATAAATCCTCAGAGAAAGAAAGTAAACTGGCGATTAAGTATGACAGAGCATTAAGCGTGGCATTTGATCGACCTAATTGATGATTTATTTTCTCCCAGGCCAGACTGCCGACGTCGTGCGATCTATTTTATCTACGATCAAAATCTAAGTGCGAACGAAAAGACATCAGTGAAAGGAGGTGAGCAAAACTTTCGTTTACTTGTACAAAGAATAAACAATAAACGAATCATTTATCAATTTTCTTCAACAGGTCTTTGATTTCACTTAGTGATTTACTAAATTTAATTAAGGAATCTGGTGTACGATCTACGATCTCACGGATGCCTTTATTCTTGACTGAACTGCTGAAAAGATGCAAGTTATTCAGACGGTAGTTACATCAAAACTACGATTACAAATATTCCTCCGAGTCGCGATACTCGCCAGTATCAGCCGATAATTTGAATTATTTATTCGAAAATGTTCGAAAATAAATGGAATACGGTATGTACGCTTGTAAAATGCAAAACTCGTAGTACCTATGCAAGTGGGTAATCGTTCTACTATATACCGATAACTCCTCAGTTTTGCCTGGTTTCATACGTAGTTGCATATATGCCTTTTACTGTAGATTTGCGTTGTTGGTATACATAGATATATGTTAAGAAGTGCCATTGAATTGACACTTCATGTAGCAAGTGAAGAACTTTATGCTTATCTTTACTAACCGTATCTTGAAAATCAGAGTATCAAACCGCCCGGCGTCACTTTAATGACGCCATATTTTTCAGACAAAGCACCATTGGAAAGTGAGAGTAAGGGCCAGTCGTAACCTTGTAAAAGGACGTGTGGCAGACGAATCTTGTCGAATCATTGGCACAATCACAATCAACTCTCTCGGCCATGATAACTCACGTCTTGTCTTCATCACGCCGTATACGTTCACGTATATCCAGATTCATAAAGTGATGGATGCGTAAAATAAAGGCTCGCCCTTCGACTGTCGTTTATCACAATCATAACAGTCATAAGAATAGGTACTACGCTCATAAACTAAGCTTTATGAGAAAGTATGAAGGTTATTTTCACAGTGTTACGCCCTAAAAGGTTTAGTTGCTTTTGGCATTGTGTGCACTACGCTAGGACTTGGCGCTTTTGGCATTGAAAAGGTTTATTCCCAATACTTCCCTAAACAATACTTAGAAGTTAACTAATGCAGTTGTATACCTACACGGCTTGTTTACTAATAGGCACATACTCTGCGAATCATATTACATGTTTATATACCATTACATACCAATAGTAGCGACGGGTACCTACGGACAGACTCCACACTGCAACTAGATAATCTAAATACCTATAGAAAATAGATGAAGGATTTAATGTGTGTATAGTGTGTATGTGTGTGTGCGTGTGTAAGAACGATTGGCACTAACGATTCACGGCACATTTAGTTTAAATCTTTTTCTTCGCACTTGTTGAGATGCACTTCTCGTTATGAGTTGCGCATTCTTCATCCTTCGATGCATCGCCGCCAATCAAAAGGTCGCGACACTCTTCAACTGACATCTCCATCAATTCACTTCAATTCACAATAAAAAAGTTTGTGAGCGACTAAACAAGTCGTTTGTTATTAATGACGAGTCATTCACGCGCCGCACTGACAACTTTTTGTGCTCATTTAGACGCGCTTACAAAATAGTAAGTACTTAACTATTTGTACTTGGGCGAATAGGGCCGCCGCTTAACGAATTTAGTACCTACTTAAATGACTAGGCACCTAGGTAGGTGCCTAGTAAGTAGTAAGTATAAATGAAATTATAAAATTGTGTATCTTTACGCGCATCGTTAAATTATTTGCATTCTTTGCAAAATAAAACTATTTTGTAAAGTTTATAATCATCTAATCTACTTAAGCACTTACCTACAACCGCGTATCCATTTTTATCACTCAATAAATGGGTTTTAATGATTTTCAACCCTATATAAAAGTACAGTCGGCAAAAAAAGCTATCTACCAAAAAATATTTTTGCTACACGAAACTTGTTAGCTTCGAAAATAGGCTTTGTTGTGACCAACTATACAAAAAGCTTATTTATACCGAGAATTTGAAGCGAGTTAGCCTTTTTATCTTACTTTAACAGTGGCAAGTCATCTATTCGGCTTCTTGATGATCAGTCGTTAAAAGAACTGCCTGCGTTATCTATATGGACTGCAACATCTAATTACATACAGATTATACCTAGCTCCCTCCATGACACAACATGTGTTGTGTTTGCTAAAATAATATAGAAATTAGTTTAGCCTTTAAGAATCCATACGTGGACTTGACATACTTTCCATTGTTAGGTATTCGGCCAACTACGCTAATTCAAATTTGCTTATGGAATTCCTGTCTCGATTGTGATAAGAATGGATGTATACATTTTCATATGTATGAATATGATGTATATACAGAACCGAGAGCAGAATCAATTACAAAGAAACTTTTTTGAGGTAGGTTGCCTTTTTCACATACGCCCAGTCTTAGAGGTAAGTTATCCTCTGTCAGATTTGATTTACGCAATAGTCATATGAGTTGTCAAAGGGCTATAAAAGTCAAGATTCCGAGTGGTTCCCACCATAATAATAACGAGTGTACCAAAGAGTATAATAAGTATGCTTTGATGCGCCACACTCAACGTGTATACTAGTATAGTATAGTCACAAGCAGTATACCTATTTACATAAGAACTCTGCCTTCCACTTTCCATTACGTAGTAAACAAACCTAGATACACTGCGTAGTTAACGCGACCTTGTCAAGTGGTTGAGCCGATGCGAGATGAAAGTAAAAAGGTAAATACGATGTCCCTATGACCTAGACCCAGTTGGCATTATTTTATCTTATCTTTTTTAGTTTGTGGGCCCATTTGGATGAACTTTGATCTAATGAGATCTTTTGTACAATTGTCCCCTTCTTTATGTCTATTCTAAAGCACACTCCAACCTTTTCCGGGAATCGTCAAGGGTCATAGGGCCCAGTGCCAGTCTAATTTAATGTATTTACTGGTTAGTTTGTGCCCGTGCCTTCGCCTGTCTACCAATTATTAGGCAACCGCATAATAAGCACAACTAAACGGACTTCCTCTCGAAATCGAGATTCAAACCAAGTAACCCTTTAAGTAAGTAAGTTCATCTAAACTAAATCGGGTCAGCTGTACGCAATACGAATGAAAAGCATAGACAGACAGCCAAACTGTCTGCCAAAGACAGTATTTTCCATTTAAATAAATTAGTATGTGTTGGTTGCTTTGCTGTTGAAATTCTAAGAACGCGATTGAACCAATGTTTTTATTTTGTTAGTCATGCGTTAATCGATGACGTCACCACGATGACTAACATACGAGACGCGGTCACAAACCTGATTATCTCGGTATTTGGGTGAGACAGAGATTACTTTGTGAAAGAAATGATGCAGGATAGCTCACATAAAAAATGCAACAACAACAACGTGCTGAGTCCGGCAGGAGCGCCGAGCGGCGCTTGGTCGCCGAGTTCCCCACATGATGCTGATCAGAAAGGCTATTAGTAGAATAATAAACCGACTTCAAAAAAGGAGGAGGTACTCAATTCGACTATATGTTTTTTTATTAATTCTTTTTTGGATGTTTCTTACGCGGTTACTCCGCCATTTATGAACACATTTGGATTTATTTTTATTTTTTATGAGCATATGCTTCCAGATTGGTCCCGCTGATATCAAAGTTCACTTCTGATGGTGGGATCCATGAGGAATTGCGGGAACTCCTCAAAAATTGAAGGGAGAGATATCGCGATTTTAGCATTTTCGGTAACAAATCGAGCATTTGCATTCAAAAAGTAGCATATTTGACGAACGGGAACTGATGGCTCCTAGTGTTTCGTGGTCAGCGCTAAGATATTTCGATCAAGATTCTGCAGCGAAGATGACGAAGCCAATTTAAATGGTCCTGATGTAACGTTACCATCAACCTGATCTTGTCATCGAAGCTGGAAGATAGACAACGAAACTCCATAATAAAACAGTGCAAACTCCAAAAAAATACAGACAAATTCGTTTATATTGGTACAAAGGCGAACTTATGCCTTTAAGGGATCTAACTAAACAGTCTGCAGCCTACGGGTCAATGCACACGTCAGGTTCCCGGATCCAGTTCCCTGACAAGGCTTTTACTAACAAGTTTGTCGCATTTCGCTTCGAAAAATTGTTGGTAGCTCTCTAAAGCGGCATACACCAATTATAGAACAATACAATATAAATAATCTTTATTGCACACCTCAATTAAAGGACATAGTACAGTACAAAAACACAATTAGTAGAGGCAAGTAACAGGCGGTCTTATCGCTAAAGAGCGATTTCTTCCATCCGTGGAAATGAGTCTTTAAATACATTTTAGTGTTTTTTTGGGAGTCGGTATTTTGTTTTTTATTACATTTTTGACATGAATCGTCGACCGAGCGAGCGCGAGAACGACGAGCCAAAAATGCTATCGTAGGTTTCCGACTTTTTTCCTTTACTCGTACTGATCGCATTTCTCAACTGATTTTCGTGATAGAATTTTTTTTGTCGATTCAGTTTTAGGAAATTTCAAATTTCACAAAATGGCAGAGCCATGGCGGTTGAAAACGTAAATGTGTACGTGACTGAACAAACTTCGTCAGCCAAAACACCCGTCAGGCCGCGGACTCGACGCCAGCGCCAGCGGGCAACAGGGCGGCGAGCGTGGCGGGCGGCGGGGCGGCGCGAGCGACGCGATCAAAATGTAGACAGAAAGAGCCTGAGGGCCTACTCGGAACTTCGAAATCCGAACTTCGTATCGTGCCGTCCCTTTCACTCTTATGGTGTATAACACGAGAGTGAAAGGGACGGCACGATACGAAGTTCGGATTTCGAAGTTCGGAGTAGGCCCTCTGTTCTGGACAACAGTGGCTCGATCGATTCCATTGTTCTCGCGCCGCCCCGCTATTCGCGACGCTCGCCGCTCCGCTGCCCGCTGCCGTCGAGTCCACGGCCTCACACACGCGTAAGAAACGAAATGTCAATAATTATGCGCTGAAATATGTGACGAAGCACATTATTTAGGGTAAACGTCCCAATGTTTGACACCTTTATTTCAACAATTGACACACTGCTTGTCACCTTCATTCCTATGAATAAGATTGAAGGTGCCAAAGTACCAAGGAGTGTCGGCATCGCGTCGACCTGGGTACGGTTGGGTGTGCTGTGAGGTCTGTGAGTCATCCTTTAATCTGACACGTCTGTCAGAAAAGCGGCCCGCCGTGTAATGAGGTCCAAAAAACCTAACAGTTGTTTTATTATTAGATAGTTACAAATTAATTACAGAGAACTAATTAAGTATGTAGAACTAACGGTTGACTTCATCATAATTTGGCTTCACATGCCAATAAAAGAAACCATTTTCATGATAATTGGATGTACAAGATATACTCTCATAATCTATTTATTTATTTTGTATTGACATTACTACGATACTTAGGTATAATAAACGCAAGTAGGTACCTGGGTAATTTCCACCATGAAATGGCTTAAAAAAAATCTGCGAATAGTGTTATGGGAAACGATAATCTATGAAACGATTTCCGGTAAAATAGTGGATTCCCATAATACCTAGGCGCATGCGACTTCAGAGGGCTACAATAGGCCATCAAGCAAGCCGTATACTCGTTTGTTACTAGTAAGTTTCTGTTGTCCTAGTAAATAAACTATAGTGTCAACAGTAAAGAATACTGTGATAAGTTGGTAAATAAATACGACCTGTATTTGAGACTTCGATTATGAATTTCTCGAGAATTAAATGCACGCTACTCTAACGAGACAATGAAACGAGGTCAATACACTTGGTAATTACTATTAGTTATGATTGTTAAATGTGGGAGACAATACAACAAATCATAAGTTAGAAAAATTAAAGCTTCTATAAAGATATCAATGACGCGGTCTTCTAATCACAGTGACTAATGAGAGTAAATTAAGCAACAATATATATAAAAGTTAATTTGAGAATTAAACATTCGTAGACAATAAAACCGCACCACAGAGATATTTCTTGTAGGTACCTACCTACTAAAAGGTGGTTTGTGTAGAAATCTTTAGCAAACGCAGCAATGTTATAATTCGTAGTATCTTCCCAGATTATCTAGGTTTACTGCAGTTATATTAACTGAAAATAATATAGGTCATAAGATCGAGGTTTCTAAGCACCGTTGAATTTTAGACAAAAAAAAAGATTTTATGTAGAAATATACCTCATGAAAAAATCTTACCAGGAATATCGTTTTGCAATAGGTATTGAAAGCTAATAAAAGAAAACTTGGATTTTTTTTTTCGGTTTATCTGCAATCAGTGCATTCACTTTTAGTAGACGTGTTGCATTCCTCTCTCAAGAGTGTGTCCTCCAGCGAAGACATCTACTCATAATTCCCTACACTATAGATAGGATGTCGCTCCTTTTGAGTCGTTTAACATAGCTGACTATTTTGAGCTGTCATGTGGTCTTACACTTGGACATAAAACTACAATTTGAGTATATGGCGGCGTCACATTCTGCTTATCCGCAAATAATCTGTACTAAATATTTGATACCCGTTAACAAGTAGGTAGGTTAAAAGTAAACATTAACACCTGTGCGGGGAGCGGGAGCTAGCCCACAATCTTAAGCAAAACAACTACGTATGTCGCATAGCATCACAATGTGTGAGCAGTGAGCACGTTTTGAAGCTTACGTCGGGGAAATAAGATTGAGTATCATATACATAATTTTTGGACTGCATCGTATCTTATAATCCAATATAAGTCTGACCCTCTGGTTATACTATTGTTTCGAATCATGGGGCCATAATTATACTAGAGACGAACTCGCAGACGAGCACAAAATTGTTTAATGAATAGATGGCAGCTATGGTTGCGTGGGAGAACGCCCATCGTTTAAAAATAGAATAATCCTCTGTTATTCTAAGAAAAACGACTGCGAAAATCTAGTTTTTCTAATGCTGTTTTTTATCGGAATGCTTCTTCGTCAGCAACCGATATTTTTATAGATCGGCTAACTGATGCATCAGTGCGCGTTGATGTGATTGATTTCTGATAGATTAAAAAGTAGGTAAGAATTAGGTCGTCTAAATCTAGCGCACAAAAAAATCTGTTTCTGAAAAAAATCTGGCACGTGCATCGTTACGTTATAAAAACTGCGGAGACGTAAGATAACCCAATTGGAAAAAATTAAGGGACAGAAAATAAACCGAATGGAACACCTGAAAAATTAATATGCGGAACATCTGAAGGAGTTGGGAAGTGTGCATCAAAGAGTTTATCAAGCTCGAAGGATTTTATCAACCATTATAACAAACAGAGGAAGACTGGAAGCCAAGACGAAGCCCAAAAGAAAAGAAGCCTAGAGCGATATCGGAAAAGATGAGCAAAATTAGTAAAGGGTTTGTACGAATAGATTTCTAATTTCCCACTGTCTAGATGCTAGCATATTTTTATCTTTCTACGCTTGTTAAACTTCCTAAATTATTGGATCTGAAATGAGACAGGGAAGATGAAGCGCCTTTTGCGTTCTTCTCATCAATGACTAAATTAAGCTCTGAATTCTTCTATATCTATATACAAAACGTACGTAATAACTTCTCGTTAGGTACCCACGGCCCACAGATGTGTCGTCGTGCTGTTAGATGGATGTCTTCTATTCGTAAATGGATAACGAAAACTCCCATAATCAAACTAATCAGCATTTTTCCCGCTAGTGGAATGATGGTACCGTAATCGTCAGTGCCGTGAGAGTGTAACTTATTGTTATTATCAAGTATAGACATGACGGTGATCTCATTCGATGTAACTACAGTATACATGTTTGACCAGCTGCGGCCTTCTGGGGTCGTGGCGTTGTCGATAGACTTATGATGATTAACCACTACCAGTTATCAATAGGTTATATTACAAAAATGTGCAAATAGCTGTGATAAACTAGGTTTATGATCTCCATCTTTACTTTACTTCGTAACGACGCAAGAATTTTTTGGTTAAAATTGATTCTCCGTATTTTCATTTCTTTCATCTCAATGATGAACTTCATCAAACTGAACTATTTAGTTGTAACCCGTACTGCTTCTAGGTGAATGAAAACTTGTTATTTTATTAAGTCTTAAAAGGGTAACTCTTACGGCGAACCTAAATAATCGGAATCACTTTTACTGCCACTTTCCTAGTTGGTTCGAGATTCCCGATACCTAACTATCTATTAAGCATACCCATAAAGTTTGAAAACAACATCGTGAGCTACAACATAGCAATGTCACTGTGTATCAGTACCAGGGCTTTCACTGATGTGCTCGCGGCTACACGCTAACCTCGAGCGGTACCGGAGGTCGGCCATTGATTGTGAAAAATGTCGAGATAATCAATACTTGTTAATTAGGAGTCTTAGAGGAGCAATAAGCGTTTACGCAATTTGTGATCGCGTTTTCCCTTTGGCTAGTGTACTTACCTACTGTGTACCCTGCAGATGTTTCTACTTTGTAGATATTTCCTTGACATCCCAGTCTCAGTAAAAAGGTTATCAATTATATATATTAGATTATCAACATTTATAGGTTTTTTTCAATACCTACTTCTGGGACTGGGACTACCAATATCATAATTGTAGATGAAGGTAAAAACTTACCTTAAAAGACTACTACTAAACCATTATTGTTTAGTATACGGCTATTGAGATAAATAAGAATTCTACCTTAGATGGGTAACTTTCTAACCTAAGTTAAACTGCCGTCTTTGTATTAAATTACCCTATGAACTAATGTAACATTTAAAAGCCAACATGTAATTGTTTACGTGTTAACAAATGCATAGCTAACAATATCGAGGTAGAGTTCAGCGTCCAGTTGAGTCAGGTCGGCTAAGCAAGCAAAAATGACACGTACATGTCATTGAAATACCATTAACATAAAGCTCTTTGTAGCATAGCACGGATGGGTGTTGCAAGCGCTGGCGCTGTCCGGCGCCCGCCCCGGCGCGTTGAAGCCAGAGACAGCATTCACAAAGATTGGCCTACAGGACCAGTATAACTCTGAACTTAGATACACATAGTTGTTACGAAGCTACAGGTCAGGATTCTAGACCGGCTAGTTGAGTTTGTTTCGTAGGTGTTAGGTTAAACAAACAGTCGTATCAGAGTTCATCAGTTGACTTATTGTCGATTTGCCAAAATGTTTAGGTATGAGTTAGCGTAGGTGTTGCTAACAGTTTCTCAAAAAATTATTGGTACAAGTATTGAAAGGAAAACGACGATATATGAAAATGTCATATTTTTGATGCTGCCAGGATCTGAAAATGGGATTATCTAAAGTCTTGACGACTTTAAGTTACCTACATAATATGACCTCCTTGTAAGGTACCACAAGGCATAATTAAAGTAATACATACTATGATTTAGACGTATCAGCGTCAGCTGTATGTCTAAATAATAGTCCTGATCTGTCATCACGGACAGGACTATTGTAGCCAATAAGCCTAATATCGTGCTAAAAGATCGACCGAAACGCCAGGCAGTGCTCGTTGCAGGCAACCTCGTGAAGGCCGAGAAGGACAAAGCCAGCAAGTACCTAGACCTGGCACACGAGGTGACCGCCATGTGGGATGTTGATTCAACGATCATTGTCCCGATAGTCGTCCCTGCGAACGGTCTGATAGCAAAGAGGCTCGACCAACACCTCAAGAAATAAATATAATAATAATAAATAAGGAAATAATTATAATAATAATTTACTTCCTACTTATTACTAGGTAGAGAAATATCATTTTTACATGTTGTCTCGGGAAACCTTACAGTTATTGAATAGCTAACATAGGATATGAAAAACCTGTGCAGTGCGGTGCATTGTTTGGAGTTAACAGCTGTTCTTGATTACGTACTACAACGTGGTATGTTGCTGTGCAAATAACTAATGCCTTCAGAGAAACCTTTTAACCGCTCAGCGAGCGCTTTTTAGCGCACATTCTTCACTTTGCAAATAAACAATAATTTGCATGGAAGCATTTTTGAAGCTTTACTGTGAATCGCAGGGCATATTTTGTCATATTCGCTTTATAACATACCGCCGCCGTCATCACCCATTGCCGGAGATCTCCGGGCACATAACAAAAGAATGCTGTTGTTTATTTTTTTCGCCGGGAGAGGACGGGAGTTTAGTACGTCAAAATTTAACTGTAGGAATGTTGACGGGTCATCACTTTTCTATCAATATCCAATGTGAGATCACAGCAGCTGTAAAATACTATTTTTAACAAATGTGTCGTATTTTTACCGACGGTTCGTTAATTTTTGTCTGCTAAGAAAACATTCTTCATGTACGTCATTACGGCCCAAAATCACTGAATTTACTCAAAATAAATCTTAACCTTGCTTTATTTCAGTCAACATTCAGGTGACGTGGTGGTTTAGACGGCCCAGTCTGTCCGTTGCGCTACGCTGTCCATTTGGCTACCTCTAACCCTCCAATAGGTATCCCTGATACGAAAATATTGGATAACACATTGTATAATCCCCTATTGTGTCAATAACCTCCAAAATGAAACCTTGGGTACTTATAAATAGTTTTGTTGCGAAACATTTGGCTCCTGGCCACCGTTTGTGATGAGGCGAACCGAACTCTCTGATAAGACTCTTTGCTAATAAAATAGCACTCAAAATGATATGCATGATATGCGAGGGTGGCATGCCTTCCGATCGATAGTACAAAACCACGCCTGTTCGAATCGCTGTTTACGTTATAGGTTAAGTACCTTTTATGATATTTTATGGCACTGGAGAAGTCATGGCATCAGCTCACTTACACGCTTCCTGTGTTGTACTTGTGCCACTTTATACCAAGATCAAAAGCCTAGAAGACGTTTGAATGTTACGAAAAGGCGATTTGAAATTTCCCCGAACAAACGAGATCATGATACTTACTTATACAATTATTTCACGTTCAAGTTTTACGCAAGATCCTCATGTTGAATGATGTGGTAATTGACGACTGAGTGTGTGTTGAATCACTCTTGTTTTAAGGAGTATTTTATGTCGATATTGTTCACTATATTAGAACTTCTAGAAGGCATGTGTACGGTAACAATAATATGGCTTTTCAGACAAAAGGGTTAACACTCTATATTACGTCTATGATACATCAAAACATACCTACTACGAATTATTTAATCGTTCCTAATAGACTTCCTCGTGACACACCATTCAGTATTATTAGTATTATGTATGAGTAACTCAGTGTGACAGATAGATGTGTCCTAACGTACGCAAATTAACGCAATTATTTATCTTCTAGTTTTAACACGCACGTACTAGATAAATATATAACATGTTATGAATGCTGAAGCCATGATACCTTTTATAAATATTTATAAATATTTTTATAGCTTTATCGTTACCGGCCGGCCGTATCGCAAATAGGTAAACGAATTGGCAATCAACCAATAATTTGATAGCAAAACTTTCGTTTTAAACATATCCGTTCTATATATGCAAGCATTGATATAAATATCTAAGCTTAATTATTTAGCCCAAGGAGCGCGACTGATGTTTTTTTTAACCGATTTTAAAAAAAGGATGAGGTTCTCAATTCGGTTGTATGTTCTTTTTTTTCAGAACTCCGTTGTTTATGAACCGATTTGAAAAAAAAATCTTTGTTAGAAAGCATATGCTTCAAGGTTGGTCCCGTTGTTACCAGAATCTAGTTCTGATGATGGGATCCATGAGGAATTGAGCAAACACCTCAAAAATTCAAGGGAAACATAGCGATTTTAGTATTTTCAAATTAGGGGGGGCACTCCATACATGTAACCGGTGGATGAAAAAAATAAATCCAACGCACATAGTCGTGTGGGGTATCGATGGATAGGCCTTTAAAAATGATATGGAGGTTTCTATAAAACTTGTCCATTTAAGTCAACCGTTGGTGAGATATTAGCTGTCAAAGTCATAGAAAGTGTCCCCCCCCCCCCCCCCCCTCTAATTTCCAAACTATAAAGTTTAAAATTCTGAAAAAATTGATGAATACGACTTTTTTAGATTCAATGTATTGGATAGTGATTTTAAATGTAGAATAGAGGTGTGGGTACGGAACCCGTCAATGTGCGTGGTCGGACACGCACTTGGCCGGTTTTTTATAGTTTCATTGTTTTTTTTTGTTCTCTCTAGTTCTGGAGCGCTCTCCATTAACTAGCCATATTGCGCTGGTGGGTCCCACCAGGGGGAAACAAAGTTATAAAATGATGAAAAAAGAGAGGTGCCTGACTTCTGAAGGTGCCAAGCGAATCTATTAAAATTGTCAGGAGGTATTAGTTACAAAAGAATGTAAGTAGTGAAAAACATGAAAGAAAATCGTGGAAAATTTGCTTGTGTCAACGGACAACGGAAAAATCTAATTCCAATTCTTGTTATACCTACCTTTTAAGATTACGGCATTGTGTTGGTTGTTTCACGTTTTTTGACCATATTATAATGTATCGACCTAATTTCGGCGAGAGGCTTTCATTTCCTAGTCAATTATTTAAATATGGACACCTCTTAATTTACTCGATTGTTGCTTCGGGCTACCCGCGATGAGTCAGCTTCTAAGGCTCTAGGGTCACCCGCATTACTCATTTCATTATGTACTCGTGTAGGTTATACGTTGCATAAGCAGCTTTGTGTGGACAAATAGAGTTCAATGAAAATGGCTTCATTGTTTAGGGCGTTATGCTCGCGCCACACTCAATCCATTAATAAGACTTAGGGCACACGTTAGCAGTGAATTCGTAGGAATACTTGGAATAAAGAACTATAGATAGGTACATGTATATGCCTTCTATAGAGGGGCGCGAAACAAAAACGTAATATCTCCCTTTCTGTTGTTCGAAAATACAAATCCGACAGATATTCATATTCTTGCTTCGTTTTCGGTTCGCTTTAGGCCCTCAGTTCTATATTATTTCATATTTGATCTTATTACTAGGCCCAGTTTTGTATTTGTAAATACTTATATCTTAATTTTATTTATCATTTACTAGGATACAAGTTACTCCCGAACTTTGCTTCTGAAATACGGAGATTAAATCAGGTTATTTTTGTTTGATGTGCTTTTGCTTGCACTGTGTTGGGCGCGTACACATAGAACGTCCGTGTTTAACCGACTTCAAAAAAAGGAGGAGGCTCTCAATTCGATTGTATGATCTTTTTTTAATGTGTGTTACCTCAGAACTCCGGTCTTTATGAATCGATTTGGAATTTTTTTTCTTCGTTTGAAAGCATATGCTTCAAGGTTGATCCCATTGTTACCATAATCTAGTTCAGATGATGGGATCCATGAGGAATTGTGGGAACTCCTCAAATATTCAAGGGAAACATATCGCGATTTTAGTATTTTCGGTAATAAATAGAAAATTTTTATTCAGAAAATAGCATTTGGTGAACGGGAACTGATGAAGAAAACCACGGGTGGTCATCCAAAACGTGTTTCATGGGTGCCATTAAGATATTTCGATCAACATACTGAAGCGACTATGACGAAGTCAATTTAAATGGTCTTGGTGTAATGTCACCATCAACCTGATCTGGTAATTGAAGCCGGAAGGTAGGCAACGGAAATCCGTAATAAAATAGTGTATCCTAACCGTGTTTAAGCTAATTGAAATCATTATGAGATGCTCTCTGGTGATGATTCACTAAAAAGTGTTAAATAAATGTTTTTTTATAAAAAAATAAAACCGACTGCAAAAAAACCACTAATCGGTGCCATTTCATACAGGTTAGACAATTTCTTTGGAAGGCACCGCGGCTTCAAAAATTAAAATAGGTACGTCTACATTGTTCAATAAAAAGCGTAAAGTTTCTTATTAGAAGTAAACAATTATTTTTCTACTTTTTAGTTTTTTTTGGACTCGGTTTTTTTTAATTTTTTTTTTACAGGATCCTTTTTAACGGGTTCTTCGCTATGATAACATGGGTCCGGAGTACTGTATGGTGTGTGAACTCGTTCATACAACTACATACGTCGCCGTCGCCACCCAATAACGGACCTGTAAAACGGATCGCTATGTGTACGCGCTCTTAGTCAGATTGAATTTGCGTTAAATCGGTTCTTTTAAACTTTTCAACAACTGTTTCAACTTAACCATTTCCAGTATAATTACACGTTTTTGATCTGTAGACATACATTGTATGCGTTTGAACTCACAAAGGTCAGGTGTCGAGCGCAAAAAAAAATTGTGCCAAAGGAAGATCCAAAGTCGAATGATAACCCAGTAGAGACTGCCGTTCATAAACTTGGCAATGTGACCGAGATCAATCGTGCACATCCGTTCTGGACCGACAGCGTCTCAACAATCGACCACTATCCCTTATTATACTCATGTGGTCGGGATGATGACGTCAGCGTCTATCCCTGTTCGTACGAGTATGCATGATAGGAGGAAAATTTAAACAAAAACTGTATTTACTACGTCGCACGTAAGTATATTTATAGTTGTTTTAATACCTAACCCACATTGTAGAACTTGTACTTATTAAGCATAATGCCATTTAATGCTTTGAGTTCTTCGAATAGTTTAGTCTGCAACGTATACTTAACCTTGACCTGAGTCTGAAGTCTGACCTACCATGGGACAACAAAAACTACTAAATTCAGTGCAACACAGAACCTAATAATAGTGGGAATAGTTTATTTCCGATAGATAAGATAAGAAAGGCAAAATTCGATTTCCGATTAAATATCGATTTCTTACGCCCATGCCTACTATAACATCAATTCAATAACTGAATTTGACGATAACTTGTTAATTTTTACGTAAACAGCATGAGGCGATATGAGTCAGAACGATTGTTACAGTAAAATGAGTAACCTCGATAATTATAAATCACAACAGTTTGTTTTTCAAACAGTGACAATAACAAAGGATTCTACTGTGAACAAAAGTTTAGGTTTAGACTTTACCGAACATCCCCCTTCAATAAATCTACTGTACTTTAAAGGAAATAAAAAATTAGGTATTAAATTTAAACTATTGTAGCTTTTGGTTATCTTCTTCTTTTTCGTGTTCTTAAAATCTCCGTATTTTAGAATTTAAAAGATATTGTTTGTTACGAAAATAAAGATGAATATAAAAGCTAGTTACTTCTAGACAATAACTGAAACTGAACTAAATATGCTGTTGCGAGACATTGCTCCATAGAAGAACAACAATACATGAAGACTTTGATTTCAAGGAAATCTGGTTAGGTATTTCAATTTCTGAAATCCGTGATTTCATATTCCGCTTATGAGTGTCACCTCACCGCATAGTCATCGTAAGGAAAATGCATAAAAATAACATAAAAGCCGAAGCGACCTGAGCCCCTAGGAATAGCCCTACAATTATAGGTCGTAGATTTCTGGAAATAAGACTCAAGATTTATAGTTGCATGTAAAAAGTTATTGAATTATTGAGTTACAAAGCAGTCTCGTTAAACCGGCTTTATCAGAAAGGACCAGATTTAACCAAACACACCCAGAAATGTAAATTCCAACTGTTATTTAGAGCCGTACAGATGGCGTTCGAATGTTTTATTTTCCACATGTTTTATTGACAGTTCGAGAGATTGCCATCATATGAAAACCGACAAAATTTGCTATTGGAAATGCACTAGCTAGGCAGAAAGCCACCTATGTCACGAGCTGCCTTTCAAACGTGCTGAATTTAGCTGCTGGCCTGTAAATTAACACTATGACATAATCACTTGTGTACAATAAGTAGGTAGTTTAGTTGGCGCTTGTTGATAATGTTGATATGGGCACAGTAAGTATAGGTAGTTTATTCCGATAAAGTTCACTATTATTTAACCCGTTCACTGCTAATAAAGTAAGGAGTGTGTTTCCGCGCTTCGCCAAATTATCACTTTAGCCTCTTGGGACTAATAGTTAAACTCATATATTTGATTACATTTGCCCTAAAAATAAAGAAAACAAAATACAACTGTGATACTTTAAAATGTACGGTACCTACTTAACACAAATGTCATGGCACCCAGCCTAGACGTCGATGTCTTTTAGAAATACACCCGCACAGGACAGCTGCTTTTACAGGTAGCTTCCGTTATCTTGTAACCAAATGGTGGAATAATATTCCTCCACCACTTAAATGCTTACCAGCAAAGCAATCATTAAAATCTCTCTTCAATAAAATGCAATGTAGGAATTCCGCACGGCTATTCGTTTGCAGACTTTGTTATGTGACTATACTTCCAAAACAACCAACCCAACATCCACTTTTTTTCCGTTCACTTTTCTTTCTATTCTTGCCCTTTTTTTATTATATCCTAAATATATTCGTCCTGGAGATGTACAATATAAGTTCAATATTTTATTTTATTTATGTATGCTTGTCAGTCCATATAACCGCTGTCAGTGTTTTTCTCAATTGCGAGCAAAGTTACGCACTGAGTTAGGACCTTTTTGTTTTGGTGCACTGCACAGAACCAACCTATATTTCAGTTCACCTATATTGAGATGTGACTGCGTTTGTAATGTTATTTTATATTTAGGGTGCCGTACCAAAATGGTAAAAAAGGAACCCTTATGGTTTCACTTGGTCTATCTGTCACAGTGCTAAATACATATCTCAAGAACTACTTGTCCTATCGATTTCAAATTTGGAACAGTTATAAAGAAGGGTAACCTAGATGCATAAAACATGTTTTTTTTTAGTTTCTGTGAAAAATGACAGATAATATGTGAGTCAAAATTTGAAATTTTAGTGAATATGTCAAGTGGCGTGTCATATGAAAGGGCTTTTAAGTTGCACATTCTGAAACTTTTTTTTACGTTGATTTATTTTCGATTTATGAAGGAAAATGTAAAGAAAATACCGTCCCCCCCCGTATCTCCCAAGTTTACCAAGGAAAAAACATGAAATTATTACGTAACATTGATATTAATGTACCTATATTTTACAGGGAAAATATAACTATAGCTCTATCTAGTTTTTCTTTTTTATATCATTAAAACCACATTTCTATACTAAGTTTGTAATTTAATCGCCTTTGCATGTATTTTTGTTTTATAAATTCCTAAGCGATTATGCTGAAAGTACCTTCTTTCAAATTAAAAAAAAATTGAATTCGGTTCACATAACAAAGTTTCCTTGAAAAACCACCATACATACTAAGTTATTCAGTGGCTAAAATTTGTAACTAAATTCGCCGATAGATGGATTCCTGAATTAATAGGGTTGCAACCGGTACACATCTGTGTGCAGAACCCTCGGTGCGCGAGTCGGACTCGCACTTGTCCGGTTTTTTTTTAATTCTGTTTCATAATTGTTTCTTTTTTTGGTTTGTGTTATGTTTTAAGTTTTAAGTTCGTCGTATAGGTCATCTTTCATCGTATTTCGTTCTTTGTTTTTTATTTGTTGTTACTTAAGTGTGAATGTAGCGACCAAATAAACGATTTAATCTATCTGGGTATCTTAGGTTAGATTATATTTAATGATTCACGTCACGTTGGTCGAGGTACCTACTACACATTAATTTTGTTGTTTATCACCTTACTATCATAAATACGCATCTTTAACAGGTTTACAAATAGTAATAGTAATGTACCAATGTAATCGCAATAACATCTAGCAGGTTGTCTTTTATCATCTTAATTGTCTCATATTTTTATTGTTAGTTAGGTTTCTTCTATCTTGTATGAATTTACAATACATAGTCGACCTAATATGGGTACAATATCGGAATGGCATAAAGCGCTTCTTTAAAAATTTGCATTTCCTTTTTCCTTATTACTTCTTTGTTGGTGTAATGACTGAGTAATCCGTTATTTACTTTTCGACGAACGTGAACTGAACTTAGCAAATAACTACATTATTAATATTGATTTTCTGTTATTTAATTAGCGATTTTTAAGAATTTGCTTCGTTAACCTTAAAATAAAATTACCGGCGTTCGTATCTAATTAGACAGGAAGTTTCTTAGGGAAAAGAAACAACATGCGTAAATAGACCTATAAAACTATTTTACGTGGTAGTTTATCTTCGAGTTGTAATAAACGCCCCTCCCACCCTTATTTATTTATGAAATAAAACCTTAACAACGCTGAGAAATTTATTTGGCCAATGGAAATCGTCAGTGGTAGGACCCTGTATTGTTGTGTACCGTAGAAACCCTTGCTCTTTAATGTGAATGCTTGTCAGACCTTGGACTCCCCAACTACCTAGAACCCTTGCTATGCCTAATTTTGTTCTACTAAATCTACTATATCTTTTCTACCAAATGCAATTTTTCCACCATTCCTACTAAAATTCTCCAACCTTCACAACAGCTACCCTAATGCATTTTACCTACATTTTTGCTCCTTAATCTTATAATAATATTATTGATGATGGTACTAAATCTCCCCACGACAAACTTTAAAATAAAAATACTTTAGTTCTAGGTTTTTATTGAGATATATTAATGGGATATAAATTGGGTTTAAATAAGTTGTAATGATATTTAGCCTAAGTAGGTATGTCAAGTCGAACGTACGTATGTCTCGTACCTAGTATACAGTGATGTGCTAACCCTTATCATATTAGGATCATTTTGCAGCATTGTAGGTATTAAGAATAATTTTGTTATTGGTATAAGGCCGGGCCCCTCCGTCCGCCCGAGAGATTGCTATCTCTCTCCGTTATTAAACAGAGACCAGTGGCTCTCGACCCTGACTGGACAAGCCCCCTCCAATATTTTTCTAACACTGTTCGGAGTGTAAAGACAAACGTTAAAATGACAAATTACTAATATTATGGAGAACTATGCCGGGTTTATTCAACCGCATTGTCCCAGGACGCAACGAGCAAACAACCCTTTGTAGCTCTCGGGCTTAAAATTTGTTATAGAAAAAGATGACCATACAATTATAACAATTGAGTCTACTAGTACTTCGAAATTCGCGCTGAAAGATAAGGTGAAATACTGCAAGGCCTTATCTTTGGACATAAGAGTAGTGGACCGCTCAGCCTGGCACTAAATCAGAGCAATCCCATATTTCTGGGAAGTCCTGCTATCCTATTGATTACAAATAATATTATACCTTGCTAAAACATCTACCCATCATCTAGGCTATACCTAGTAAATTGTATGACTTAACCGCTTGATAAACCTCCTATCCACGTGAATTAACCTGATAATCGAAAACCAGATACCTAGATTGTACCTAGTAACCACTACATAACCCAAAGTGCTCGATAGCTATTTAACCACGTGAACCATTCTAAAAGTTAAACCCTAGACTTCTAGATCGCCCTTAATATCCGAACTATAAACCCTTAAATTCCAAACCTGTTACCCTAATTCAGTGTATGAAGTTAAATCTAACATTAACCCCAGGAGATCTAAACTAGAAACTAAAATTCCTTACCAGATTTAGTTTCTGAGAATGCGTATTCCCTAACTAAGCTCTAAAGAGTTCAGTCGGCTAAACTGAGGATTGCAATTCTAAAGCCTGTGTAAGTTGTTCCCCCCCTTGCGCCCGAGGGCATGGTGGCAAGAGTAGAACGCCCTATTGTGTATATAATAGAAATATATAAATATATTTAACAAGACCGTTCCTCAAATACTGTGAACTTCTGTGAGCGGAGTATACACTCCTGTTCTGACCCAAACTATGGCAGATCTCACTTCCATTCAGCAGCTGGACATTGAGACACGGGAGGGGTGAGATCGTCGCCTATGTTGGTATAAAGGCAGACGCCAGACAACACCCTCAATCTGGTAGCTAAAGACTCTGAGTCATGCCCATTAACACCGCAAGGCGGGAATGACCCCTCAGGTATACTGTAAACCTGGACAAAGTTCTGGCTTTTAAATTTATTGAAAATATACAAAAAACCCACTAACTTACTAGTTATAATGCCAAAAAGTGATCCCTCATGACGGGGAGAACATCCCTCATAATGACGAACCACTCTTATGCCAATAAATTCACCCACCAAGAGTTTTCACTGAGCAAGCCAGAGACCTTGACAGTCTGAACGACGAATTCTAAGTGATCTACCTACCGCCCCGCACGTCCTTTTATACCCTCATATCTGCGACAAGTGCGATAAGTGTGACAAGTGTGACAAGTGTGACAAGTGTGACAAGTGTGACAAGTGTGACAAGTGTGACAAGTGTGACAAGCGTGACAAGCGTGACAAGTGTGACAAGTGTGACAAGTGTGACAAGTGTGACAAGTGTGACAAGTGTGACAAGTGTGACAAGTGTGACAAGTGTGACAAGTGTGACAAGTGTGACAAGTGCGACAAGTGCGACAAGTGCGACAACCGTGACAAGTGCGACAAGTGTGACAAGTGCGACAAGGGTGACAAGTGCGACAAGTGCGACAAGTGTGACAAGTGGGACAAGTGCGACAAGTGTGACAAGTGCGACAAGTGTGACTCCTATACCTTCAGATCTGCGACAAGTGTGACAAATGTGACAAATGTGACAAATGTGACAAGTGCGACAAGTGCGACAAGTGCGACAAGTGCGACAAGTGCGACAAGTGCGACAAGTGCGACTCCTATACCTTCAGATCTGCGACAAGTGTGACAAGTGCGACAAATGTGACAAGTGCGACAAGTGTGACAAGTGTGACAAGTGTGACAAGTGCGACAAGTGCGACAAGTGCGACAAGTGTGACAAGTGTGACAAGTGTGACAAGTGTGACAAGTGTGACAAGTGTGACAAGTGCGACAAGTGGGACAAGTGTGACAAGTGTGACAAGTGCGACAAGTGCGACAAGTGTGACAAGTGCGACAAGTGTGACAAGTGTGACAAGTGTGACAAGTGTGACAAGTGCGACAAGTGCGACAAGTGCGACAAGTGTGACAAATGTACCTGCCTACCGACCGCCCGAATCCCGGTCGACCCTTTACATAACAGTCGCATCGGCCCTATCTTGAACCTACTTTATGCTTTCATTAATAAGGTTGAATTTTGAATGTCGAGTGTTTTATATTAGCTGGACATGCTGCAAACGGAAAACAAAAGCGCGGCGCGCATCAAAGGCAACGCGGCAAGCGTAAAAGGAATTGGGTTGTAGTTATTAATGTTAGATTGATTGATATTTTAGGGTTCCTTTTTCTTAATTAATTTAATATATTAAGCTGGCATTATTACAGGTACTCAGGAATATTTTCTTATTCCTTTACTTTAAACATTCTATTTGATATAATTTCTAATTAGCCAAGACAAAGAATCATTTAAAATTTACGTAAGATGCACAATAGTGTCTCCGCCAAGGCCTCTAAATACTTATAATTACTTAATAAATGATTCAAAGATATAAAGGTGAATTCAACCCACTATCCCTTGGAAAGTTATTTTAATAAGAAAGTGACAGGACCAGTTAGCTGCATTCTGTTACAAGCTACCCCTGATGAATTTTATAGATGAGAACTTTCAGATCTCGTCTATGAAAATCATCTCTTTCGTTGCTAGCTTTGCTCAATCCTATCAAAACCTGGTGTAATTTTATTTTTATATAAAAGCTTTGCTTTTATTGAAAATTATATATATGGACATGTACTTGCTTAGTGTAAAAATTAGTCCAGTGAATTCCCAATGATCCATGACTATCTTTTCCCCAAATTTTCCATTTGACTGAGGTATCAGGTTGTGAGGCTGATAGATTAAAAATCAGATTTTGTAGTATCAAACTTGAATGTCTAGATCTGGCTGGGCATCTATCGATTCTGTTCACGTTGTTCGAACGAATGATACCCCAAAACCTCCCCATGTAAATTAAAAATTCTTTATGTAAGTACTGCGATATTCTTTTCTCACTCAACCAATTCATGAACCAAACTTGTTACTCCAATATCCTATTTTTCACTTAAATCCTTATCTATTTTAAATAATTAAAGGTCTAACTTCGTATTTGTAAAGAACTCAAAAAGTTTCAATTTATTGATATGTCAATCCCTCCACGAAAGTGAATTTTAGTGTAGTGAGTGTTTAGACCAAAGGATAAGAGGCAGACGCGACCAGGCAAGGGAGAGCGAACCATTAAACCCCAACAAAGGCTCATGACAACCTTTCCTCAAGCATGTCAGCCTTGCCAGAAATACCAGGTTGTGAATCTGGTCGGCCCTAGTGACCCAACTATGCAGATTTATCCCGAAACATTGTCTACATTGTTCAGACGGCGTTTCTAGGGAACATTGTCCTCCCTATAGACAAATCCCGCATAATCGCCCCATACAATAACAGACAAGCCTTTGGTGTAAGTACTAAAGCGTTCAATCACCAGAATCAAAGTTCAATCCACTCCCCGTTACCAACTCACCCCAGCCTACCTCCACTGGCGTATGTATCACTTGAACAGGATAACCGTCCTTTTAAATATTTATTATCGTCAGATGATTTTTGATCCGTTAAACAAAATATTAAGTGTTAAATTGTACCAAAATCGTAGTGCATCTAGCTGCAATCTCTGCAATCTAGTTGTTAATTTAATTAACATAAATAATCGTAATTATATTATGTATCAAAAATGAATAAATATTTTCAATTTCTTATTGCTCAGTATATATGCGTACCCGCGTATACACAAGGTGATTCAAATGTGAACACAATTTATTAATGTACCATCAGAACAATGTATATAATTATATTATTTACTCGTAACTATACGATAATGGACGTGCATTATTATCGGTAACGGTTATCCTACACAGCGTGAGGTGTGTATACCCATTGGAATAGCCATTTTAGCTCGTGTAGAGTCAGTGCCAACACAGTAAGTCTCATAGGACCTTGTCAAATCATGACTTTAACCTAACACCTATTACTGTGGTAACACATGGTGATTTATTTTGAAGGGACCAATTACCAATAAATCTAGGTTGCACTGTAAATCTCGTTTGATTGGAAGAAACTCATTCATACCTCCCACTCTCCATTCATAGCCTCCTTATCACACAAATTTTCATGGCGATACATCCTTCATCTTCATACTAACTCATACCAGCTCTTTCTTTCTTATCTCTAACATACAGTTTCCACCAATGAAACAAAACTCCGTAAGCACAACCACAATATAAATATTGCTCTTTTCAAGTTAAACGCAATTTATACTTAATGACACGTGTGAATTTATAGGTAGGTAAATCAGAGAATTCCCACAAAATTGTCGTATGAAATTATATTAAAACCGAACTACCTCTCCAAAAGTCAACCATTCACTTACACCCCTACCCCCCGCTTAAATAACTCTTAGATATTATTGTACCCTTCACTGAGTATTCAATTTTTATGATTAGGTAAATCTAAAGTTACATAATTTTGTTCAAAACAATTAATTTGAATTTTAGAATAGATAAATGTATATATACATATATTTTTTTACTGAAAAACCCTCAACCTATAACCACCAGCTTAATATCTTATTCCTATTCATTATGTTATGTCAATCAAGGTATTTATCACATAATTATTACCATTTCTCTTATAATTATATTGTGGAATATAACCATAATGATGACACCTTGGCGAAAGTTCCCACCTCGACAACAATTTCCACTGCTACCCCATGGTATATCACAAATTCATCTTGACCTTATAAGACTATAAATATACCTTTGAAAATCTCTATAAACCTAATGAAATTCTGGAATAATTTACCCAGTAATAATGAAATGTTCTGCCTTAACCACTATGTCTAACATAACGTCCGGAATCCTACATTCACGCCCAAAATAGCATTGATTATTTGTGATTCTATACCAAGAAGTAACAAAACGCCCAAGCAAAAGTGACTGTCATCGATGTGTCAAGTGTCAACGTACACGCATCTGTCAAACAAACATGAATCAAAATGTATGTATTCTGTATTTCATTAATTGTCTACGAAAAATGCAAATACCCAAAAAGGAACTCTCACTCGTTTGAATGGGAAAGAATAAATGAAAATATATCATGTGAGTATTATATATCATATATATTATGTTGGACACGGTCATGATCCTAACCTATATCGCAACTCAAGCATATTTCATATTTTCAGACAACATGGATTAATTAACGTAAACTACGGTGTATTCTGTCTTGACTGAAAGCCAAAGGAAATGATAACACTAGTCTGGATTTTTGATCCAAACGTAAGTACTAAGCCTGCATAATTTATTATACTTAATCTGAGTTCTCTGCTAACACTAACATACCGTAGTCAACCCTTTTTTTTTCTCATTTCTTAATAAATTATTTCTAAATAATCTACTATTTCATATTTCTAGAGTAACTAGAGTAGGTACATTTTTATTTTAGTTATTTATAAAGATAGTAATTATTGGTGAATTTTATTCTTTCAGATGACGTTTCTAGCTGATTTATGCGAAAGAAGTTCGTAGCAAAAATAATGAGAAGAGAGGAGAAGTCCAAGAACCCGACATGATCACACTCCATCTTACACGCCAACAAATTGTAGCCAACAAGAGGCTAACTTATCCTGGTCACGGCACCAAATTGTAATAAACGCCCCTCCCACCCTTATTTATTTATGAAATAAAACCTTAACAACGCTGAGAAATTTATTTGGCCAATGGAAATCGTCAGTGGTAGGACCCTGTATTGTTGTGTACCGTAGAAACCCTTGCTCTTTAATGTGAATGCTTGTCAGACCTTGGACTCCCCAACTACCTAGAACCCTTGCTATGCCTAATTTTGTTCTACTAAATCTACTATATCTTTTCTACCAAATGCAATTTTTCCACCATTCCTACTAAAATTCTCCAACCTTCACAACAGCTACCCTAATGCATTTTACCTACATTTTTGCTCCTTAATCTTATAATAATATTATTGATGATGGTACTAAATCTCCCCACGACAAACTTTAAAATAAAAATACTTTAGTTCTAGGTTTTTATTGAGATATATTAATGGGATATAAATTGGGTTTAAATAAGTTGTAATGATATTTAGCCTAAGTAGGTATGTCAAGTCGAACGTACGTATGTCTCGTACCTAGTATACAGTGATGTGCTAACCCTTATCATATTAGGATCATTTTGCAGCATTGTAGGTATTAAGAATAATTTTGTTATTGGTATAAGGCCGGGCCCCTCCGTCCGCCCGAGAGATTGCTATCTCTCTCCGTTATTAAACAGAGACCAGTGGCTCTCGACCCTGACTGGACAAGCCCCCTCCAATATTTTTCTAACACTGTTCGGAGTGTAAAGACAAACGTTAAAATGACAAATTACTAATATTATGGAGAACTATGCCGGGTTTATTCAACCGCATTGTCCCAGGACGCAACGAGCAAACAACCCTTTGTAGCTCTCGGGCTTAAAATTTGTTATAGAAAAAGATGACCATACAATTATAACAATTGAGTCTACTAGTACTTCGAAATTCGCGCTGAAAGATAAGGTGAAATACTGCAAGGCCTTATCTTTGGACATAAGAGTAGTGGACCGCTCAGCCTGGCACTAAATCAGAGCAATCCCATATTTCTGGGAAGTCCTGCTATCCTATTGATTACAAATAATATTATACCTTGCTAAAACATCTACCCATCATCTAGGCTATACCTAGTAAATTGTATGACTTAACCGCTTGATAAACCTCCTATCCACGTGAATTAACCTGATAATCGAAAACCAGATACCTAGATTGTACCTAGTAACCACTACATAACCCAAAGTGCTCGATAGCTATTTAACCACGTGAACCATTCTAAAAGTTAAACCCTAGACTTCTAGATCGCCCTTAATATCCGAACTATAAACCCTTAAATTCCAAACCTGTTACCCTAATTCAGTGTATGAAGTTAAATCTAACATTAACCCCAGGAGATCTAAACTAGAAACTAAAATTCCTTACCAGATTTAGTTTCTGAGAATGCGTATTCCCTAACTAAGCTCTAAAGAGTTCAGTCGGCTAAACTGAGGATTGCAATTCTAAAGCCTGTGTAAGTTGTTCCCCCCCTTGCGCCCGAGGGCATGGTGGCAAGAGTAGAACGCCCTATTGTGTATATAATAGAAATATATAAATATATTTAACAAGACCGTTCCTCAAATACTGTGAACTTCTGTGAGCGGAGTATACACTCCTGTTCTGACCCAAACTATGGCAGATCTCACTTCCATTCAGCAGCTGGACATTGAGACACGGGAGGGGTGAGATCGTCGCCTATGTTGGTATAAAGGCAGACGCCAGACAACACCCTCAATCTGGTAGCTAAAGACTCTGAGTCATGCCCATTAACACCGCAAGGCGGGAATGACCCCTCAGGTATACTGTAAACCTGGACAAAGTTCTGGCTTTTAAATTTATTGAAAATATACAAAAAACCCACTAACTTACTAGTTATAATGCCAAAAAGTGATCCCTCATGACGGGGAGAACATCCCTCATAATGACGAACCACTCTTATGCCAATAAATTCACCCACCAAGAGTTTTCACTGAGCAAGCCAGAGACCTTGACAGTCTGAACGACGAATTCTAAGTGATCTACCTACCGCCCCGCACGTCCTTTTATACCCTCATATCTGCGACAAGTGCGATAAGTGTGACAAGTGTGACAAGTGTGACAAGTGTGACAAGTGTGACAAGTGTGACAAGTGTGACAAGCGTGACAAGCGTGACAAGCGTGACAAGTGTGACAAGTGTGACAAGTGTGACAAGTGTGACAAGTGTGACAAGTGTGACAAGTGTGACAAGTGTGACAAGTGTGACAAGTGTGACAAGTGCGACAAGTGCGACAAGTGCGACAACCGTGACAAGTGCGACAAGTGTGACAAGTGCGACAAGTGCGACAAGGGTGACAAGTGCGACAAGTGCGACAAGTGTGACAAGTGGGACAAGTGCGACAAGTGTGACAAGTGCGACAAGTGTGACTCCTATACCTTCAGATCTGCGACAAGTGTGACAAATGTGACAAATGTGACAAATGTGACAAGTGCGACAAGTGCGACAAGTGCGACAAGTGCGACAAGTGCGACAAGTGCGACAAGTGCGACAAGTGCGACTCCTATACCTTCAGATCTGCGACAAGTGTGACAAGTGCGACAAATGTGACAAGTGCGACAAGTGTGACAAGTGTGACAAGTGTGACAAGTGCGACAAGTGCGACAAGTGCGACAAGTGTGACAAGTGTGACAAGTGTGACAAGTGTGACAAGTGTGACAAGTGCGACAAGTGGGACAAGTGTGACAAGTGTGACAAGTGCGACAAGTGCGACAAGTGTGACAAGTGCGACAAGTGTGACAAGTGTGACAAGTGTGACAAGTGTGACAAGTGCGACAAGTGCGACAAGTGCGACAAGTGTGACAAATGTACCTGCCTACCGACCGCCCGAATCCCGGTCGACCCTTTACATAACAGTCGCATCGGCCCTATCTTGAACCTACTTTATGCTTTCATTAATAAGGTTGAATTTTGAATGTCGAGTGTTTTATATTAGCTGGACGTGCTGCAAACGGAAAACAAAAGCGCGGCGCGCATCAAAGGCAACGCGGCAAGCGTAAAAGGAATTGGGTTGTAGTTATTAATGTTAGATTGATTGATATTTTAGGGTTCCTTTTTCTTAATTAATTTAATATATTAAGCTGGCATTATTACAGGTACTCAGGAATATTTTCTTATTCCTTTACTTTAAACATTCTATTTGATATAATTTCTAATTAGCCAAGACAAAGAATCATTTAAAATTTACGTAAGATGCACAATAGTGTCTCCGCCAAGGCCTCTAAATACTTATAATTACTTAATAAATGATTCAAAGATATAAAGGTGAATTCAACCCACTATCCCTTGGAAAGTTATTTTAATAAGAAAGTGACAGGACCAGTTAGCTGCATTCTGTTACAGAGTATTACAACGCCGTATGTCAAGTCACTATCAAATACATCTGAACAGACAAGACAAGTGCCGACAAAAATGTGAATATGACCATTCAGATATTTTTAAGCACCCTTGCAGCCGCCTTAAGGGCAACCGATTAACCTACCATGCTCTGACTGATCAATTTAGGATATAAAATGGAATACAAATAGGTAATATTTTATTGCAACCCTCACACAAATATAGCACATTATAATAGGTATAACAATATACAATATAGTTTAGTAATGTTTACCATTATTAAAGTAGGTAAGGTAAATAGACGAGCAATGCCATGTAAAGATGGAACCGTTTCGTGACACTGATGTAATTTTGATACTCAGATTTTAGTTAGTTTCTGCTTATGTTCTGCTTCTTTCCTAATAAATGCCCACTCTAATCTTCTTTTCGATTCAATGTTCCTGTCCCTATAACGTTTGTCACCTTTATACACTCGAAGTATCACAACGAACAACGAAACCTCGCCAGTACGTATCGTTTTAAAATTCCCTCAGTTTGGGGCGTTGCACTCGCGGACCCGTATAACCGGCCCGCTATCAGGGCTCGACCCGATTCATCGCCGAGTCCATGTGCTATCACCCATCGTGCTCGCCGGCTATTCACCAATACGACCCTGTCCATGCGAGATTCCTTGCTAGGAATTATATTCGAGAAACTTAAGGTTCAAGTAAACATAAGTAAGTCATGCTTAGTTTATGTTGAGACAAAGAATCGTTAGGTCATCGCGATCGTCAGAGTCGGGAAAAGATTTCGAACCTAATCTGAGGCTTTGGCCCGCACATAACCCTTTCTAAGTTGGTAAGAATGCGCGTTGATGAGCTGTCTGCGTCAATGGTCACTTAATTATCAATTTATTTTCCGTTTTCATCAAGCAGTGTGTTAATGACATAACCAGAAACACGCTAGGAGGATGATGATGATCAGTAGCCTGGTTGTAACTTGTCGTCATTGCTGTGCCATGCATGACTATCCAAGGATATTTTAGAACTAGTTAGGCAACCACTGATAATTACAGGATTAAACGAACTTACCTGAAGTGAAGTTCTATCCTGATTATATGAAGTATTCAGTCCGTGGTATATTAACTTGAGAGAGACGGGAGTTACCATTGCCTAAACGCCGCGATTTTCATAGCCCCTAGATAAAAAAAATAAACAGCACCTGTCAACACTACAGATGTCAAAGTCATTAAGTTTAGAGCTAAATAAAGAAAACAATAGGGAAAAAATTAGCATGTACTTATCATGATAATATTTGGGAGGGAGGGACCTACCTACCACGGACTGAATACTTCATATAATCAGGATAGAACTTCACTTCAGGTAAGTTCGTTTAATCCTGTAATTATATTCGTATTAAGTCCGTGGTATATTAACTTGAGAGATGTTTAGAGAAATTAACATCACTCTTACACCAATTACATAATAATGTACACCCATTACACCATAATGCTCTAATTCAAATCTTAAACGTTTTCATAAAAAATAAACAAGAATACCAGAATACCGGTACCAGACCTCATTTCCTCTCATCCACCATCTTTCGAGGTATGCCTACAATAGGCCGACTATGATGTGTGTATAATTTCCAATAGTTTACGTATGACTATAGTACACGCTACGAGGAATTATTGACGCTGCAGGTTTACAATTTCATTTGATTTTACAATATATATTGCGTTGGTATAAAACCTGACATTGAGTTACTTTATTATCATTATAATAATATGACATTGAATTACTTACATTATTAACTATCATTATTTCATAATAATAATATGAATTTATAGAATCTGCTTATTACTTATTATAAATTTAAAAAATATGATTATTTATTATTATCATTTAGGTACTTTACTAATCAAAGTACAGAACACCTAATATACATACATTTTCCTGCAAAACTGTGTATTAACATTTGGCCTGTGGGTAATAATGAGTATAAGTATACCATTATAACAAAAATTAATTAATATCCCAAAGGTAAACTTTATACATGCGCGGATTGCATTTTAGTTGTCACTAAAAATGTACAAAAAATGGTCTATTATATTGACCGCAATTTTAATATTTGAAATAATACCTTGTAAACCACCTTCTATGATATCCATTTAACTACGGTAAGATCTCTATAAATATGAATGATGTCTAGAGCTCATACCTCCTTTTCACTATTCTTTATTAAATAAATTATAGGTCCGTCATGAACTCATGATTACAGTTTATTTTAAAAAGTTTTTGAATAATATTTCATGATTGAAAATACCTATCTTGCAATTGTTGTTAACATAAAAAGGTGACATTTTTTAGGGAAAGGTTTTTGTTCCTAGTTTTAACTTTTTTAGTTTGTATTAGCTGCTACAAAAGTCCCAGACAAAGGCAGCCAATAATCCTCTTAGTCATTATGTTTTCCGGCTATTCAACTATGTTTAGTTGTTATTCAGTATCTTTAGCTCGGAGATAATATGACAATTATAACATGCTTAGAAAGTGGACATGGCCCATTTGGAAGGGGGTCAAAAAATGTCAACAAAAACCTTGTTTGGTGGAGTGAATAAAGCCGTAAAGGTTGATTTGAATTGAATTGAATTTGAATGCTTTTGACGACTACGACATATCTTTCTTATAAATACTTAAGTACTTCGTTTATACTTTTATCCATAATACTTAATAAGAAGTAACATAATCAGTGTTTTAGTATTCCCGCGGAATAATAATTTAAAATGATAGTTGATTTTTCTATTCCATTCATCTAAGTTTATCTGGAAGAGGTCCTTTATGAGGATAAGTTCGCCTTCGATCTTTAATCGTGTGCGACAAATTTACACATCATGTTTTAACCTGATATTGAATAATAATTAACTCCCATATTATTCCATTTACTTTATTGTGGACCATACTCAAATAATTATTTTAATGATTAGTTGCACCTCTCCTATATAGAACATTTTTGTTACGCATAATATAATCTTAAATATGTAGATAATATGCATAACTATTATCTGTACTTAGAGGCTGAAGACTCATAGCATTATAGTATTCTTGGCTTTAGGGAAACCGCGCAATGCGCAACAGACCTTCTTTAGAATGCTTTATGTTGGCTTGTGTATGTAGAGAGGATTGATACTTTGACTAGTATCAAAAAACCGTAACCCTTCCTTTTGGCTCTGCCGTCGTCGGGTCAAAAAAGGGTACCTATCAAAGTTAAGATATCATAAATAGCACAGGAACGAAAACATCCATGGTCTCCTTCATGCTAATGCAAATTAAAAATATAATAAAGGCTTGTACAATAACATTTGTAGAAATGTAGAAAAACACATACTTGAAATACTGTGATTACAGTGAATATGAATCTGTTCGATTACCTTGATTGACTTTGATAACTACAGATTTAGATGAATTTTAATTTGCTTGATGTATGAAACAATGTAGTATAGATGAGAGCAAACTGCCTATACAATAAATATGGGTTAATGAAATCATATTATATAAAATATTTATATCTTTTTTGGTCTTTGCCCCAACATATTGTTGCACAAATTTGGTTGCGCTTCTCCTGACCAGATGCCCTTTAGGTTTTCACAATAGGCAGACATCCTAAATAATTGTTTCATGAATATACTCCACTTCATACATATGGTCCTATTTAAATATTGAAAATATTTGTAAGTTATCATTTTTGAAGTGATTTCTTTAAAATGTTGTAACGATCCACCACATTAATTCCATTTTTACCAGTCCATTTGTAGGTATCTATTTTTCTTCCAAAATTACTTTATGTATTTATATTAGTACTTGTATGTAAATACTCAACCCAAAAACAATATTTTTTATGTCCAAATATTTTTAACAACTGTATTTTCTGAATGGACAGTAGGAATAATTTTTATTCCGTCCATAGAGTTCATATCATGACTCTGGAAAAAATGAATATAAGGGAACCACACCAATACATAGTCAATATATAAAGATTTCATAAATATCAATCAAATATTCTTCATGTATTTATCATATTATGTTGAATTCTTAAAATACATTTCCTAAGACTTGCAACTGAACTCTTTGAATGGTAAAATAAGGTATATAGTTTATTCACACCACCATTCACTGAATGGTAAAATAATGTATATAGTTTTTTCACACTACCATTCACATCATAAATAAAACTCAACTATAAAGATAGTTCTTTAAAGTTTACCTGACCATTACTCTTCATATTGACTTAGTATTTTTGTCCAAACAATCGGGCGGTAAGAAGATTAATTGTTATATGCCCACATTATATTTCAGAAAGTTCTTTGAAATATCAGAAAAAGTGTAAAAACTGCCTTACACTTGGTTGGCATTTTGTAATTGCTCAATTTGTCTCCCCAAATTCGAATTTAATCTTCAATAACAAATAGTAGTGAAGGAATACTTTGTACCTGTTCTGGAGAACAATAAAGAATATTTGTATTGTATTGTATTGTATCTATTTTCAGGTAATAATAAAATATGTGGTTGTTGAGTAAACTAAATGTTCAGTTCTAAAGAAAGTTTTTCAAAGTTCCCATATCAAGATGCAGTGTTTCTTGGTCTCCTTTGGCAGAAAATGTGGATGCTTGCAGTCAGACAGTTACCAATTTCTGTAGGTACTATTTTACATCTTGACTGGTCTGTGACCCTGAAAATTTGGAACCCTTCGACCGAATGTACAGTCTGGGTATATTTATGATGAAGAAGACGTCTATTGACTTCTCCTATAGAGATTTCCTTCATAATTATATAAATTTTGGCAATTGTTAGACTTGTGTCAATTGACACATTTTAGACCTTAGTCTTAGGCCTTAGAATAAACAACTTTTTGCAAATCTATACAAATTGTGGTAATCCTTTAATACATTTGTTGGATGAAGTTTGTAACATTAATACTTCTAGGCAAGAACTGTTGCATCACAGGTTTGAAAACTCACAAGATCCCATCACATAACATATGATATCTCTATAGCCTTTGATATCTCTATTGGCCACTTGACGGGTATGTGATAACAAAGTATCCAACTTTGCTATGATTTGTGAAAATTGTTTAAGTTTCAAAGCTTGACAATGGATTTAACTTTTTTAAGATTTGAGAAAATTGTTTAATTGTTAAGGCTTGATAATGGAACCAACTTTGTTATGAGTTGTGGTACCTTGTGCAGGTATTTGATGTTAGGTACCTTCTGCTGCTAACTTGTCCTTCCTCTTGAGTGCTTCTTCCTTTCCAGTGAACCTTGCCATCTACTATGCATTACTCAATCAAGAACTGAATTATATTCTGGATCTATAAAGCTGAAGTTAACTTAACTTAGCAAAACAGTACAAAATTAATTTCCGGTATACTGTTGCAACATAAAGTCAGGTGTTATTTTGCCACACTGACCGGGTAACAATACCCAACAGTTCTGAGTAACACTTTCCAACGGAAAGGATACATTAAATAACAGAAGAAAACCCTTCTTATTTAGGTTCTGTTTGTAGAAGTTTATATAAACTATTTTTGTATAAATTATTTTCATAAAGCTAGCTAATAGCTTCCCCCAACGGGAGTAGTGTTTAAAGTCATAGAACAAAATTGTATGTTTATAAGGATTTATGATTACTCTTATTAGTGTCAGAAAATTAGTAGGATGCAGATCTGACTTAGATTTTTTATTCCAACGGAATAAGTGCCACAATGATAATGTGTTCTTTCATACACTCTAGTAAGTTTTGTTACACAAATCATGGAAAACCATGATACAAGCTTTAAAAATCAAGCGATACGGGTAAGAACCTTGTAGTGGAGGTTATAACAGAAATATTAATTAACACTCTATATTTCTGCATTATCTCGAAGAGACTTAGTCTTTTCCAATGGAAAAACGCCACAATATGACCTAGTGTATAAAAAATCATGGTTTTCAAAACTTGAAAACCGGGTATAAGACATTTGGACTGTTTGTGAAAGCATCAGTGAATAACATCAAAATGCAGCTTATCTCAAAGAGATCCTTTCTCCCAACGGGGAAAGGCGACATAATATAACATATTATGTAGTAATAGTGGCATTTCATGTAAATAAAGAAGTGTTTTTGTCGTAACTTACGAGCTGAAGCCCTTTTCAAATTTTACGATTTTCACGTATAAATATCGTGATTCCTAACATCCTTTCACTCTTTTGCTTCTATTTATCCATTTGGGTGTGTGAAATGTTGCTGAAACATGAAATTTCACTGAAAAAAAAACACTTTTCCCTAAGCGACGTAACGTTTCGTTTCGGCGCGGAAACTTCCAATGACTTTGACATCTGTAGTGTTGACAGGTGCTGTTTATTTTTTTTATCTAGGGGCTATGAAAATCGCGGCGTTTAGGCAATGGTAACTCCCGTCTCTCTCAAGTTAATATACCACGGACTTAATACGAATATAATTAGGCAGCTTATGTGTACATACATATTTATATACATATTATGAATACTTGGAGCGAACACAACTAATAATAATTTGGTCATTTTCTGCAGGATATTGTGCACCTGCTTTTAAATGCATCCTTCACATCAGCTGCACGTTACTACTCGTACACCTACTACTGGACTCCGTAATAAATTAAGATAATTGTACCTATCTATACTGCGGAGAACATAGGCTACTTTCTGTTCACGGCATAAGTAGATATTAACTTGTTTCCGATGTTCCTCTATAATATCAAAACAGGAAAAACTTCATATTGTGAAAATCCCAGCCCGCACTTGGCCAAAGGGGATTACAAGCTCCTCTTATCCATCAAACTGAGATATCCAGGGCGTAGGTACCTACACAACAGCAGCAAACACTGAGATCAAAATAAGTATTCTAAGGACAATGCTATTTTAACATTTTAATGTTTGTTACCAGAATTATTTCACTGTCGCACAACGCAGCTGCCAGATCTTTACCTACAAATCCCGCGGGAAAATTACGTAAAAATTGATAATGAAATTGAACGTAACAGCCAGCGATAAAATCTTAACGCAACAATAATAAAACTCTTTTACTGAATTCTCCAACGATGATTCAAAAATCTGATAAGAAGTCCAAGGTTTGTCACGACCCCGCCATATTTTTACCAAGGTTCCAGTGAAGAATTTTCCCGTTTGAATTGTTTCGCTGTGTAATTATAAAGGTAGTTCGTGTTGCTGCCTTAGGACTTATTGTAGAAATAATAGTGTCTGCGTCTAAAGGTTCGGTAAGTACATTCGTCCAACCGGTTATAATTTCGCGATCTGATTTTGCATCTCTGAATGAACAAAATTCCTCTGACCTGCTAGGCAGTTCTACAAGTTCCTTCATTGTTTAAAGACAAACAGTTTTAAGACATTTAGGTACCTAATTTTTTTCCTAATGGAAAATCGAAAATTTACGCCAATTCTTCATTCATTTTCTTGTCAGAATTTTCATCGACTTTCGAGTGTCGTTTCAATTGTAGATGTTTTCAGTTTGTATAGAAATAATTAATCGAACATAATCTCGTAGGTAGGTATTTTGTCAGTGCTAAATAGTTTTCACGAAAAAAAAACATTACCTGTTCAATGAGACCCGAGTTGTAGACATTGAACTTGCAAACATACTGTAATATTATGTAGCTAGTGGTTGGCGGCATCCCAACTAGACTGGACGTAATTTACGTTGTTACGTAGAAAATGCTAATTCCCCATCTTTTAGTGAATTCCATGACATAACACGTACGAATGATTGTCATTTCTAATAACTATCCGATGGATTTAAAATATAAGATGATTACAGCAGGTTTCCAGCTGATATATGCCAATCGTTAATTAATTAATTTATGATTACGATTTAATTTATTCGGATCTTTAGTTGTTTTGCATCTAGATGTTGCAGATTTACGTAAATTTAAATGTTTAGATGGTTATTTACATATGAATTAGTATATTCTATTTTCATTAGGTAACCTAATGTTATGATGGTTTTATCCAAGTTTTATCCATGGTTTGCATATTTGCATCGAATGTGAATGCAAAAATGAGACTGGGGTCATAGATTTCGTCACAGGCGTTAGTGTGAACTAGCCAGGACTTAAACTGATCGTCAACCTTTGCATTTTGCAATTCTTGGCAAGCAATCTCATTTAGTCTATACTGTGCTACATAAATCCTGGACATGTAGCATTCATATTGCGGATTAATAAATTAGGTTAGGTAAGTACAATCATAGTCCAGTGACTAATATTGATGTAACGAACGTACTGAAAATGGTACTTTCTTGAAAGAGGACTGACTATAGGTACAGCCTGCAATGAACTTTACATTTAACAAATACTGAAATCGTGAAACATCGTGGCGCCTCTGAAAGGCGAAACTTCGGTACACAAATAGATCAGATTAACGACCACACCAAAAAATCAGCACGAACAGCAAATCAAACCTAACTTCTCGAATTTCTTTAAGCCGCGCTTCCCAATTTAGCTTAACCAGCTATACAAAATTGTTTATTATAAACGTAACAGTATAATCACTGCACATATACTCACTTTTGATCAGGTTGTTGGTCACTTGGCACTGTCAATCACTGGTCCAAAACAACGCAGTTTCTAAATAGGCGATCGCGCTCGCGGGTATTTTTAGAGTGGTAATACGACACCGGTGGCGGGCGGCGGTCGGTCGGTCGTCGTAACTGGGCGAGCTCGTGCGCGCGAGTGAGGTCGGCGGTCGACGTGTGGACTGAGGACTGAGTCTGAGTGGACCAGCGCGCGCGCCGCCGGCAGGACGATACCCCGGCTCCCACCCACAAAGCCTGTGACAACATATATATATGCAACCTCTGTACCCTAGTACCTTTGGGTTTTAAAGGTTTATTTGGATTTGTTACAGTCTCAAGTTACAGTATTAGGTATAGCACACAATTTATAGTAGTTTACGAGACCAAGCAAGACCGGTGACAACCTCTGTAGAAGTATGTATATGTTACAGTTGAGTTTAAAAAAGTTTACTATTTAACCATAAACAAATTATCTAAAACATGGACCAGTACATAGGTTAATCAGGCCTCTCGATTCGCATACCGTTATTATTTGAATTATAGGGTTAAATTATACTTACTGTGCTTAACGCACAATCGATAATACCATGTCATGTAATGTTCTATTAAGAATGGGTTCCTATCTATACCTACATTACATTACAATTCGATATCAATGACATCGAGGAATTAGGTCTAAAATGAGTTACTGAGAGATTTTTAACGACCTCAAATATGGCGTTGGAACAAATAAATAATTTCATGACTAATATAAGCTTAGTAACTGCTTAGGTGTATTGATGCATGCATAAAAATAATGAAAACAAAATAAATCAAATCACAAACATTTTACCCGACCTCCCTATTTTCCGGTCACGTTAGAATCGATGAACACATTACAATTAGCGTTTATTAGCTTATATATTAGCGTTTAATCAAAATTTTACGATGTCTGTTAAAATATTAATTAAAATTTCAATTAATTAATTAGGAGTGAAAATGATTACGAGATAATTTCACGTTACTTTTGTTTCATGATAATTTCATGTTTCATTCATGTACCTACATACAATATTAAACCCACCAAACACAATGCAAGTACAGTCGCCATCAAATATATCTGTACCCTTCTGGGTGCTCAAAAATATCTGAACATGCACTTTAACGCCATGACAATAGAGTCGTGTTCAGATATTTATGAGCACCTCGTTCGCTCCGATATATCTGATGGCGACTGTACCTACTTGTGCGGACGCCAAGATATGTTCCGGCTTTACTTATTGCCAGTCAACAAAATTATTTGCTAACTCAATACTACTTAACCTAACCTCAGTTCAAAATCAGTAGGTAAGCATTTGTAGATCTTCTAGAATTGGTTACTTTCAGGATATTGATGTAGATGATAATGTAACATAATCGGCTTATAATATCAAGCTTAGTTGCGTTACGTCCGTTACTCCATTACCTTTGAGGCTTCCAAGGAAAATATTTAGAGAAGTGGAATAGCAAACTTTAAACAAACGTCGTCTTGCCTTGCCCTAGCCTCGTACATAGTATTAATTGGGCATAAATAACAACATTCATCCGCAGTTTCATTTTTTTAAATAATACTGGCAGGACCAGTGCCTTTGCGATGAGTTTACATGACCGTATTCGCTAGCAGGGTTGTAACAGAGCTCCGGTATCCGGTTCCGTTAAGTCGAACTTCCGATTGGTTTTAAACATCAGCTCCGGTTCCGGTTAAAACGGATGTTATACCGGATGTCAAAGCAGCGCAGCGGGGGGAAATGAGCAGCGTTGATCAAAAACAAACAGGTTTATAATTTTTATTTAGAATAGACTTAGCTTAGACCTGCCCTGCCCTTAACATCTTGTCCGTTTATCACTCGAGCTCCGCATCGGGTCCGCATCCGTTTTCAATTCCGGCTCCGATTCCGGTTCTGGTTCCGATATACCGAATTTAAAACATCTGGTTCCGCTTCCGGTTCCGATAAAACCACATCTGTTACATCCCTGCTCGCTAGCGACTGCGTAAAAAATTTTATGGGAAAAAGTACAGCGCCTCTGGCGGTTACGCAATAGAACTAAAAATCGGCATACTAAATCGTTTACGCAGTCGCTAGCGAGTACGGTCATGCAAACTCATGGTAAAGGCACAGACCATGAAAGAACAGGGATATCATAGGAAGTAGGGACGAAGGTACCCTTCTGTCGTTAAGGCAATATAACGGCACAGATCGGAAACAATAAAAGTTAAGAATCATTTACTTACTTTGGAGTTACACTTTATTTTCTGGCGTTACTTACCCGTTTTTGAAAACTTGAGAGATATTGCAGATTCATTGGCTACTTAAATCCTGAAAATTTTCAAAGGCAGCTGCCTAAAGGAAAAAAAACGCATGTGCGCGAAAGCTATAACGTGTCTTTAATACGGGAGCGTGGTTTAGGAGAAGAATCGTTTCCAGATCGTTAACTACCGGAAACAACCAAGTTAAATTACAATAGAATCTGTCTTAATACCGACCCGTAGCTACAGTGATTGTCTAATGTCTATGTCTAACCACAAAATGAAACGAAATTGGGCGTCATTTTTTATTTCGGCTCTACCGGGATAACTAGACATATGCCGTTTCCAGGAATACTCCGGAAAATATTCGAAATTTTATGGGAAATATCGAGAACATTTTCAAGTTGGGAATGTTCCCCATACAAATCGGTAATATTACCGGCAGCAGTCAGCAGAACACAAGATAACAGAATATAACTAAGAAATCCGCTTTTTATTGTACTAAAGTCTGCGCGCCAGCCTTAAGTCTGCATGGCGCGATGCGCATTGCCAGATTAATAAAGCCTCGATCCGGCGAGACGGCAATCACAGTTTATATATTACAGTCACTCTTAACCTCTAACGAGATCATAAACGCGGATTTCTCAAGCAATTTCCCATACAGAACTTCTCAGACCACAGAGACTCGCATTCAAAGACCACAAAGTGTGCACTTTGTCTCTGTCAAAGTTTTTAAAGGATCGGCAACACGCATGCGCGTCGCCTGGCGTTGATAGCGTTCGCAGGTTACGGTATCCGGCCCTTAAGCGAACCGCATGTTTGTCACCAGTATGAGTTAAAAAACAGCCACGGAAATGGTATTATTTTATTTCAAGACAAGAGTCAAGATACTGCCTCTGATACTTGTGCACGCCTTTGTCTTTTTTGCGACGCACAAATCCGATTGGAATTACAGCGCCTCAGCAGGTTGAGCTGCACTCGATTAAAATTAAAATAACTTTGGGCTTATTTTCTTTATAGTATCGCCTGGCCATCTGTGAATTTTACTGCAACGGAATACGGTCTACCATTGGTCAGTTAACTGTGTCGTCGATAGTATAAAGGTTGCAGACTAGCATACGGCCGCCCTGATGTGTAAGATACCGTACGTAGCCCATAGACGCTTGCGACCAGAAGAATCACAAGCTCGTTGCCAATCCCTTTGATTTCAGGCTTCGTTGTGTTGATGGAGGACGGACGGAGTTCTGGCGATCTTAATACTCACCATCAGGAACAAGTAGTGGTGCTATATTTGCTGCGGTTTCCTGTAAATGGAAAATCGTACGATTTCTTACCATTGATTTTGCAAGATGATGATGATGAGTTTTATCCCTCATTAGGGACATAGCTCCCCCCGTCCCTCATTAGGGACCCTGTGTGGTTGCCGGGTAAGAATTGCGCCACCCCATCTCTTCCCGTGGGTTTCGTAGGAGGCGAATAAGGGAAAATCGGAGGGTGGGCAGCAGCATCCTTCGATCATTACCTATCAATATATTATCAAACTGCGGTCGCCAACCCGCTTGCCAAGCGTGGCGACTATGGCAAATCCCCCCCTTTTTGGGGGAGGCCTATGTTCAGCAGTGGACGTCTATCGGCTGAAATGATGATGATGATGATGAGGGACATAGCGCGGAAGAGTTCACCATTTGTCACAGACTTGCGCGACTTCTTCCAGCTCCTCTCAACCGACGCAGTTAAAGCAAGCCTCTTTTTCAACTGAGCACCTCCATGTGTCTCGAGGACGCCGTGGCCGTCTTCTGCCAGTAGATTGCGGAGGCCCTGCTTGGAGAAGTGGTCATCCGATCGTCGAAGCGCGTGTCCAATCCATCGCCACTTCTCCAGGAGTTCATAGTTCGTGGCCAGAATACGCGCCTCAGGCATTTGTTGGCAAGCACGTGTAAGCGGTTGGTTTGATGCGGACCATGTCTCACATCCGTACAGGTGGGCTAGCATAACTTGCTGCCAAGTCGTATCTCGCGCGACTCAGCGGTTCCTGTCTCACTCAAACTGTGCTAATTAGAAAGAGGAGGGTGGATTTTTCTCTACTCGCGTCGCGTCGCAGCGGCAGTTGTGCTAGCCCCGCGGTATAGGACTGACTTGCAGTGGCGGAGCGTCCATACAACTCGATTCCCACCGGCTTGCCTAATTTACAGCCAGTCCAGTTCTTTTACTACGGCTCATGAAGAATAAGAAAGGCAAATTATTTCCGGTTTCTTTAAGAATATGTTTGACGCGCCGCCACTGCTGACTTGACATTGGAGTTGAACACTCTGATGTTAGTTCGCCGAGTTATTATGGTGGACGCCCAGACTGGTTTGAGTTGAGCATACGCTGCTCGCGCCTTGTTGATGCGCGCCTCGATATCGGCATCCGCGTCCCCTGCCATTATTTTTGCATATTTCACTCTAATTTTTCAGGCCAAACAGTGTGCCCAAGGCTAGCCAATCTCAATAGGCTAGATAACATATTTTTTTTCATGCCATTCAAACTAGTTTTTAGAGACGACCAAATGTTTGTATGGGTTAGTCCTATTATTAGAGCAACACAAAAAACGAAAATGTGAGTCAAAGTACAGCATAGCTAACGAGCACTGAAAACGCCGCATACCTACTGATTCACACGCAGGTGTGGCGTCACGCCTGCGTGGCCTCGTACTACCGTTGTGTGAAAAAAGGGAATACCGTTTTTGTCGTCAAATATTGCGTTTGTTTACATAGTCGCCATACAATTTATTTTTTAATGAAACATGAGAATAGGTAACTTTCAATTTACATTTGGCCAATAAATAACGTTTTTAGGAATCTTTATAGCCCACATATTTTTTATGATTTTAATTAATCTCTCTAATTTACTATTTATTGTGATAATTTGATGATTTTCTATCCATATAGCCCCACTACGTTATAAATTGTAACACGAGTCATCATTCTATTGCACCGGTAAAACTCGGTTTTCACGAACCAGGGCACTGTCCAATCAGTCTTTGTAAAATAAAGGCTTATATAATTTAATATTTTCAGCGCTTCAACTACAAACGCTGTCACTCACACTCCATGACATGGGAATGCCAAACGCGAATTTGAACCCTATAGAAATGCAGGTAGGATGATATCGCATTGGACGCCGTGACGGATATACCTATGCGTCGTTGACGTTGAACCGATGGTGTGCATATATACTTTGTTGGCGTCGAAAAGGTTAAAGATAGACCGAACGGGCGCGATTTTGAGGCAAGAACTTTGGGTCGAAAGTACCAACGCAATGCAATGTCAGTCGGCGGCGGTAAGTGTATGTTGCCAGGGTAGCATGTTTTGACTGTAAGCAATATTGGCCCATAATGACCTAGCCTAACTTTTAAAAAATGTTCCTTAATCGTCAATATCATCATATACAGAAATAAAATAAAACATGAGAAGGTCATAAAAACATTATTTATTTCATTCACTCCCATCCACACGCCGTTACACTCATAATAAACTCTATAAAAATAACTTAGTACCGCTAATCCTCCTCCACCTCGTCGTCTGTTGTGAATTCGCTCTCGTTTCCACCCTGTAACAAACAAACGTATGTACATGTTATAGTCCAGGAATAAAAAGGTTCGCTTATTTTCAACTCTATTTTAATGATATTAAGATATAAAAAGTGACGAACAATTCATTCCGCGACTACAACCAAGTACAGTACGATTACTGAAACTTGGGTTGTACACGCACATCGTCTGTGTGCGTCAGCGTAGGAGCTAGGAGAAGTGTTGCCAGATGGTTACATTTCTTACATTTTTCGTATCTTTTGACCGGCTCGCGTAACATGTAAGTAACTTCTGTTGTAAAGGAAATTTTCGTAACTTTTGAGAATAATGAAACTCTATTTAAAAAGAAAAATTAATTATATCTAGCCAGGAGCAAGCGAGACAATTTATAGGGTTCCATACAGAAAAGGTGACAAAAGAACCTACATGGTACGACTCTGTCTGTCCGTCTTTTGCAAACTATGTATGACATTTGAGATAACGCCCATCAGCCTGGCGTAATTCTATCGCCGGACTCGCCGTATTGTCGCTGTATGGGGCTTCTCATTTCTTAAAACCGAACGTTTTGATAAGTAATTATAAAAACATAATAAATGTAACTTTTGCATCAAAAATGTAACTTTTCAAGAAAAGAAACGTAATTTTTGTCCCACGGTTCCTGGCAACACTGGCTAGGAGTTCACATTGCCTATGTGTTCGTACCTGGTCGTTGTTGTCGGTGTCTGTGTCGGAGAGGTCCCACTGCGGGTGCTCGTGCGGGACGGCGGCCGCCTCCTTCACGTCCAACTTCAGGTCCAGTTGCTGGTCCATGCCGATGTACGAGTCTGGAACAGAAAGTGGATTATTAACAGGTTCTCGGGGAGTAAGTAATGGAGGCGATGACCGTGATAAACATGACCAGTCAATCCGACAACCATACGGGTAGACTTGTGCAGTAGGGTGGGTCGAAAATCACGAATTTCGGAGTACCGTAATGTAATAGCGCTCAAAAGTTGCTGTGTGTTTTGTAGGTTACAGGAAAAATAATTAAAAAATTCTAGATTTAGACTTTTAACCCCCGCACGGCTGTTAAGTCGCTGGAAGCTAAATTGAATTTCTATTCTGCCGGCTTGATCAAGCATTGCAGCATCATGCAAACTTGAACGTGTAAACCATTTTTATTCTCGGACCAACACTGTCCGGGCCGTAAAAAATTTGCTTCTCATACATTTGCAATTAGTCGATTGAAAACCTTTTCCTATGAAATTGATGAGTTTTCTTCGCACGTAATAAGTTACATAACCTATGTGGCAAATTATGCATAAATTTCGGACAAATTTTAATAAATCTATGCATGATAATGACAACGTCCGTCACTGGTGACGACATGGTTTCAACCGACTCATGCGGCATCATGCAAACTTGAACGTGTGTGGTCTATATATGAAGGCACTGCCAACTGGACGTCGCTTCAAACGCACTGCAAACTTAGCGGTACACTTGTTCGTGTATGGCCTGCATTGCAGACAGACAAACAGTCGAAGGTAACACAAATCTGATGACCACACAAGATACAAAGAAGCTAACAAACATACAGCCAGCAGCAGTCGTACTCTTTTTAGAATAAGGGCGGGTTGCAGCAATTGACGCACAGACCAGGCAATGTTAACGAGAGATACTTGTCAAACTTTGTATCAGTTGTCTTTGTACTTTAGCCTTTAAGACTGGAGGAGCTATTAATATACTTACCCCTCTGCCAAAGGCATACGAGAAAATTTGCCAAGTTATTAAAAACTACTTCATTAATCGATTATAAGTCAGTAGGAATCGTTCCCGGCGTGTGAAGAGCTCCGTCATAATGCCTCTATGTGTTGTTTTCGGGTGCAAAAAACATTTTAATTTATCATTTCACTTGCACGTATGTTTTCGCTTTAATTATAATTTTCTGCACAATTAAAGGTTTAATTAGAATCGTAAATCTAGCATCGATTACAAAGTCGATTTAAAAACATTCGTACTTGACCATCACACTTGGCCGCAATTTTGACATCAAACTTCACCCTATTTCGGGACAAAAGGACTACTTTCTATGAGAACTTCTATGAAATGTGATCCTTAGTGAAATGGTCAATTTAGCTATGCGATAATTGACCTAGTGTAAACGCTTGTAAAGTCGAATTTTATTGCTCAAATGTAGTGGTTTGAGTGTGCGTGCGTGATTGTTTATGTGTCGGTACGTAGTAATGGGAGAATATTTTGATAGTGTGTGTAGTTTCTTTATATGTGTGTTTCTTTACGTGTGTGTGTGCGTGTGTTGCTCGAAAAGATGCACTGAAGGCGTCTCCTGTCTTAAATGCTCTAAGTCTTTGTACAATCAGATTTTAATGAACACTGGTTACGATTACAAACGGTTTGGTGCAATCACCCTAAGTAAGCGCTCGGCCCACTTTGAGGACGCTTGCGTCTCCAGGGAATTCGTATGCGCGTTACTGACCGTTTCAAAACTTGTTCACTAATTTCTTGAGAAGCCCCGTACAGTGCCTCTGGTATAAGTTTTTTCGAAAGAAAGTTGCGTTTATAGTTTCAATTGGTATGGCAGAAAATACTTACCACCAAAGACCACCAGAGGCGCTGCTTGAGACTATTATAGGATTTTATTACCGAACTGTTATTCAATCACGCAAAAACGGCTGAACGGATTATGGTGAAACGTGTGTAAACTTTACGCTAGGATGCATCATACAGGATATATAAATGCGAGAACCCGAAAATTTCGAGGTGTTGTAGCTAGCAAAATTTATTCCGAGATATCTCGTGCTACCATTTTTGATATTTACTCAGTTGTAACCATATACACAATTTAAAAAAATTAAATCTTCTATGTCACGTTTTGCAACATAGAAATATTCTACGGACTGGCGTAGAAGCGCAGCTGCAGCTCCTGCTAGCAGCGCCGTCACATGCGCCACTGGCGGTCCCACGTAGCACCACCAGTATTGTTATTGTACAGTCCAGTTGCAAACGTAGCAACATTATGCCCTTAACCATAACACATTTTTTTTAAATACCTGACCGCAGGCACGCGTGCAGCGTGTACGTGTTCGGCCAGCGCGGCGCGGTGAAGCGCAGCTGCAGCTCCTGCTCGTGCAGCAGCGCCGTCACGTGCGCCGGCGCCGTCAGGAGCGTGTGCGACTTGCGGTCGCAGATGTAGCACCACCAGTATTCTTGTTTCTCCTGCACACAAATAAACGATGGTAAAGCCCGACCAAAAATATATGACCCTTAGCCATGTTCCAGAAATACATTGAAACCAATTTCTTACAATGGAAATAATTTTAATCATAAGTTTTCGCTGTGGTGGTTTATGAAACTAATTTCTTACAATGACAATAATTTTAATCATAAGTTTTCGCTGTGGTGGTTTAGGTTAAGTGTTGAATATTAAATAATAAATGTCAAAAAATTCCAAAAACGATTCATTGTCCAGAGCGGAACATTATTATCAATGTACATAATAAAATTCTGGGAAAAGCCGATTGGGATATGGAACAATTTCGCTACAAAACATTACAAAATTAACATCAAAACTGACAGGTAAACAAGTCAAAATGACAGTATTCAGACTATACTGACATTACTGACCTGTTGCCATATAAATGAGAATAATAGTGCCCTCTTGACAATGAATATATATTTCTCGTCGGGCTTTAAAACCTGTTGCCTCCCGGCAAAAAAAGCAATCTATAACATTGTTTTGTTATTTATTTATTTAATCTTTATTGCACAAAAGAAACCTTATCGTACAAAAGGCGGACTTAATGCCGTATGGCATTCTCTACCAGTCAACCTTAAGGCGAAGCAGAAAGATTTGTTGGCGGTGCAACTAACAACTAACGAAACTCAAAATTAATATTTTATATAATTATTTTGTCATGTGCCTGGAGATCTCCAGGCTCAGGGAGAACCCACGGCACATCTATATAGTGCCGTCCATCCGCGGGAAGAGGTCTCGCAAGATCGTGACCAGTGGAGGGAGACCCTACGCAATAGAGTAGTGGAGCACGACCATACTCGGTTTGATCTCTTATCCGGCTCTGCCTCTTTTATCTTCAGCCGGGACATTTATTTGTCAGTTATCGGTATTACAAGCCACTTATGTAAGTGCCGCACCTGTAATATTACGGAAGCTGCTTAAATCATCTTTTCATAGATGAGCAAGGCCAGTGATGGCCACAGCACAGCGAATCTCATACTAATCTATGCGCAATTGACCGGATTGGGCTGTTGGAGGGGCGCGGCTTTGTGGATGGCACTATCTATAAGGACGAGATGTCAAACAAATTAACGCATTCTCTATGGATTTTTCACAACACTACTTGGAGGGTGGGAAATAGGCCTGTCCATATGTCATTTTGGCGCTAAACGACGCTTGTCTATGGTAACCACCTGGTGTAGATCTAAGTTGTCATGGTTATTGCATTGCACTGCCACATCGAATCGCCGAAAGCATTAATTTTTTTCAAAATTGCTAAATTACCTTTTTTGTCTATTCAAATATCATAAACCCCTCCATGATGCGTTCAAGAACCGCACATTATGACCGCTATAAAAATAGACTGTTTTGTTAGAACAAATTTCTTATCTGTAAAAATGTTATTATTGCCAAATAATAACATCGAATTCGATAATAATATTTCATTCAAATTTCGTAATCTCTGAAAAACAAAGGAATTTGTTTTTACCTCTATTCTAATATCAGCCGAAGTGACGTTTAGTTCGAAATAAATTGTCAATTTGCAAACAAGTTTGACAAATGTCGCGCGTAAGTAAGATTTCGAACGATATAATAGTTGGGGCCGACTCTAGTTTGTTTCTGAATTTAAAAAAAACTGTGATAGCTGCCAGAAAACTTTTCATATACCAAGATGATACTTCTGTCCGAGCTGGGCAAGCGAATTATAATAATTGCACCATCCAAACTGTAAATAATAATTATTGTTCTAAATATATTTTTTTTCGCCTTTGTTTTCTTATTTTACTAATAATTACTGTTAGTGGCCCTGAACAACGCCGCGATGCCGGTCATAATATGCGGCTCCTGTATGCCTGATGGAGGCTTATGCTATGTGGATAGTTGGATAGATAAGGTAGTGTATGTAACTGTACATAATTAGGCATTAAAACACTCGTGTGATGTTATTATGAAACTCGCCTTCGGTTCGTTTCATAAACCCAAACTATCATATAATTCATATAGAACTCATGGTATTTTTTAGTTGCAGACAGTGGGTGAAAGTAATTGGCACTGAAGAACTAGCCTACGTTCCAATTGAGAAGTTGAATCAATTAAAATTTCTTTGTGGTGACCACTTTCAACCCAAAGATTTTAACCGAAAGAAAAGTCGTCTAAAGAGATGGTTAATATACTTGAAGCAACATAACTTTATACTTTTTTTATTTTATTTAACTCTAGCCCTACCCACTGCGGAATAAGCGCATGGACGTCGTAGTGACCCCAATTGTTAATAAAGGAGCATGCATTATTAATGTGTGGTGTTTTAGGCCAGAAACATCTCACGTAATTAATTGACGCTCTCTAACTGAGATTTTTATAAACATGGAACCCACGACGTCATTGATCATCATTTATCGATATCGATATCGTTAACCGTACTACATCAAAGTTACACCCTATCGCGCTGTTATGCCGGCATTACCTATTTCCTTTTTTTATTTTATTGTGGTACAGAATGTTTGCCAAACTCTACGTCAATGTCATGCAATGACAATATCACTGGCATTCAAAACTTAGTTCGAAGTCTCTTAGAACGTAGTGGTTATATTCTCTTTGGAGAATAATAGCATTTCGGTTGCGGCAACGGTCGAGTGAGGTCGTTACGTAACTTTTAATTAAAATATATCACACATATAAGTTCAGCATATTTCAGTGACTCATACTTGGATTAGTAATATAATTTCTCGATGTAATCTTAACGCAAGTTCTCCATTATTCTGTGGCACGACTGAAATGGCAAACAATACGGCCTAGAAAACGTACCTGCGGGTAGTACGGACAGTGCACTGGATGCGAGCTTCGGGAGCGGCCCTCCAGTCGCTCCCGCTTGTGGAGTCGCTTCTGGAACTTGTCCCACTGATCGTCATCTTCGCCCGAAGATTTACGCGACTCTTCGGATGCGGAATCGTGCGATTCTGAGGATTCCGTGTCGCTTTCGTCTGCTGATTCTTCATCTGGAATCAGATTTATTACTATTGTAATTACATTTAATACCGACTCGAAATTTTGTGGAGATTTCACTTCGGATGCTCTAGTTTCCTATGCGCTGATTTCAATCTTATAAAAGTGGCACTGTGCCCTAATTGCAAATAACATACATACATAAACTCACGCCTGTATTTCATGTGTGTTGGGAACACACATGAAATTTAATTCTAGTGCCACATTTTGCAATTGTAGGTTAAAAGATGCGAGAAAATGTAGTATTGCAGTGATAGGTTGTTAGCCCATCGCTCCCAACACACTACAAACCGGTTCCCATAGTCGCATTGCAAATAAGGTTTTGAATATTTCAATTTTACAAGACTTGCATTATTCAAACAATAAAAAACATAATATGTAGTCAAGACCTCGGATATATTACTTTTTCTACATGAATAATTAATTAACAGTAACAATGTTAATCCACCAAACTAGGTTTTAATGATCCAGCTGCTATCTCATCATTTTGTAGTTTAAATTCATTGCCAATTTTAGTAGCTCTACTTATTAGTTGTTATTATTACCTAAGACCCGAAGTATTCAAATATAGCTAATAATATAACATATCAAATGACAACCATTCATGGCAATCTGATAAAAAAAACAATTAAGAAAATTTAATCAATAAATACCAAACAAAAATAAAATTTATTTCAATGTCATCAACACTGACAGGTTAAAAAGAATCACTATACGTACTATTGACATTTGGATAAATCGACAACGATAAAAATGGTTTAAGTACCTTCATCATCCTTCTTCTTTGGTTCCTTAACTTTCTTGGGTTCCTTAGATTCCTTGGCTTCTTTCGGTTCCTTGTTCTCCTTGTTTTCTTCGGGCTTCGGCGCTTCCTGGACAGGCTTGGCTAGTTGCTTCGCTGGAGCTTGTTTCTTGCCCTATTACGTGAAGTATACGCACATGTAGTGCAGATCTAATTAATAATTAATATTAAGCTCACACATGTAATGGGCCCCACAGTCTATAATAAATTACCAACGGAAGTAACCGAAGCCCCAAGTTTGCATAGTTTTAAGCGTCGCTTAAAAAACTGGCTTATTGAGCGCCCGTTCTACAAATACGATGAGTACATAATGTACAAATAATTAGGTTAATTTACGATCTGTGTAATACTGATGATTCTTTCGTTTCTATATGCACTATAATTGTAATAATTATGTAATGACATTGAGGGTTGACTAATTATTTTTCCGTACAATGGAAATATTAATTGTTTTTTTTATTACTTTATTATTGACATGTAAATTGGTTTTATAAAATAAATGACTATAACTATGACTATGACTATTACACAAATAAATATTATGGGACAATCTTACACCAATTGAACTAGATTTATGATAAGCTCAATAAGGCTTGTGTTATAGATACAATGTTTGCGGCATAGAAACTTACCTTCTTAGCCGGTGCTCGCTTAGCTTGCTTCATCCATACAGGCCGTTTCGAAACTTCCTTTTTGTCCTTGTCATTCTCTTCGGCTTTGTCATTTTCACCCTTTTTAGAGTTGTCACCGTTGCCTTCTTCATCCTCCCTGTTGCAAAGAAGTATTTAAGATCGATACCATTGTAAATTGAGCCTAAAGCCGTTATAATTACACTTTCAAGTCGTATATTCAAATATACTAAAACATAATTAGTGTTATCGAACTTCTAATGTGAACTTTATGCGAGAAACAATTTAAAATGTACCTTTTCTGAATTGGGGCTATTCTGTGTAGTAATATTATCCACAATATGTATAAACAATAAAATATCTGCATATTTGCAACAATTTCAAACTACACTTTTAAAGAAAATTCGTATCATAAAACAGCAGTTGCACCACATAACAACCACGTACATTTTACATGTAAAATAATATGAGTTTTGCTTCGACCCCGTACTCTCTAAAGTGCTTTTAACATAGCTTGGGTACGGTGACAGGAGTAACAGTTGTCATTTCAGTACAAACTATATCATGTTTAATATTTAAGGTTATATATTGTACTGGTATGATCTATGATAGCTATATGACAACTGTCAACAAGCTATGTTAAAAACAATCAAAATAACATAATTTCCTTCCCAATGCATAATAAGAGGGAACCAGTTGAAAAATGAATCGAGTAAAGCTTTTATAGCTCACTTAAGTAGCATGGCTGAGGATCGACGCACCGAAAGGTCGCTGGTTCGAATCTAGCTAGAAGCAAAGCAATGAATTATTACATTTTACCCCTAAGCCGTCTTCTCCTGGAGAAAAAAATAAACAAAAGCATTCTTTGGTAATGAGCCCTGGGATCCCAGGGACTGGTAATCGACGTATAATTATAAAAAAATAATCTTTACTTCATTGTGTTCTTCTCTTTGATGCTCGTATCACCGAACAGCTCCTTCATATTGGTCCTCTTTAGGAACACCGTCACGGTGACGATGGCGCCCGCCGTCACAACCGTTGAATTCTCATCGTCAATTACTGAAAAAAATTAAAAATAAAGTTCCGCAAAATATTTCTTCTTCTTTCGGATCCTCCGGCGTCAAGTATTAAATGGGGAAACAGTCCAAAAAAAAATTTTTTTTTAAATCTCTTGAAATCCCATATTCAAATAAATGACAATGGAATTTGTAACAATGGTTACGATTTTCATTTTTTCGAAATTCAAATGAAACAAAACAAAGTGCTGACTGCACCTAAGGATTATGAGCTAAAACGGGTAGAATCTTTCTGGATTACAAAAACACTAAATAAACCATTTGAATTTGGTTGGATTTTTAAAACATTATTTTTAAATGTATAGAAGTGGCGCTGAAAAATAAATTTCATGTGTTTTGCGGGTTCTGCCTACGCTTTTTAGGAACACAGGCGTGAGTTTGCACTAACTAAAATAACATAAAGGTTTGTATTTATAAAAATATATATATACCTTCAGTATTAACTTGGAAATGTATATAAGGCATATTCCCCAACACTTTCATGACGTCATCATATTGTTTATCGTTCAGGAACCTCATCACCTGTCTCCTATCATCGCCAGGCAACTGAGCGAGCTGAAGCAACGACTTTATGTGCTTCTTCCTGTTTGTGAAGTATTTCAAGTGGTCTTCGGTGATGTATGGCAGTTGGAGTAACGGGGATTTGTATTCCCAGAGCCCTTGTACTATCATTGGGGAGAGTTTCATACAATTTTCAATAGTCTCTATGGTCGGTAGACGGGGTACTGAAAAGAAAAGTCGGATTATAAACGTGTAATGTATCGCTGGGAAGTAAGTATCTTAACAGCTTTTGTTATTCAAACCCCATGGCTCCATCATTTTGAAAAAAATCCTAAAACTGGATCGACAAAAAAGATCCATACTATTATCGAACCTGATTACAAAATTTGACGAGGATCGGTTGAGGAATGCGACCTGCAAAGGAAAACAGCCGGATGGCCATCCGGAAATCCACCCGCCCGACATACGAAAGCATTTTTGTCCAAGCTGAAACGGAGACCCTCGATCACTTCGCTCACTCGGTCAATTACTATATTATTTCAAAAGACTAACACAGCAACACATACTCCTCTCGCAAGCGGTAGGGCGGGTAGGCAGAGGGTTTGTCCTTGTTTTTCTCACCTAGATGGCCCAAGGCAGAAACTAGTCTAGTTAATGGTAAAGTTACAAATAATGACTTACTCCTCCGCGCATAAGCGAGCGCGATCAACTGATTAACGCAGTTGACCATTTCCACAATAAGGTCAGGACATCGTGAGACCACATATCGCCGATCTGCATCTAGAGCTTCGCTGGGAAGGCGCATGCGAGACAGGTGCGCATGGAGCAACGCTCTCGCTTTAATGCTGTATGGTCGGCACAGTGGCTGTTCCTTGTTCTTCTCGCCGAGGTTTGGGAGCTCGCGGAGAAGCTAAAAAATGGGCGTCAGAACCAATAAGACACATTCAGTTGGAGATAATAGTCAGCAGTTAATGAACACTGAATACTTAATATGGATCACGTTTTCTATATGTCGGAAATAAATAGGTTAGTGTTAAAAGTGCAATATGTATTTAGAAATTCATGTCGACATATTTTAGTTCAGCAAACTCATCCGCAGTAAGAAATTTCAGAAGTCCCGTACCATTTTCTATAAGAACGGCAAAAACAATCACGTTTGTTGTATAAGAGCCATCTTAAATATTTAATTTATTCTGTTTTTTAGTAGTTGTTGTTATAGCGGCAACAGAAATACATCATCTGTGAAAATGTCAACTGTCTAACTATCACGGTTCATGAGATACAGCCTGGTGACATGATGTACATTGTGCGGCATGATGAATCAATTGAAGCTCTTTATGCCTCGGTAACCCGCAATTTAATAATACTCGCATGCCTCCTAGTAAATAAGGCTTAAATATGGCGCCGGCAGCAGTCATCCCATAGAAACTTGTCACTCTCCATACAATCAGATTTTAATAAATACCGCTTACTATTACAGATGGTTTGGTACAACCCGCCTTAAGTGTAAAAACCGGCCAAGTGGTTGTCCAATCACGCACAATGAAGGGTTCCGTACCGACACTTACTAGTTCAGTTTCAATATTTTAAACTTCATAATTTGGAAATTAGAGGGGTTAGGGGGGTGAGGGCACAGTTTTTATGACGTTGACAGCTGATATCTCACCAACGATTGACTTAAATGGAAAAGTTTTTTAAAAATCTCCATATCAATATTAAATAATGTGCGTTCAATTTCTTTTTTTCATTACATGTATTATATATTTTTGTAATTTCACATCAGCTGTGACATACGGACGGAAGGACGGACAGACATGACTAAACTATAAAGGTTCAGTGTTCGCTGTTTTCGGCTACGGAACCCTAATAAAACTTACCATAGGCACTTCTTCATTGTCAGTGATCCTCTCAATGACCTCGGAGTTGTGTCTGCGGTCGAACTCGCAGGACGCCGCGAGGATCATGAGCGCGCGCTTGAGTGGCATCGACGGCGTTTTGTGGCAGAAGTAGAAGTACATCTGGGTCGTGTCGAGCAGCACTTGCTCACCGGAGTAACGTATGGAGCGGTACCACCAGGTACCAACCTGCAAAATTTTAGATGTATATTTACATACTTTGTTGTGATTGGACTCACTCAATAATACCTAGGCTAGATGACAAAAATAATTTCATGCCATTCAGGCATAATTTATAGACAATCCAATGTTTGCATGGGACCAACTACAATTAGAGCAACACAAGACGAAAATGAGAGGCAAAGTACAGCATAGCTAACGAGCACTGAAAACGCTCCATACTGATCGACAGCTAGATGTGACGTCACGCCTTCGTAGCCTCGTAATACCGTTGTATGGAAAAAAGGGAAATTTGCCGTTTTTGCCGTGAAATATTGCGTTAATGGACATAGTTGCCAAACTATTTCTTTTTTATTGAAATATGAGAACTCTATTGGTAACTTTCAATTTACATTTAGCCAATAAACAAAAATAACCGGTCATTGGCGCACGAAGGGTTCCGTACCATTATATATAAAAACGGCAACATAAACATGTTTGTTGTATAGGAACCCCCTTAACTATTAATTTTATTCTGTTTTTTAGTATTTCTTGTTATAGCGGCAACAGAAATATAGAAATGCGGTTCATGAGATACAGTACAGCCTGGTGACAGACGGACAGACAGAAAGCGGAGTCTTCTAAAAAAAGATCATTTTTGCGCAGGCACGTATCCAGACTTTTGGTTCGGAAGTGGGGGGGGGGGGGGCAAACATTGAAACAACCATGGGAACTATGTAAAAATCGCTGTAATCACTACTGGCTAAAAACGTTTTCGGGGGTGGGGGGGTGGGGGGGGGGGTGGTAAATCCCAACTATCCCCCCCCCCTCTGGATACGTGCCTGTTTTTGCGTATGTTTATAGTCCCATATCTTTTTAGGATTTTAATTAATTTGTATAATTTACTATTTATTGTAATAATTTGATGGTTTTCTATCCATATAGCCACACTACTGGCTAAAAACGTTTTCGGGGGGGGGGGGGGGGGATAAATCCCAACTATCCCCCCCTCTGGATACGTGCCTGTTTTTACGTATGTTTATAGTCCCATATCTTTTTAGGATTTTAATTAATTTGTATAATTTAGTATTTATTGTAATAATTTCATGGTTTTCTATCCATATAGCCACACTATGTTAGAAATTGTAACGTGCGTCATCTGCCCTATTGTACACTTTACTAGTACAATTTGAAAGTCACAATTATTAAATTACTAATCAGTATTATTCATATTATTTTGTAATGACTCATTTTAAGACAATCACTGCTAGAAACCCGCCTAGCGAGCACTGTGTAACTTTTCTCAGATGACTGACTATTGCTATAGGTAGGTGACTTCATCGGTTTCAGGGGTATAATCTTGATAATCCAGCAGTCAAAATGTTAAATTAGTATTTTCTTAGCAAGAACGACTTCTTGCTGGTAACCAATAATGTTTTTTCTGTCCCCTGTATGTTGTGATGTTATTTTGGATGTATGTAAATGATAATATGGCGTAATAAAACAAAATTTAACTTACAACAGTAGGCAAAGCCACCATGAACACAAGGGCGTAGAGACCGAGCACCCAAACACTGTTCTCCTTTTCCACAATCCAGCTTGGCAACGCTATACCGAAGCTCATCGCCCCGGGGCCGTCGGGGTTGCCATACTTCTCCCAGTTGCGACGCGCCTCGTCGTCTGTCAGGGCCTACAAAATACCATTGTATTACACACCATGTATAGCATAGTCATAAAAGACTTGGTCACGCCGGAATGTATGATAACGTCCCGTCGGCGTCGCTAACCCGTTACTGTAGGTTCCGGCGCGCAGTGGTCGTGCACTCAACGCGTCACGCGCGCTGTGACCAAGTAATTAAGGGTAGGGTGAGACTGATATTCAATTTGGCAACTTTTAATAAATGCCAGAAACCTTTTGGTATATAGTTTGAAGTTTGTAGAGAAATACAGAATAGTGACATCACAATTTGTATGTTCAAGCAGTAACCATTTTTGGATATTAATGCAATTCCAAAATATATTTAACTCTTTGAATGTCATTTGTGATAGATAGAAGAATATGAACCTTAGTGTAAACTGTAAAGTATGAAGGTGACTCTATACTCTATATGCCATAACACCTAAGCACCTATAGTTATTACTGGCATTCTTGGTGTCCAAGGGTTAAAATAGTAACAATAAGTTGAGGCAGAGTTTTTTAAGCATTTTGTTAGTGGAGCTGTAAACATTATGTATATTGTTTATTGAATAAATGAACTATGAACTATTATGTTCAGTAGGTAGTATGATTTATCATCCTTCAGGATGAAATCACGAAGATTGTCATCCACCAACTTATACATAAAACCAAAGTAGGAGTATGTTTAATATACTGATAACAATAATCCATTAATTCTTACATCATTACAATTACTATTTGGTAGCATGTCTAATTATAATTACCATGGTTTGATAAATATATCTTGAAATAAATTCAGTAAAGTTATAGGTAATAGTGAAAAAAACCTTTTCCACAGGTCAAGTGATGTTAAATCATTGTCATAAAAATTTTGGCAGGGAAAAATAAATCTGTAAAAATGATCACCCACAGTTTGCTGAGACATTGTGCTTTAATTTTGGGGCAATATATTTCTGATGAAACTCAAATAAGGATTCTCACCTGGTAAGCTTTAGTAAGCTTCATGAAAGCTTTTTCGTCACCTGTCTCCTTGTCTGGATGCAATATAAGAGACTGCTTACGATAAGACTTCTTGATTTCCGCCTGAGTAGCACCCGGAGGCAGCCCCAATATATCATAAGGATCAAAATTAGACATTTCATAATCAAACTGAGACACTTTATATGCTAAAAAGGCGAGTAACACCCATCCCAAAATTATTGTGAGTTTAATAAGGAAGTTTTTTAAAGATTTGTAAGGCTGGGATTGCTCTATTATTGACTGTTTTTTTATACAATTTGGACACTGGCATTGTTCTGCTAGTTTTTCTGGATCTGAAACAAAAAAAGCATAAACAGATTTTTTGATATTCTTTAAAGGAACAAGTAATCATTAAATTAGATATGATTAGCATGATAACAATTTTACAATGAACCTCATAAAAAAATTGTCCTTTCAACAATGGATAATTAACCATAAAAATTGTTTGTTGAATAAAATGTTGTTATAACAGTCAAAATAGCACATAGCTACTAAAATTTGAAAAAGCTTAGCTAAGATTCATATTTGGAATAAATAGATACCTAATTATCTATCTATAATGTATATTGTTTTGAAAAAATGACACCTTATGGAGTTCCTTACGCCATTCTTCTCGAGGCGGAGATATAATTTACGAACCAGTGTTAGTTTTTGACATTCATAGGTGCATGTAATATGCCTAAATTGAAGAATAAATAACTTTGTCTTTAAACTATAAAATGAATTGATAACTTTTGTTTCACAATTGTATTGGAGTACTAGTATGTTTTTTAGCTCATTCCTCTTTATCCCATACTGATGACATGAAACAACCAGAACTTAAGATGTACTGGTACATTTTGTCCATTGGAACAGGGCTAAGTCACAGCAACCAGTTATTACTGATGGAAGTTTCTAAACAAATTTCGAATAATGTGAAAGCTAAGCAGCAGGCGTGGCTAGGCGCCATCCAGTGATGATTCAGACACGATGAATCCCTGTAATAGCAACTGAAAATGGTTGGAACTTGTCAACTACCAAAGTAATCAGATGTTTTTGATTAGAATGAACAAGTTAGCGCAGTGTGCAGCCGCCGTGTCAGTCGAACATTAACGTGTTCGGCCGACGGATCCGTTCGTCGCGCGACAAACCTATTGACATAACGGTACAGCGGCCCAACTAGGGAGTAGGGACACATTACGAGTCACGTCGGCACCAAAATATGGAACAACCATTAAATACTCATTAACAAATGCATTTTAACATCGCATTATAGAGAAAACATGTATAAAGCGTTACCTTCTTTTCTTTTCCTAGGCCAATAGTAAAACGTGGCCGGCACTAATATTAAGGCGAGGAATGATAACACAAAATAAAAGAATGTGGATCCACTCTCATCATATTCAAATTTTTGGCCTCCCATCTTTGTTATATTAATTCATTTGTGAAGAAAATGAAAATCACTACACGCAACACGAGCTCTGTAGCGGAGACGTGTCATTAAATGTCATTGTCAAAATGCTGTTGTCATTTGTCATGAAACGGTTTAAGTAGACGCGTTTAGTGTGTAAATTCAATTAAAATCAGCATTTAAAATTGTGTCTTAAACAGCGCCACCACTAAAATGACACCTTGTCATTATATATTTTTAATGAATTTAATGTTTTGACAGCATCTAAATCTAATGCACGTAATGCACATTCAAAAATAACACTACACATTATTATGAAACAGTAAAGCAAAAAAATATAACGTAAGTAGAACTGTGCTTCTGATAATAACACAGTGCTATTAGTTTCCGAAAATATCTATTACATATTATATTACGCAGTGTGTATTTGTAATCAGACATGAATGTTTCGTATTTTTTGGCAAAAGGCCTTCATGTTTGTTTTTCATTGAAATATTTGTAAACTGCGACCGATTTCCTGTTGAACTTCGCTTCGTTGTTTCATTACATGATTACGATTTGCAGATGGCTACAAAAACTATTGCAAGTGCCACTGTAAGGGCTGTGAAAAAAAGGTTATTGCCGTCTCGTGCTGCGCTCGTTCTGACTCCCACTGCAGTGAACAAAATCAAAGAATTAATGGCCAAGGAAGAAGCTAAAGGGTTCATTGGGCTCAAAGTTGGTGTTAGGCAAAGAGGCTGTAATGGACTATCCTATACATTGGATTATGCAAAGACTAAGGAGAAATTAGATGAAGAAGTGAAACAAGATGGAGTCACGATTATTATAGATAAAAAGGCACAGTTAACATTATTAGGTTTGTATTGATATTGTTCAATAATAACTATTTGTACTCAAGTGGCCTTTTGGGCTACTCAGGCATTGTCACACAGTGATACTCTCCAGCATTCATCCCTTTTGTGCCAACATACTTCTTGGAAGTGAGGTAAAGGAAACTTAAATGTCTATGTATGTTATTTCTTATGGAATTAACAAGACAAAAAAGGTAGTTTAAATTTCCATATATAACTCCAACAGTACATATTTACTCAAAGATTTGAACCCATGCCAATAGTTTCATAGACAGATTCACTAATATATTATAGCCTGTCATTTATAACTTTTTTTTCTTTACAGGCACTGAAATGGATTTTGTAGAAAACAAATTATCAGCAGAGTTTGTGTTTAACAATCCAAACATCAAGGGAACATGTGGATGCGGAGAATCTTTTAGTATATAGAACAAATTTATTAGATGGAATAAAGTAGGAAATAGTTTAGACAAAGTCAAAAATCAACTTAACAATCTCTTTAATCTCTTTGCAGCCTTGTACTTATTTGACGGGAAAATGCATAGCATTCAGCTATAGAAAAGGTGCATTTCATTATATAGATGACTTCTAATATTTTGTGTCAAATAAGTCCCCCTGTATTCAATAATATCCAACAATATGATACAAGAGAATATGAATAAAAAAATTAAGCAAGTTGAATGTTATCGGATAAATGAAATAGGTTCATCAGGCTTTTTAATGTAATCTAGTAGAAGCTCATATAAATTATCTGTTGCAAAGCTTTTTGTCACAATCATAAGATTCAGTATAAACAACTGTATTAATTGATATGTATAATTAATTTAGTTAATATCAACATGTCTTAACAGTATTCCCTGCTAAAGCTGAAACCTTCAAAATGTATATATTTTTTAACACTATAAATCACGATTGCAAATCTATGTGGCTTAAAATAAAAATCATTAGTGATACCAACTTAGTTGGGGATTCAATGTATATTTTTGTAATATAATTTATATAAGTTATTTGACTTATTTGTTTAGCTTTAGTTAAAGAAGGAACTTTTTTAATTTATCAAGTTACCTCTGTGTTATACTATAAACTCAAATAGATTGAACCTCTGAACATGTTGTTTTTTTTATTATTATTGTAGATACTTCGACATTTGACCATAGTGTGAAAACAGTGAAAAGCATAAGAAATGATTATTATTTCCTTAGGCTTCTCTCTGACATGTAACTCATGTACATACATTTGTACTTGTACAATACCATCTAAGTGTACCATTTAATTATATGTATAGAGCAGACATCCTCTAGCTCATGTTACGAAGATTAAAAATGTAAAAGTGACCATTTAATAATATGATTAATAAAATTAATGCCTTATTGAATCGATCTCGGCGGTGCCAACTGCTAATGCATTATTAAATTTAAGAAACTGATAATTTAAAGTCACAGAGACAGAGGAATATTTTAGAGGCAAAATAGCTGTAACAATTTTTTAACAGTCTTAGGACAAAATCGTATGTCTTTATTTATTTAAGTATCTTTAAAACCAATGTATCCACATTAAAAAATTAACTGGGATTTTTCTATATTACAATGTTGTATCATACTATGCCTATTTCTGAATCCGGGTTCAGAAAAGTGTCGCATCTCCAGGGCAGCTACCGCGAACGGCATTCGAAGTTTTCCCTCTCCGTCGCACTTGCAAGTTTGCACATAACTGCGACAGAGAGGGAACACTTCGTTTGTAGTTCGTGGTAGTACTACAGAGGGGCTACTACGAACTTCGAAATCGAACTTCGTATCGTGCCATCCCTTTCACTCAAATACTATATAATACGAGAGTGAAAGGGACGGCACAATACGAAGTTCGGAGTACAGTCCCAGGAGTGCTACCTACAAAGAAACATAATGACATATAATCTACCTACAAACAAACATAATGAGAATAAAACGATAAAACCAAAATAAAAACATAACAATAACATGTGGATGGTAATTACCGGGCTCGGCAAGCTAATGAGAATTTGAAATCACAACCTCTTGGCGGGGAAACTATCGTGTCCGCCCGCTTTAGTGCTGAATGTTTGGAAAATTTAAACGATTTCTAATTTGTGCTTAACATGGTTTACGACAATTTTGAGCTTTCGATTTTATACTCACAATAAATAGTTAAATACAAATTAAACATATATATATATATCTAAAAAGGTATCGTTGCCTCTCTTTCACTCTTTTGTGAACGTAGATTTTTCTGGAAACTAGACTGAACGCATCCATGAGAGAGAAGTACAAACATCTTCCATACCCCTCGCACAAATAACATGGAGGCAGTGCTGTAGAAACTGACTTGAGCGTATTTGTCTTTGTTTACGTGTAGAATTAATGAAAGCGGAAAACTGTGGATGTAATAAGTGTATAAACCAGCATCCTTCTGTGGGTTATGAAATTTCTACAAAGACATTCTTACAGAGTTACTGCGGAAGACTAAAATTTGTGAAATGAATAACGGAGACATCGGGGGGTCCAGAGGTAGAGGTCGCGGTTGGCAGCAGCCGGAAAACCAGCCACGGGAGCTTCGCCGCCCGAGGAATGTCGGGGAGGAAGTTAAAGGTAACATATTGCTTAAAAACTGTACTTTCTCATAGCGACCCAGTGCGGGATGACGTCGCCATACTCGACCAGTTAACTGCGTTTTTCATTCAAGACATCAGGTGAAAGTAAGGATTTCAATTTCTAATGACGTCGACTTAATTTGACAGAAGGAAGACGGCCGCGGATGGCTTTCGGTATTTTCCGAAGTTCTTGATCAATCTTCATAGTTATTTAAATGTGTTTATGGTACATGCTAATGTCCTCATTTTGTATACGTACCTACGTAATTATCAAGAATTTAGTGCCGCGGTCAAAACCTGTGATTTAATTTCTTTGTGGGAGCCGCATGTGTCCAAATCTGCATATCACACAGGATCTTTAAAAAAACTTGAGTAAGCATTCGATTTATTTGTTCATAAAGTAGTTAACAAATGATTAATTGCATGGAAAAAAAGAAGTTAAAAATGTGATAAAATGTATACCCTTAAATAAGGATACCCCCCTTGGATGAGCCACATCAAACTTGTTCCAAATCAGACTTTGGATTATGGTTGCCACATGTGATAAACATCATGGATACGTTAATTGCTTATCTAAAATGTAATATAGCTAGAAAAACAGGTTAATTAAATACAACATCTTATAGCAGTTGGCCAACTAGTTTTGAGCAACATATATGAATGCTTCTTGTGTGAACATAATGTTGACATAGTCGACTGGCCAGAATAGATATTTTATTATACACTTATAAATTTCAATTTGTAACTTCCACAGAAAACTTATGTTTTTATTCAAAAAACTGCTATAGTCACTAGTTTAAACAGATTTAAAGTTTGTTTGGCATAATCTGCCCTGATAGCATGATTCAGGTACAACATTTATTGTCCGACAGACTGACATAGACATAATCATGCAAGCTAGACTGCTACACATTTATCTAAACTTAACAGAAGATACATTAACTTCTTTGAATGAAGACATCAAGGTAAGTTACAATATCTCAGTACCTGTGTTCATATTATCAGCCTTGTGTTCAGACTTCTTAATTGTAATCAAATGTTTGTGTCTTGCTTTTCTTCTGCAAGTCTGATTGCCTCTCGGCAAAGGCCTCCTCCAGCCTTTCTCACTCATGTCTGTTGCATGAGATTCTGTACCATGTCTTTTATCTCTAAGGACACTAATCATTCAATGACACTATTTAACTGCCACCTGGTAATATGTGCAAAAAATGATTTATCTAACATGTTCTTTCACTAGTGGAGGCACCCAAGTCGAACCTCTCTGCGGAGGCGAAGGAATGGTACCCACCAAACTATACCCCGCAGACATATGTAGCTGACCCAGCCCCCTATAGACCCCAGAGCTTCTCCGTTCAGAACCGCCTTCGGCAGGCGCAGGACCAAAACCCGTACAACTTTGACAACATGTCATACTCACTTGAAGAAGCTGAGAACATGGACTTGAGGGTAAGTCTACTAAACTTACTCTTAAACTTGCTGGTTTATTTTTCCTATTTCTTTTTTTATACATCTAATTTGTTATTTATCGATTTGGGCATACAAATGTTAGAAAAATGTGTTTGTAAGATACAAAAGCATGTGTAAAAACGACATTATAAATAGTAGTCTATCCAGGCGCGGATCCAGGATTTGGTTCTGGAGTGGGGCACCATCCGATTAGCGAAAGGTGTGTGGGGGGGGCACTTTATATGAAAGGCCTGCTTCAGGCGGGGAGGGGATTAATTGTCCCTGTTGCCTCCCCCCCATACGCGCGCCTGCGTCTATCAATTTTTAAATAGTAAAATTTTAATATGATATAGGTATGTGACAGAAAATCTTGCTATAATTTTCTGAACTATTCTGAACGTTATCTTACTCTACAATGTATCGTACAGGAGAACATCGGCAACCTGATAACGGTGATGTGCGAGATAACTTTCGACCCGGGCAAGTTCGACACCCTGTGCGGCCCGCTGGTGGACTCGTTCGCGAGCATGCTGCACGAGCGCAGCCACACGCGTCCTCTCATCGAAGCCATCATTAACCAGGTAACTCGACATTATTATCTGGGGTTAGTATAGATATTTTGACACCAAATAATAAAATCAATATGTTATTTTCTTCAAGAAAGTATTCTTAAATGAAATTGCGAATAAAGTAACCCAAAAAAATAATAATTACATAAATAAATAAATAAATATTAGAGGAGACACACAAATCGAACTAGCCCCACAGTAAGCTCAAGAGGGCTTGTGTTATGGGTACTAGACGACGATATATTTAATAGATATAAATACTTAAATACATAGAAAACATCCAAGACTCAGAAACAAATAATAACATTTGTAATTCTTCAGAGTTTTAAGTGGGGGCGTATTCTGTCCTTTTTCCACAAAACGCACCTTTGTATTAGAACCATCGTCATTTACTATTATGGCGCTCGAGATCAATGACGTCACTGATCTGTCGCGCCTTCTCTCTTTAACCAGAACCAGCAACATTAAAAGAGTCAACAACCCTATTCCCGGCCTGTCTAGCCCTCGCCTCGTTTCACTGCGATCATTGCTGATCTACTGTGATTGCTACATATCACACTACTCGGTCAAGTCCTGAAAACTGCGAAATGGAATGGAACTTGCAGGATTTTGCTGAACTCGAGACATTTAATTTCTTCAGGGCACATGACGTTACCTTGACTTGATATCTGGCGTAATCTAAGGCAAGCACCATGAAAATGGATCCTAGAAATGTCTGACATCATCAAATCTACTAATTTTATGCAGAGAGCAGCTCATTTGATCCATAATCGCTTTATACAGAGGAATGTAGTTGTAGGCCACAGACATTCCACAGAAAATGAAAATGAAGATCGAGTCTGCGGTAGATTTGGTGATCTAATAAGGCAAAGCAACTGAGTTTAGATGCCACGTACCACCCAACATTTATGAAAACCATACATGTTTCAGTTCTTCAGACCTTAAACATAATAACTGTTCAGTGTTCTGTGATCAAAATACTTTATTTTGTTACTTGTTTAACTAGTGAAATCTATTCGCAGTTATTATTATTTGTTCTTTTAACACTTTCACTACCAAGCACCCGCCAAGCGGGCACTGCGTAACTTTTCTCAGATGCCGGGCTGTCGATATAGGTAGGTTGCTACATCGCTCTCTGAAGTGCAAGTCTTTAAGGTTGAAGAGGCCTTACAAGATTTAAAAATGTTTTGATATCAAATTATGACAAAAGTGTTGATAATATCAATAAATTCAGTAAAGTGATTAACGGATACGATGATTTTGTTAAAGTTTTAGATAGTAACAGAGCCATTTTTTGATTCTATTGTGAGTAATTTAAGTGACAAAAAAAGGGTTTTTAACTTGAAAATGGTCGATTTAGACTAATGTTTGAAACAATATTTCTGAATAATAAATCCAATAAATACATTTAAAATTTGACATTAGGTTGTAATAGTTTAGATAGTAACGCTGAGAAAATGTCAAGATACGTGTCAATGCAAACAGAAAATGGCCTAAATAGATGAGCGTTTTTGGGGTTCAGTACCCAAAGGTTCCAAACGCGCCCTTTAGAGAATTTCGAATTTTTCTGGCAATTAATGTATACTTTTTTTGTAGTCAATCGGCGAGCCTAACTTCCGCTACAACGGCGCCCGTCTATGCTCCATGTACGATTCGCTTGCCCCGCCCGAGGAGTCCACCTTCCGCGCGTGCCTGCTGGAGCGCTGCTCTGCCGAGGAGAACAAGATCATCACCGGCCTCGAGACGTCGGAGGAGAACGTGCGCGGGTTTGCAATGTTCCTCGCCGAGATATACACGCAGCTCGAGGACAGCCAGGTGAGAATAGAATACCTACGCTTTATATAAACTACTAACTTTTGTCCGCGTAGAACTCTGTCATCGCTTTAGAATTTTAATTGCTATTCTTTTATATTTCAGGGGCTTACCTTGTTATCGCTCTTCTATACAAACTTCCACCCCCTTAAGGGATGATTTCTGTGTTCTTCCCTGTGACTGAAACTAACTACAATTTCATCTAAATCGGTTCAGCGGTTTAAACGTAAAGTAACAGACAGATTAACACACTTATTAGTATGGATCACGACACATAATAAAGTAACGCTGAACTGAGGGTATCCACGGAACGGGTGGTCTCACAAGGAGCTAAACACCTTCGTATCGTGTCTCTTTAACATCATGTTTAAACTGTCATACAAAATTTTCAATGAGTGAAAGCGACAAAGTACTAAAATATCCAGCTATTTATGAGGCTGTCTGTACCATAGCTGAACTGACGAGTATCCTCGCTACTCAGTGAGACGATATTAATGAGGACGTTTAACGCAAACATAAGGACCTTTTAAGCATATGGTGACTCTGATTTTCGGTGGTGATATATGTGGACAATCTTACACTTGTTGATTATTTTATCTCACTTTAACATACAGATTAATTACAATGAGGGCCGATTTTCCAATCCCCAGATAAAAGTATCTGCCAGATAAATGTTAGCTCTGTCCTTTTCTTTCATATGACATTAGAAAGTGACAGCGATAATTTTAAGTGACGGATAATTTTATCTGGTCTCATATTTAACAGACTAACCTTACTATGGCATGGGCATTTATTGGGTATGCTGCCTTAAGATATAAGATAAGTTCATGACACTAAATGTTATCATTGTAATTGTATGTAAAAGACCCCTTGAGGTCTACTTGCAGAATAAATTGGGACTTAGGTCATCCACCAGCCCATCTTCCTGCATCCATTATCATCGTTACTCGAACGCTTTTTTTTCACGCAGGGTGGAAGGATCCGGTCACTGGGAGAGAGTCTGTGCAAAGTGCTGCTGCATCTGCTGGACACTGGCAATGAAACCAACATCAAGTCAGTCTGCCAGCTGCTTAAAGTGAGTTATTCATTCATGCTTTTTTTTAACCAAGTAAATGGAAGGTGTCCGCTTCAGCTTCGACAGTAAATGGTTTTTCGGTTGTTCTCCTCTACAGGTCGCATTTCTCAACCGGTTTTCGTGAAATTTTGTGAGAGTATTTTTTACATTTCAAAAAAAGAATGCAATTGCGAGGTCAAAGAGCCACTAGTATATATTTTTAGCTGTCTACTTGGTTTTTTTATTGCCCACAATTTACAAGTACTAACTGGTAGGTTATCTCACCAGAACCCGCAGCGGTTTATATGCCGAGTACTTCGCTATGCGTATGTCGTTCGTTTGTTGCATAATCAGATGGAGCCGTGGGAATACACTATTATATAAATAGCTTATAGCATTAGCTGTCTTCGTGACTCCACCCGCATTTTATAAACAAAAAAAGAGCCGCTTAATTAAAGTTGTATTTTATTCGGAAAGGTCATAATGTATTACAAAGGTGAAAGAAAATTGAAGGCGGAATCTTTAATGTTTGCGAACTTTACTTCTTTGAAATATGAGTACACTTTGAATATTTAGAAAATGCTTTGAAGTTAACAAAAAATATTGTTACACCGTCTATCAACAATTTTAAAGTTTTCGAGCAGACAAGTAACCCTAACAGAGAACCCCATGTAAATGTTGATGGTTCCCAATTGTCCCAAATATGACAGAACGATTAACAAACATCTGAGTCGTCTTCGCTGACGCACGCTGCACAAATACTTGGACTGCAATCACTTACGTATTCACTTTTAAACACGGCCCGGTTATGCACAGAGATGACGCACTCTCTGACCCCAATAATAAGGTCGCGCCGTGGCACATTTTCTCTTACTTATGGACTGGCAACTTTTTTATTTGTTTATACCGTTTTTGTTGCGTTAATTTAGTTTCTTATATTACTTTTAAAAAAATTAAAAATATATATCATTTAATATTTTGGAAGAAATATTTACTTGACTAAAATGAAACATTAATTCATTCATACCTACATATTCTTAAAGATAAATTGTGTTTCATTATTTAGTTTCACGAACTAATGCTAATTTATTTTTTATAATATTTTAAGGGATGTTGACTCAAAATTTTACTACTCCAAAAGAAACAAGGCAAAAAATATGCCAAATGGTGAAAATCCTATTAAAATATCTCAAAAAATAACGGGGCTACAACCGTTTTAATGTTGCTGGTTAGAGAGAGAAAGCGTGACAGATTAGTGACGTCATTGACCACGAGCGCCATAGTAAATGACGATCGTGCTAATACAATGGTGCGTTTTGCGGAAAAGGGACAGAGTATACCCCCTCTTAAAACTTTGAAGACTTATAATCATGTAATGATTTATTCTTTTGAATTACTTTTTTCGCCGTTTCGTTAAGAATTTGATCCTTGTTCGAATGCAACTTAAAGTAATAGGTACTTTAAGAGTAATGTAGTTTTATTGATTTCTGTAATCTGTGATGTCTCTATGTCGTGTTATTAAATAATTTAAAAGGGGATTCCAAAATATATACAAAAAAAGATCAGTTGAGGCAAACAAGTAAGAGTGCTATCTTCATTCTTGGTACTAAACTTGCTTAAAACTTATTATCGTCGCCGGTACCTTGTAGTTTAACTTATTATATTAGGTGGCGTTATTGTGCAGGATGAAGACAAACCTTTTTAGTGCCATCTAGTTGGTGAACTTCCAACTCAAGCTACACTTGTAAGTGTAACCGATGAGCATGTGTGTCGGTGCGGTTACCTTGTCAAAATATTGAAATCGAGATTTCAACAGATCGCCGCCTTAGCCTTTGGCCTTGATAAACGCGTAATGTAATGAAATGAGTACAAGACGGTGTCTCTTTTCTCGGGGCTTTTTTATTTAATATATTATATATTTTATAGAATCATTCAATATCAAATCATTTGATATAGTTTATAGAAGTATATTGCAATAAATTAAGTGTTAAAACTATTCAAGCGTATGGGATATAATCCCAAATAGCACCGATGTATTTAGTTTATAAATAAAATACATAAATTACACTAAATAAATATTTGTATATAATATTGCAATAAATTAAGTATAATAACGATGGTTTCTATTAACTGTCATACATTACGATACAAATACCTGTAATAAAGAAGGAAAATATCATATTTGTTAATTCGAGAATTATCATTATATATAATCTTTAATTTAATTTCGTAATGTAATAATATTTCATGTAGTTTTGTAGTCTGGCAATTTGGCTCAACGTGGGACAGCTATCAATGAAGTGCCATCTATTGGAATTCATTATTAACAGCGTGCTCCGTTAAGAAGTAAAATGCTTCGACTTTGAATGAGTTTATTGGAGTCGGTGACACAAATTTCGAAAATATTAAATTTGGTTTTTGTATGTGTTGTTATGATCAGGGACTGCATTACCATAAAGGTAGCGTTTTAAAACGGTATGACGTCATACCGTTTCGTTTCGGTTAGGTTTCGATAACGCAAAATATATTTTTCGGTAGTGGAATATAACGGTACCGCTTTTTTTATTGATACCTGAACCGTTTTCATTAAGGTATCGTTTGGGCTTTATGAGGATGCCGCCAACCAATCAGCGCTAGTTATTAGGTGTATGCCTAAAATACCCATTTTAGTTAAATTTTGTTCGGCGCAATATATTACTGACTTAGTCGCTGTTCGCTGTTAGTCGCGTTTACGTACCCATCGTAAGAGTTACGATCGAAAATTCCGGTACCGTAATAATACCGGTTGACTACTGTTATAATAAAGGTCTGAATACGCCTATGAAAAATACCGATACCGTTATTTTATACCGGTAGCGTACCTTTATATTTCAACCGGTATAGTTCTACCTTTATAACGAAGCGGTATCGATATTCAATACCGCTGCCATACTGTTTATACCGTACCGAAAAAGGTCCCTGGTTATGATAATTTTATATTTGAATACAACAATTATATGAAAATGACGAATGACTTCAATAAAATACGATATTTCGTCGATTTCAACACTTCATTATTTCTAAAGAGCCTCGTAACGCCATCTGGCAACATTTTTACAAGTTTTGGGAGCCTTACAAAGAGAGGACAGTCTATGATTTGATAACTAATTTGTCTATGGTTGAGGGTAATAGATTTTATTTTTAAAATAATTCGGGGTTAGCAAGCGAATAAATCGAATAATATCAGGTATCTAGAGCTCTATACGCGTGCCACCAAGAGACCGAAAAGCTCTAATGCAGCTAAATTGAGAACTTTTTTATAATGGTTGACAGCTTACCTTACCTCTTTACTGCCGGCAATGCATATGTGCGTTCAAGTCCATACAATATTGGCAGTCTCGCAGCGAATGTATTAAGTTGGGCGGGTAATCGTTTGTTTGCCATAAAGTCATGCAAATAAAATAAAGTGAGACTATTACAAGGACAACAAACTGATGTGTCTCTTATACAAATATGAATACGACCATCTCGCTCGATATGTTATTATTTGATGTAGTCTACAGTGGCGGATTTGCCCTAAGGCCTAGTAGGCTCGGGCTGGTACTTACTATATGGCCTAGGGTGGCCAAGACTGCAAATACATATACACAAATCGACCTAGTCCTAAGTCTCCGCTACACATATTCGTGCTCATCACACAAATAAATGACCTGACCGGAATCTCCAGCTTCGTAGACAGGGTACCACCAACTAGGCTATACTCGTCAACCGCCACTGAGAGTCTAATTAGTCTGAGAATGATATGATGTTTGTCTCGTAGTTGTCGGGCATCGCGCTGGATGCGGACTGCCCGTCGGGCATGCACGCCATGTTCGAGCGGCTTAAACGCCGCGCCTCCATGCCCGCCGTGCGCGCCGTGCTCGCGCTGCGCCAGGCGCGGTGGGGTCTCGCCGACTCGCACCCCGCCGCCAGAGGTAACCCACACCCCACCCGTGCACCCCTTCACGACACATCCCACTCGCTCGCCGACTCGCACCCTGCCGCCAGAGGCAACCCACACCCCACTGTCGCTCGCCGACTCGCACCCCGCCGTCAGAGGTAACCCACATGGGGTACCTTTGCACTCTACACTCCAAAGCAGCTGGGCACCCCTACAAAGTTTTCTGGAAGAGATCACTCTTTAGCGTTAAGACCGCCTGTTGTTTGCCTCTACTTATTGTGATTATGTACTTTACTGTGTTCTTAAATTGAGATGTGCAATAGAGTATTTGTATATTGTTTCCATTGTTCTGTGTAGTGACGAATGGCGAGTCTGAAGGCGCTGGCAACGGCGGCTACCTAGCGGACGGACACTCGCTCACGGCCGAGGAGTGCGCCTTCCTGCAGAACAACCTGCCGACCGGCAAGACCGCCGCGCTGGAGGAGGACATCCTGTGAGTCCGACATGTCTGACCGTTTCATACCACTAGCATAGGAACTACTACTTCATTAGGACTACCTGCCGACCGGCAAGACCGCCGCGCTAGAGGATCCTGTGAGTCCGTCACAGGAACTAATACTACTACTTATTAGGAAAGGAAACATCGTCCATGGCGACCCTCGACCTCGCAAGCTCGGCAAGACATTAATAGTATGTTTAATATGACACTGATGCGTCGTAAACGCTGTGATGAGAGGGAGATAGTTATGAGGTAAAAACGTCACTGCGTTTTGAGCTGCGGTGTGATGAAACCTTTATACTGTATGCATATATAATATCGGTATTTGGAAAGAGACAATTGGCTGTTTACGACGATTTCCGAACACTAGTGACCGTTAATCAACTATCGTATTTATTTATTGACGTTTCATATGAAATAAATACTGTACTTTATGGACTTACTTTACATCAAATCGATGTCATGTAAACTTTAATTTTGTAGACGACCGACAAACGTCACTTAAGTAGTGTGTGACAACGCTCTACGAAACCGAAATTAGCCGAGTCGCTTTCCAAAGATCAGCGTGCAATATTTATTGCAAATGCAAAAAACCCGTTCTCAATCTTTTTATGGCAGTTATGGCGCTTTTCCCTAGCCAGAGCAAGATGATACAAGAATATTCTTCTACAAAAAAGTTTTTTCATGAGTAAGTATGATTTATTATCTCATGCTTTGTATAATTGCAGTGAGGAGCTCGAAAACGAGGCCTGGGACACGGGCATGGATGCCGAGATGCAAGCGGGCTTTCTCGAGTTCCTCAAGATGTCCAACCAGATCAACCGATAACGCGCCGCACTAGCACGCAAAATAAAAAAAATATAAAACACAAAACTATAAAAAGATTTATCCCTAGAGCGACCAACTTTGTAATCACTCTAGAAGTCGCCGGTATACGGGCACAATGTCTGTGCACTTGAACGCGTGCCATCATATCGCCGCTTGGGTACGTGTACAGATATTGTGGCCAGGTAGTATGGTATGACGTGGCAATTTGTACAACCCATAGGGCAGCTATAGTAATGAAATATCAATCGCTTGTTGCCAAGATATGGGATTTTAATAATTTCTTTAGTTTATCCCAAAATCAAGAATAGTTCAGAAACTTAATGATTTTGAATAAATTATGTACGGTCAACGTCCCACATAATTCTGTTTACAATTTTGCACCTTTCACGTCGACTGTACATGGGTTTTTTGAAATATGGCCGTTTAAGAAGTTGCAGTAATAAATGCACTAAGTAAATGCATTATATATCTTATTCTATACCATATATGAGTTATAGGTTGCTAGTTGTATGTGTCGTTTGTTTGTCGATGTCAATAAAGACTGTTTTCTAATTGCATCACAAACAGTACCTTATCGACTAAAGTGGCAACTTTTGCTTGAGAATTGTGACTTTTGTAGATGTCTTTAGCCTATATGTCAAAATGAGCAATTTAGTCAAAAATATCTGAGCATGACAAATGTCACGATGTAACTTTTAGTTACTTTACCGGTACGAAACGAATCGATTAGACTCGAAAGCGATACTTTGTTCTTAGACATATTTGTAGTGCAACTTTAGTTTTGTGTATATATGGTCATTCCCATTTATCGTAGACAATGTGTTTTCAACCAAAAATGTCCTGCTTTGGCGTTGTCAATAGTACTATTCCAAATAAAAATAGTGCCATATTTACACCGCCAAAGCGGGGGTTTTCCTTGAGAATGTATCAAATGTTTACTATTCTAATACATGGGAAACCTAATATGATTAGAACGATAACGGATTAGTTTGAAAGGGCCGAAAATCATCTAATAGCGAAATTGAAGGAGCATTTCGTTCGAAGACCCGCCCCTTTTAGAGTGGTTATATAATTGGACTTTAATTAAGAGCTTTTTAATTTTTAACATCGTGCTTTTCTTGAATAGCATAATAGAATACTTGTCGATACAGTACGTTATATATGTTGATACGATGATTGTTGCCGAGGGGTTTACGTGTAAATATTTATGCCTATTGAATATTGATGATGACTTAATGATATCAGTATATTGAGACCCACCCAGTGTTTGGTTTTGCCTATATTTATACGTAAACGTGTGAAACATTGGTGATAATTGTAAATTCCATTGATTAAATGTAAACAAGCCATTATAAATGCTTGGAAATTTCACGGCCATACGTTTTGGCATCGTCTTGTTTACATTTGGTCCGAATACTGTAATTTATGTTAGTGATCTCATTATATCTCCATTTATTTCTGCGTCACGACAGTAGGAGCCCGTCTGAAGGCTTGCTTCGATTTTCTATAGAAAATAAAGAGAATAGAAGCAAGTGAAGACATTTGCGCTTGGCTATTTAATCCTTTTATTGCCCTGTCTAAAAATGTCACTAGCAGCATACGCCATGTCAAATTTTGGATATCACATTCGCTGCCAGGCCACGCTCCCTAGGAACAAAATTGTATGGACGTGAACGCATATATGCGTTGCCGGCAGCGATCGCCTTAACCCGTCGAGCGGCTTAGTATCATACGTGTGTTACTAATAAATTTTGAATATCGAACCTTTTTTTAATGAAATATCGTTCCACGGGTTAAATGGGCACATTAATTTCAGGCGCTCTGGGCGTTAAAAGTGTTAACATATCGAGTAGAACATCTAAAGAATATCAACTGCCTCTAAATGTTATTTAACCGCTCAATGCCGGTAATCTTACCCAATTCATTGATCCTATTAATTTTGATATTATTGAATGCATTATTTAATTGATTGTGTATGTCAGTATGAACAATCGATTCGAATAAAATGTGAGTTGTTGGTTTTGGGTTGCATGTGAGTTTCCTAGTTGAGTTTTTAACTGCCTGCTAATTAAATCTGCTCAGGCAGTCCGTGTGTTTTTAGTGTTATAAAATGACAAAATGTAATCCTACCCTTAAAACACACGTATAAATTCATAAACTACTAACGACATTGCTTGTAGACTAAATTCTACGCAATTTGTGACTCGAAACTTGCCGCCACGATTGTTTTATTTTTGTTAACATTGGTTATGATTTATGAAAGTACATTGCTGTGTGTTATAGTTGCATGGCTGTTACCACGAAAATGGAAATTATATCTCCGTCTTTATCGCACTTGTTTATTGGAGCGATAAAGTTGGAGGTATACGAAATCCGATTTCCGTGGTAACGCCTCCGAATGCCTGGAGACTGACCTCGTTCAATATCAATGCTTCCACGAGTGATGCTAAAGCAAGCCACATACACGTAAATTACTTTGTGTGACACTGACTACTATCTTATTCCATTCCATATTCTACTTTAACACTAATGTAATAGTTTCTATTATGTACACATTTAAAAATCGTACGTTTGTAATAGGAACTTGATTATATTAACGGTAAAGTAGACGGTAGAATATCGTCACTGTAAAACTCAAAGTAATCGTGCTGTACCCACAAGCTGTAGATTTACAATGTAATGACGAAATATTCCACTCCACTTTTTGAAAATATTTATGCAGTGCGGGTTTTATTTACTTGATGCAATTAGGAGAATGTTTATAATATTCCATTGTATTTTTGTTGCAGTGATATTATGAATGTTATAAGAATAAATGGATATTTTAATAAAAGTCATTTCAATAAAATGATACCGTATTTTTTAATTATATTTGTCCCGTTAGGTTTTACTTTTCGAAATTCATTCAATAAAAGCTGTTTCAGGCAGAGTAAGACCGGATTTTAGAAAGATCCGTTAGACCAATAATGACAGATCAAGTCTCGGTAATTCAGGACCTTTTCTGACATAACCTAGCGACACCGACTGGCGTTGCACCTTATAACGGATCTTTATAAAACCGAGCCTTATTGACTAGTCTTATATCGACCACATACTGCCTGTAAACCATATATAATTGTCAGATTAATATTCGGTTGTTATTTGTCTACCGCCGGAATGAGAAACGTTCCTCTGTTCTACCTAGTTTAAACGGGTCTAACCTGATGTTTATGTAATCTTTTAAATGTGTACAAAACGCGAGAGTTTAATGTAACTAGATGGACATTTTTGTCCTTGTTCCACCTAGTTACATTAATCTTTCATTGGTCTCCTGTTACTTTACATACCATCTAAATGACCTACAGGAGGCAAGGCGTGACGACAGAAATCGAAATTTCCTTTTTCTTAATAATTTAAATAATTACCTATTTCTTGAAAGTGGTCCTGGCTACCATACAGTTCTAATACCCGTCTGTTAACACCACTAAAAGAATATTTAGCAACAAATAGATTGAGAAAATCTCATCATTTTGGCCTAGACGGTCAGTAAAGTGAAATAAGGTAAAAAATATTCAGAAAAAGGAAACGTTTGTTTATCTCGAAAACCACGAGACTTTTACTATACCAGTAAGTCCATTTTCTGGATCATCCTCAAGTGTCCTCTCGGAGGTTAGAAGCTTGTCCATTATTTATACTGGACGCCCTTTATACGCATAATTAAACCTTATAGTAAAGGAAAAGAGTGAATAACACTGCGAGGTGCACAGATATTGGCCGGACAGTATTGTAAAAACACCACAGGGGTCCAGCGAGACCTTACGGGTTGAGGATCCCGTGGCATCTTGACGCAAACGAATAAATTTGAGGAATAGAGCTGCCGTATCGTTGCTGCAGTGCACATGTTGTAAAGGTACCAAAGAACACTATGAATACGGTATATACAGCAGTGAGTGATACTTTAAAAAACCCATGAAAAAACGTCAATTTGTATAAAAGCAGTTTTATTAATCTTATAAAATTAAGCAACATATACACAATCAAGTTCAGAATATAATTTATTTCAACCCACAACCAAATAAAACAATATAATAATTATACATTCTAGTCCATTTAACAAATTCTTTGTAGGTAACAACACTTCACAAGCGTCCGACAAGACCTTGTACGGGTTGAGGATCTCCTGGATCCCGTTGGGGTCCATGAGGCCCTTGAGGTCTTGCATGAGCGATAGGACTTTCACATCCTTGCTGTAGTTCAAGTATGGTAATAGTACTTTCAAACCGCACTAAAAACGTCAATTAACATAAAACTGATCTTTAATATTATACAACAAGCAACAATTTTACATATATACAATTATAAAATTCGTTGTTATGACCCTCAAACGTCCGGTAAGACCTTGTACGGGTTGAGAATCCCGTTGGGGTCCATGAGGCGCTTGAGATCTCGCATGAGCGATAGGGCTGCCGCGTCTTTGCTGTAATGCACGAACTGGGGCTTACGGAACCCCACACCGTGCTCCGCGCTGATGGAACCCTGGAATATGTTTTATTGAATGTGGTTTCGATTGCTATGGCTACGGTGGGAACATAGCTTGTAAATCTAGATAATCGTTCGAAATATGAATTCCTTTCAAATAATCTGGCTAGTTAGGTGATAAGGTATATAAGTTTGTATGTAGGGAGAAAGTTGCGGAACTACTGTTCCGGATTCTTAACACGTTCACTGTCCCCATACAAACCGATCTGACAATGTCACAAGTCCAACTGACAGTTGGACTGCGCATCCAGTATGGGAACGTAACTCCATAGTGGGAGCATGGACTCCTAAAAAAAAGGTACATGACTCCAGGTTGGGGAGCACCGAACAGGGAACTATACTTAAGGTTATTTGAGTTGGCCGAGTTGTGTCAAAGTAATCCATAGTAAAAGCAACTTAATCTTGCATGCAAGAATATTCAAGAATCAGTAACAGTTTTATATAACGCTATACCTTAAATTCCTTAAACAAACATAGTAATTAAAAACATGTTTCAGACAAAAGATACCAACCGCTTTGTCAATAAAGATTCCGTAGCACCTTATTAGCAACTGTCAATCTTGACCTATTGCATGGGAACGGCAAACTTTCATAACATTGTGTGAAAGGTCCTATTTTCATCTCATAGCATAACTGCGTCCTGTACGTTGGGCCATCATGACCCATTGTGTGGCCCGGCATTAAATGTACGCTTATCTATTTAACGCTGGCTGCCCATTTCTAACCTTCAGTTTGGAGACTTCTTCGAAAATGTATGGTTCGAGTAGACCGGTCGCTTGCTTGCTGTACTTCGGCACCGTCACGTTGATGTGGATGTTGCCGTCACCTGAAATACACCACTGTGTACTGACTGCACAGATCACTAATTATATTAGTAATCCAATAAAAATATTAGTGTATTTAATGGAATATTTATTTTGAATTTTTTTTTCGCAATATTTAAAGCCCCATAACAAAAGAATGCTATTGTTTATTTTTTTCGTCGGTCGAGGACGGGGTAATTAAAAGTTACGTATATTGAAACATAATGTAAAACGCGCAGTGGTTTCTCTCTCGGTCAGTAACTTCAGATGAAAATATTGAAAAATATATTTAAAATGGAAAATTATTTATTACATTAAATGAAACTGAAAACATATTATATATGTGATGCAAATAATATTGATACGCCATGAAAAGTTTGAGGTCTTATGCAGTGACGTCAAGTCAAGCCAGTAAGCGTTTACGCGCGAAATTATCGGTTAAATTAATTACATATCTGTGCATCTTTTACTTTTTCGAGTATCTTTACGTACTCCTTAAGAGGTCTTACAAGTTTTAAAATGTTTTGATTTCAAATTATGACCAAAGTATTGATAATAGCAATACAGTGATTAAAGGATAGGATGATTTTAAAGTTTTAGATAGTAACACAGTCATTTTTTGATTTTATTGTGTGTAGTAGAATTTAAGCGGAAAAAAGCAGTTTTTAGCTTGAAAGTGGTCAATTTGGAGTGATGTTTGAAACGATATTTCTTAATCAAAAATTTAATTAGGAATTTATGACATTAGGTCGCAATACTCCTGTTCTAGATAGGAACATTGAAAAAATGTCAAGATATGTGTTAATTCATACAGAAAATGGTCTAAATAGATGAGAGTTTTCCAACTGATAAGGACCCTTAAATCTTTAAGATAGACTAGATCAATGAAATAATACAAGTTCCCTATGTACTTACCGATGTGTCCGTATCCATAGACCCGGGTGGCAACGCCTCGCATCCGCTCGCGTAGTTTGGGCACTAGCTCGTAGTACTTTTCTAGGGGGATGGAAACGTCGTATTTATACACATATCCGTCTAGAAGGCCGGCGCCGGCGATGCTCTCTCGGAGGTTCCAGATCGACTGCGAAAGACATAGATCTTGTGACAGAACAGAGGTCGGCAAACTTTTTAGCCAAAGAAGTAAACTCAGGAAAAATATCAATGCTTGAGAACTTCAAAGAGCCGCAAGTATATATTTCAGGTTTTTCATTATATAGTTTTTTTTATATGAAACAAAACGACAATGAGCTTTTTCATTTTGAGGGGGACGTCGAAGAGCCGCAACAAGCCCTTCAAAGAGCCGCGGTTTGCCGACCCTTGGACTAGAATATTTAAAAAGGCAGCCATCTTTCAGCGAAAGTTGGCTGCCTTTTTGAATATTCTAGTATTTTGCAGAGTTTACCACTTACAGTTGTTAGATAAATACTGCTAAATATTTAAATAAAATGAGGGTTAACGTTTCGCTTAAGTGATCCTGGTTCACCCTAACATCGAACAAAATGTCTGTATTAACGTGTGTAGATAATTTTGACATTTTCATATATGTAGCTATTTCTGATGAGGACTGTGTGACTATTTGTGTTGTGTTAAAATTAGATTCAAATGTATGGAAAATTTGGCAAAATTAATGGAGAACTTTTATCTATCAGGATATGTAGGTTATAGGACAAAGTTCAATTTAATCTACTCCCCCCCCCCCCCGGGCCCGTGAAAGTGTCCCGGAGCGCGGTATTTTCCATTTTAAAAGAAAACCGTACACGATACATAAAAAGTGTACAGGAACGAAATAATCCTTGATAAATTAGCTATAAACCTCTACTACATACAAAAGCGATATCACTCATAGTTTCAGCGCAATCTGCCACCAAATACGAACGTTTTCAAAAAATTATCGATATTTTTTGCTGTAAGTTTAGTTTTCTCAAAAACTTCACACATTACCGCCAAAATATGTATGACTAAAGTAAAGAATAGAATATGCTCTTTATAAAAAGGTATAATTCATTTCTAAGCACTTTCATTTACCGTTGCTGTGCAATTTTTTTTAATTTAATCCATTCGGCCATACAGCGAAATATAAATATTCATACTAGTTCAACGGTGGTACTAAAATACCATATTCTTCTTATACGTTTTCCTGTAATCTGTAGGTATAGGACTATTTTCTGTATTTTTTATATATTTTTATGGCCAGTACTTTAGGAGATAAGAGGGGGGCGGAGAAATGGTCAATTTTCGCCTATTTTCTTAAATAATTTCTAAAATGTTTATCTTAAAATTATGAAAAAAATATATTTGATATCCTCATAATGTACCCTTTCATTTGATATGTCACACGATATAGTTCGCAATTTTTTTTTTAAATATTATTTACACCCCACAAGTACCTCCCATGTTTAAAAATTTATTTATTTACGTAACACATCCGTATTTGGGACACCGATTTACATATGTGTGCCAAATTTCAACTCAATCAGTCCAGTAGTTTTGGAGAAAATTGACTGTGATAAACGGACGGATACACAGACAGTCGAATTAGTCGAGTCGATACCATGACCAAACATATCCACGTGTGTGTGTGTGTGTGTGTGTGTGTGTGTGTGTGTGCGTGTGTGTGTGTGTGTTAGTGTGTGCATTTGCGTGTGTTACCTGCATCTTAGCAGGCGCGGAGGTGACAGTCCCGTCCAAGATGAGTCCGCTGCCCATCTCTCGGTCGAGGAATGTGTTCAGTTTCTCCGCGTCGTGAGTTTCGTTACTACCGTGTGTTTCCACTAGCACGTAGAACGGATAGTCCGCTATCGGGTTTCTGTTCCAATTTTAAAAGTACGATTATTCTTTTTTGTTAAGTCAATATCGAGTTTTCTTTACTTTAATTTAAATGATATACTTGATGGAATACCGAAGCTAGCTCGGTGTATTTCGTGTTACTTCCAGTTAAAACTAATAATTATCCAAGGGATGACAACTACATGGCTTAGATCGATTATCCGCCCCCGAAAACCCCTGTAGGTAAATGTGCACAAAATCGCTAGGTCCTTGTTGTTACAAACAAATGACACAAATGCTGCTCGATTTTAATCCGTCATCTACCAACATGTACTATTGTTCTTTTTTTCCGGTAGACGACGGGTGTAGAACATTATAGTTGCCTCTACGAAGCCTCTACGCAATCATGGCTTATCATCTATTAAATCCTCTATCTCTTTATTAATGGTAACCCCTATATGACATTAAGGCTCGGTTTTATAAAGATCCGTTAGACCTCTGTCGTTAGTCCGTTATGTCAAAAAATGTACTGAGCAATTAATCAACTTTTTAGTGCCACTTGTTGCCATGGTTACGTCTAGTTGTCCAGGGGACAAATTTTGAGTTCAATCGTGATTTTGAGCTATTTAAGTTTATCAAACACTAGCGACCCGCCCCGGCTTCGCACGGGTGCATTATTTAATGGATGCTATTATACATATAAACCTTCCTCTTCAATCACTCTATCTATTAAAAAAAAACGCATCAAAATCCGTTGCGTACTTTTAAAGATTTAAGCATACATAGGGATATAGGGACAGAAAAAGCGACTTCGTTTTATACTATATAGTGATACATATTTGTGGTACTTAAAAGCTATTTCCATAATGGTCCATCTACTAAGCATATTAGTAGAACTTAATACAACATTTTTTGAACAAACTGGGTCATACGCGGTTTTAGGTTCGCGTCTTCTCTGTGGACATACCAAAAGTTAAGGGCTACAAAGCTTAATTTTGGATTGGACCAGTAACCCTCATAAACAGTGTCTCCGTTTCTGTAAATCCCTGTAATAAAAACATAGCTAACATGCACATAAGCCGTTAACCATTGACCACAGGAGGGACGACTTTCGTTTTTTCAATTAAGTATGACCCAACTGCGCCACTAGTGTCCCTTGGACAACGGGTCAAGATAACAACACAAAAAAAGTTGAGCCACCCTGAGTGACTGAAATTTGATCTGACATTTGGACTAACGGATCTTTATAAAACCCAGCCTAAGTATAAATAGATATGTCTCGTTACCTACGCTCTTATCAGCGTTGACGTTGTTATAATAAAACAGACTTGTTACATTCTGAAGATGATTCCAATGATAACATTGCAGATGTATAAGTCAATGTTCATGAATCTTTACGGCAAGTCATGAAATATTATCAAAGCAAAAATCGGCATTTTCAGAGGATCCATGAAATGTACGACCAAAGTAATGCACGACCACAGTAGTGTACGGCCCACGGGAACACGCGTCCCGTGTACACGAATTCCGGCATTACTTTGGCCGTACATTCCATGAACCCTTTTCATAAGTTAAAAAAATGCGTTACGTACGCGACATTTTCATGAAATGCCCACAACTTACGGCAAATTGAGGTTCTTGGCGGTATACTTGATGGAGTCGTTGTCTGCCATCTCGAAGGCGGACAGGATTTCACCCAAGGATGCTTTAGCGCTGCGGTACAGACGCAACACGCCGTCGAAGTCCTTCACACCTGGGACCGTTTGTATTTTCATTATGGTTTTATTCCCAAATATGCCAACGAGGCCACATTATTAGGTATTAAGGCCCGGCGCAAACAGACTCAGCAAAGGGGAAATAGCTACTGTGGCCTGCGTTTGTCGCGTGAACGTAAGCGATTGTACCTTGTGCCAAAAACCACTTCATCAAGACAATTTAGGGCTTGCAGTCCCGGTACCGCCTTGTATGTGAAGTCAAAGAAAGTGAAAACGAAGTATGAAAATGAAATGAAAATTGTCGCGATGACGTCACAATATGGTAGTTTGGGGAGTAAATGAAACAGTGGAACAGAATAAAACATATTACCACTATATGTTACTAAACGGTAAAAGATTTTAGTGAAAAAAAAAGTAGAATATAGTTATACTCATACTCATAATCTTTATTGATAATATTGTTAAATATTACAATACAATACAATACAAATACTCTTTATTGCACACCTCAATCAAAGGATACATATATACAGTACAGTACAAAAAACACAATGAGAAGAGGCAAACAACAGGCGGTCTTATCGCTAAAGAGCGATTTCTTCCAGACAACCTTAGGGTAGCGGAAATCTAAACAGAACGATTCATAGCAGGTGGTGCAGAGTTAATACATATGAAGCCTACTAATAATTACAACAATAACATTTAATTAAGGATAAATAAACATACATAAATATAGTATAAAAATATACGTACATAAACATATACAAATATATAGTCAGCCACATAGTCTAAAGGAGTTAAGTCCTTAAGTGTGTCATGAGAGAGACAAATAGTGATCTTTAAGCTGTTTTTTGAAGACAGCAAGAGATTCAGCACGCCTCAAATCAGGAGATAAAGAATTCCAAAGCCGAATAGCTCGAAAAGTGAAAGAAGAATTATAAAATTTTGATGAGGAAGATGGAACAGTGAGAAGCAAGTACATGTCACATTACAATTTTGCACAATATACAGGGTGTACAATCCAAATGGGTCAATATGGAGAAGTCGGAAACTATGAGAGATAGCGAGATCTGTTCTTAGGAACCATGACGTCGGAGTTAAGTCCTTAAGTGTGTCATGAGAGAGACAAATAGTGATCTTTAAGCTGTTTTTTGAAGACAGCAAGAGATTCAGCACGCCTCAAATCAGGAGATAAAGAATTCCAAAGCCGAATAGCTCGAAAAGTGAAAGAAGAATTATAAAATTTTGATGAGGAAGATGGAACAGTGAGAAGCAAGTACATGTCACATTACAATTTTGCACAATATACAGGGTGTACAATCCAAATGGGTCAATATGGAGAAGTCGGAAACTATGAGAGATAGCGAGATCTGTTCTTAGGAACCATGACGTCGATTTTAGATTTAATAATAATTACATTCAAACTTTTTTATTAACTCTCATACATAACCGGGAATCGAACCTGGTCAATATTTTTGTAACCGCGTTAAGTAAAAAGGACCAAATTTAGCTATGAAATCTTGTGTAAACACAACTGACAGTAAATTAGACTAAAATGCCCACAGTTTTATTAAATTGCAAAAAGTCGTGAATAATATGAATCGATCATCAATTATCTGAAGAGACCACTTATGCATATCTTATCTGCATCGGTATTATGCATTACAAATAGCGTTTATTTAAAATTAGAACGCATTTGTTCAGCGGGCGTACCAATTCATTTAAAATTTGAAAATGGAATACTGTTTTTGGAATTAACTTCAAATGAAACACGGCTTTTCATAACCTCCTCGTGTTGATTTTTGATAACTTTCACATTATTATTGTGTTATGTGTTGTGTACTGTTTATAAAATGCGTTTAACGAATGAAGAACAGTTACTTAGATCTATTGGAAGCCTATTTTAAAAGTAATAATTTTTTTTAATGCATAATACCGATGCAGATAAGATATGCATAAGTGGTCTCTTCAGATAATTGATGATCGATTCATATTATTCACGACTTTTTGCAATTTAATAAAACTGTGGGCATTTTAGTCTAATTTACTGTCAGTTGTGTTTACACAAGATTTCATAGCTAAATTTGGTCCTTTTTACTTAACGCGGTTACAAAAATATTGACCAGGTTCGATTCCCGGTTATGTATGAGAGTTAATAAAAAAGTTTGAATGTAATTATTATTAAATCTAAAATCGACGTCATGGTTCCTAAGAACAGATCTCGCTATCTCTCATAGTTTCCGACTTCTCCATACTGACCCATTTGGATTGTACACCCGGTATATAAAGTAACATTATCTTAGTACAATCATTATTAGATACAGTGTGAACAAATTGTTGTTAATTATTATAAATGTCAGTGAATAGCCATTATTAATTAATTTATACATACATTTGTTTACTGTTATTTTTTACGCTTGTTTTTCTCTGTTCTTTTAATTGTAGTTATAGTTTCTTGTCATTTTTAGTTTATTTTTTATTTAAATGTGTTACCTTCTGGGAAATCACTTAATGGTTCTGTCGGAAGATCAGCGCTGGTAATCGCGCCAGCACTACGCTGAGACAGAACCATTTCGTGCAATACCTACCTTGTTCTTCTGTTTTCATTTATTTTCTTGTTCTTTTTGTTTTGCATGAATAAATATTTCTGATTTCTGATTTCTGATTTCATTTATGACTCACGAAAGTTTAAATTCAAACATATTAACGTTATATAATCCTGCTTTCATTAAAAGTTTTATGTTTGATGTGGATATTTTCTGCAAGAAGACGTACGTGTAGCCTAACCAATGGATCTGTTACGGAGAGTCAGTTAACGAAAGATAATTTACAATTGACTTATAGGTAATTTATAATTAATTATACCGAATAATAATTGCTTCATTTTATTCCGTTAAACACCAATATACTACGTTTCTGTATTAATTACTATACAGGTATGTAGTGTTGTGTTCCGGTTGTAGTGTTGTGTTGTTGAGAGCGAGGAACCTAAATTTGTCCCTTCTGCTGTCAACACAGTAAATCCTCAAATGTTAAAAAGGGTCGGCAACGAGCACGTGACTCCTTTGGAGTTGCGGGCGTTTAGAGGCTGCGGTGCCCGCTTACCATCAGGTGGTCGGTAATCTTGTTTGCCACCGGCGTTGTATAAAAAAAATTAACACCATTCTATTTACTCCCCAAACTACCCTATGGTGACGTCATTGCGACAAGAGTCCGGAGTCTATATCAAAGTGCGACAGAGGCAGATATTTCGTTTTCAGTTCGCGGTAGGTCCTCAGACCCTATTATACAAACATTAAAAAAAAACTACATGTGATAGGTGAACATAGAGTGGTCGCATATGTGATCCGTTGGACTAATTTTGGTTCGAAACTAGAAAAGTTATCTCCTAATCCACTTTAATTAAACAGGCACTAAATATTCAATCCGCAGTTTACATTGTAAACCTATCAGTTAGTGAGTGGGTTGCAACACTTGCAACTGTGTGTTTACACGTCAAGTCTAAATATATTTTCAATATTGAATCATAACTCTTCAAACAAACGGTCCTAAACGCATAGCTACCACTGGAGATGACGCATAGTCCATTGACTTTTTTGCAAAATAGTAGTGACTAAAGAGCCTTAAGTGTTGACCAAACACAGATCGTAATTCCTGTGAACGTAGACTCAATTTCGCATGGCAACTGGATTAGACACCCGTTTGACATTAAGCGTTGATAATAGCTCCAATTCCGGAACGCGGTTATGTCGTATTGAAATCGTACGCGAATAGTCTTGGTACGTGCGCTCCCTTTTGCGTAAACGCATAGCCAGCCGTTTGAGAGCGAGACTAATATTAAAATGAGAATGGTGAACTAATATCAAATTTACATGAGATTGATTGCAAAACTTAGGCATGTTGAGCGGGCATACGGCGCACAGATTGCCTGGACAGTGAATTGTAAACAGTCTCACTCTAAATCATGTCCTCCAAATCCAAAGCTACATACGTGTTTCTAGACCTAGGGACGACCAACGATCCCAAAGACAAATGTAGTAAAATTATAACGGAGTTGAGCATGTCAGCGGTTAGGCGAGATCGTTTGCTGGAAGCGGGCGTGTGGTATGTTAATGACAACATTAACTCCTGGACTGAATTTGCCCCACCGGTCCCGAGAGTGCAGCTCAAGCTCACGTTGTGCTTCAACCCGAGAACAGACGAGGAGCTACTAAACGGTCGTTTCAGACTCTCCGATCTGAAGCCCGAGAGGACCTTTGATGAGTGTTTCGAGCTGATTAACGATTTCCTCAACATTTTACCCGAACCTGTGTATTTCGTCGCTCACAATGGATTCACATTCGACTTTCCCATATTGAAAAGACACTTAAAAGGGAAGTCGTTTTCAAAAGACATCATGTGCGTGGACACCTATTACGGTTTCTACGACATATTGGAGACAAAGAGTCCTATTGAAGCATCAATAGCAAACGTCACAGCGGCATTAGCTGCAGCAAATTTAGATGACTCGGTGAGAACTGCAGAAGAAACTAAAAAGTACTTAGACGAACTGAGACAGGCCAACGCCGATCGAGTTAAGAGGAACAAGGGTTTCCCGTGGGGCAAAATGAGTAATAAACCTGGAAAGAGCTACCAATTGCCAGACGTATACGAGCGGGTGATGAAACAAAAGCCAGAAGATTCCCACAAGGCTGACATCGACTGCCAGCTGATGCTGCGAATTGCTGTGAAATTCTCTAAGGAGTTTGTTGCCTGGGCGGATGGGAATCATTCCTCCTTTGCAGAACATGTGGAACCCAGGACTTCACAAGGACCAGAGGCAGATGGGACGCCTTCGAAAAGTTTAGAAACAGAGCCTGGAACTTCAGGAGGAAAGTCTTAAGAGGCCTTATAAGTTTTAAAATGCTTTGATTTCATATTATGACAAAAGTATTGATAATACCAATAAATTGATTAAAGGCTATGTGTCAATTCAAACAGAAAAGGCCTAAATAGATGAGCATTTGTAACTGATCTCTTTTTTTTTCTTTATTATTTTACCTCATATAATTTCAGAAGCTGATTGTATCAATCGATAGTTCGTAACCATTGTCTTATTAAGAACTATTTGTTTAATTTCTATACTGATTATACTGTTTAGGAAAAAAATTATCACGAGTTAGTAAGACTTGGTGACCAGCCCCATCTTGCGCTCCGCACCCACGAACATTCAGGTGGGAGGCGTCTTGGCTTTGAGGAGCAGGCATTCAAGTTTATTTAACGAAAAATCTGAGCGCCTTCCAATAGTACAAACAGTGTCAATTGGGACCCGTTTCGCCCTTTGTTCGTTACTCAATCACGCTAAAACTGCTAAACGAATTTACATTCAATTTGGCAAAGAGATAGTTAACAACCCGATTTAAAACATGGGATACTTTCTATCCGGAAAATCGCGGGCAAATCTAGTTTAACAATATAGTTACCAAAAAATCCAAGGGTCTGTGCTTTGGGCAGTACGGGGCAGTGCAGAGCCACTTTGGTAACCAGGCCCAGCGTTCCCTCCGAGCCCACGAAGATATGTTTCAGGTGGTACCCTGTGTTGTCCTTCTTGAGAGTACGCAGGCAGTCTACTATAGTGCCATCGGCTTTTACCTACAGAAAAAATAAAAATGGGACTGATTTACTCACCTTTTTGATTTTTACAACATCTTGAAGTAACTTGGTCATTTATAAGTCGCGAGTTTGGGGGCAGACCTAAAGACGCGCAGTTCAAATGCTCATGTAACACCGTATGTAAGTCTGCGCATCCACTAGGGATGTGCTAAGATGTGTTTCAGCACATTTGACACCTAGATTGCTATGTAGTTGTTACTTTCATATACTTACACTTTAGCACACCTCTAAACTAAAATCCACAATTAGGCGAAGTAAACTGACGGATAAGATGTTGCCAGGAGTAGAAAAAAATAAATAGTGATGGTATATGTCGATAAGTTACTGTAAGGTACTTACTTAATTGCCATGAATACAACCATTGAATAATATCTATCTTATTAATATTAGTGTCCGCGCAACATAAGTCACGTATTAGAGGCGAGTAGATGGACATTTTAGGCATCAAATTGTGTTCCCGCACATAATTTACATAAGATTGTTACTACTTACTGCTTCAATCCCTAGTAAGGAGCCATGCAGATTCCCGTAACGAAGAAGCCGCAGACCGCCGGCATTCGTGCTCACGTTGCCCCCAATGTGACAGGAGCCCTTTGCCCCCAGGTCCAGGGGCATAATGAGATTGCGTTCCCGCACGTAGTTGTCTAAGGTTTCTAGTACGCACCCCGCTTCACAGACTAGTGCACCTGAAAGGAAATGCAATTTAGTTTCCACTAAATAACAAATCCATCTCATTTTCATTTCAGTTGTTCTACTCTATGAAGTACTTTTTTCATATCATCTCTACACTGATGACAGTAATGATAGAAGAAATAAATCCATCCAGTGCACTTAGAAGATAAACAAAGAAATGTAAAATAATTATTTAATATAACAAACTTAAGTATTTTGGCAATCAAAAATATTTTTATAAAGATTTACCTATACAAAATCATCGGAAGTTTTTATTCATTCATATTCTGCATGCACCTAAATATATATATATATATATATATATATATATATCTTTATATTAGCCTTTATTGCCAAATATGTAACAACTTAACAGGTTACTATAAAAATACATATGTATTCCGTGTTGGCATGTCTTTGTGACACAAAAGGCTCTTCCAGCTTTTTCCACTCTTCTCTATTTACAGTTGTGCGGTGTCATAAGGGCCCGCTACCTTTTTAATGTCATCAGACAAACGTTTTTCTTTGTCTCCCTCTTTTTCTTTTAGTTTGGAATCTAGGGGGCCCATTCCGTTAAGTCTCTTGTCCATTGTTTTATGTTCTCTCAACATGTGGCCTACCCACCTAACCTAACAATATAGTCACCCATTAAAAGTAAATGTCATAACTAAAAATAATATATTTCCTACCTGATGTCTCGTCCAAGCTGATGATCTTGTTCATCAAGCTGAAACTGAGCACAATTTCATCGAACACAGGCACCGACCCTCCAACAAGCCCTGTGTTGCCACCCTGTGGGCACACTGCCAGCCTCCGCTCATTGCAGTATGCCAGTATTTGTGATACCTGCTGTGTTGACTTAGGCTTCAAAACAACCTTCGATTGACCTGAACATTCATTTTAAAACAAGGACCGTTTTCGGTACGGTATAAACGGTATGGTACCGGTATTGGATATCGGTATCGCTTCGTTATAAAGGTAGAACAATACCGTACGTATATAAAGGTACGCTACCGGTATAAAATAACGATTAATTTCATAGGTGTACTCAAACCTCTATTATAACGGTAGCCAACCGATATTATTTCGGTACCGATAAATTTCGATCGTAAGTAGTACTTGGGGGCCGTTCAAGTATTACGTAAGCACTACAGAGGGGCGGGAGGTTTATGCTTTGCTTATTTTTGATGACATGAGGGGTGGGGGGGGGTCTAAATGCTGATTACGTCAGCAATAGTTATTTATTTTTTTACACAAATGGCAACCCACACATTGTCTATACTTGAAAACGAAACGCATTTTCAGGGTTCCCACAAATAATGAATACGTATAAGTGCTCGTTTAGAACCAAGTAGGGGAATTACCGCGCGGTACCAATGTTTACGTAAGCATGGGTGGGGGGAATAAGAGCTTTGCTGACAAAGGGGGGGGGGGGGCGGGGGGTAAATAATCGTAATAAATCTGCTTACGTAATACTTGAACGGCCCCTTTGCTTATATTCCCGTAAAAATAATTAATGAATTTATTTTCCAATCAATTCCGCAAGTTGCACTCAAAACACATCATGAATTTTATTACATGTTTGTTTGTTACCATCATAATTATTAAGGTACTTTTTTTATGATATAGTTATTATCAATAATAAAACTTATTAATTTCTACTTAAAATAGCTACAGTATTTCCCAGTACGAGAACCACCAACTGCAAATTATTGTATTTTTGTAGTACCTAACTTTACTTCATTGGTGTGGTATGAGCATGAAAGAAAAATAATTAATATTAAATTAGCATGTATGCTAGCTAAACTGTTAAAGAATTATATATATTAGCTTGATAAAAAATATGCATTTGAGGTGGCAATAATTTTGCTAGCTGGGATTTTTCTCTACTTTATCCTGGCTGTAACTAGTGTTAAAAAATTGGTGGTTGGTTGAAATGGTGGTAACAGATGGGAATGACCCGTATTCAAGATTAATTGGAATTGGCGAATGATTTAAATAGTAATATATGTGAAGAAACTAGAAATTACATTCGTTAATTTATTCAACTGAACAATAACGCAGAGCGGATACCGCCAGAAGTTAACTTCGTTCATTCGTGTATCTCTATCGAATTTGCACATTCGAGCTCATCATATCATACGCATGTAAATGTGTTTGTTTGTTCCTTTGTGGTTCTTTAGAGACCAAATGTGTCGACCTATTAATTCAGAAAAACAATTGATTGTTCAATGTAATTTCAATCTTAACAAAAAAAGGTAAAAGTTGATGTGTTTTGGGTTGCAGCCTTATTGATTGAGCAAAGTAAGCAAATGAGGTTTGATATACTTAGTATAAATCTAAATGCAATTTCGCGTCTATAGTGTTTACTCGAATATTTATGTGAAGCGTGAAGAACATTAGTAATCAAGTATTTTCTTACCTCTGCAATTCTTAATCCAGTCTATATTGAATGGCAAAACATCACTCTCTTCTGTGAGTACCTGTTCTTCACTCAAAACTGATTTAAAGTAATTGACATCGTCTGGTTGCACAACTCCAAATTCTCTCCTTTGGACATTGTATTTTGTCTGTTAAAAAGATAACATTGAGTGTTAATCTATACTAATATTATAATGTAACTTTATTTGCAAGTTTGTATATTATTGGGTATTGCTGAAAGTACTTACAGTCAAAGTCATTCATATACCTATATTATATATTGGAGACTTGGTGACCTGACTCGGGCACCAGTCTCCACCGCACAAGCTATGTACTTTGTACTTACATAATAAATAAAATAAAAAAGCCTTTTATTTCTGGTAAACAAATAATTTACAATAGTGATATAAAGATTACTTATGCTAGTGTGCACACCAGAACCCTCCTAAGAGGTAAAGGCCTCTTCCAGTGACTGCCAGTTTTCTCTGTTTTGGGCCTTCCACTTACATATCATTTGCCAAGTTTTTTAGTTACTGTATGAACTATGTATTTTGTGGTGGATGGGTGGAATGCATAAATACTATTTATTATATATATAGACATATAGCTAATCCTCCGACATAAATAAAATGATGGATTTTACCCTGTAGCACGGCTCTGTTTGCATTATTTGTAATATGCGGGAGGAAACACACTAGCGGCTAATTTTAAATACCTTTAGTAGGTTTAAAGTAGTTATAAAGAACCTAAGTTGTCGTTGGGTAATTCCGAAAATAATAAATTGTAGTCTACCTAAGCGATTTTATTGCATCTCATCATCATCATCATCATCAAAAAGAAATGTATTTTTTTGTTGATGTTTGGTAGAGCAACAAAATTAGTTAATTAGACTGGAATTTGTTATTTTCGGAATTACTCGAAGACACCTTACTTTTAAAATAGTTTTAAATTTACTTTGTGAAAACAAGTTATGTCTTACCTAGTGTATTTACGTTAAAACACATTAACTAAAATACTTCAATTTTCCTATCAAGATAAAACTAAAGTTATATTTTACCAATGTTAATATTATTGTATGTAAACACTTACCGCTGATAACTGAGGCAGTGCTTGCGATGCACAACGGATTTGTGTTAAAATTAGACTTGGTTTGCTACTCCCAATAGTTTTCACAAGTACAACTAAAGATTTTAACATCTTCACGACTATCTATGAGATTTACGAGTACTTAACTTAGTTTAGCTTAGCAGTGACTGATCATGCACTGGCAAACTGCAAAGCAAAGTATTTTAAACAACCTTATCTATTACGTTTCGCGATAAAATAATAGGTAAGTAGGTAGGTTCCGCATGTCTATTTTAGTGTTTCTGAGTTGTTTACAATTCGAAGAAAGCAATCATGGTACAATAATATACTTAGCCTTCTTCGTTTTCTTAGACCATACAGTATGATACAGTGCGTATTTGTATTATTCGTCCAACCCCAAACATATCGTTTTTGACAGGTATACACGCATGTATACACGCATAAGAAAACGAAATTAGTTTTATCTCAATCTCTGTCTCTCGAATACGCAGGAGAGACAGAGAGAAAAATACACAAATGAACTTTTTCGGTTGCCGGTAGTCCCTGCTATGTTTAAAAGTGACTTAGGTCCTGACTATCCGATCCGATATCGGTGTAGTGCTGTTTACATTATCCGATAATATCGGACCGATATCGCCATTTTGTTGCCAGTTTCGGTCGTAGTGGTAAGAATGGGGCCGGGGTTGCATGGTGATTATTATAACAATATTGGTATGCCAATATCATAGTGGTATTAAAAATGCAGCGGCGGAAAACGCCGAAATATTGAAGCGTAATAAATATAAGGGCCTCAGCAGAGAGTACATTTGAGCGCACACCTTTGTCTAAACTCTTGGTCCATGGCGTCCCAGCGCGCACAAACTACTTACTGAAATCGCGAAGCGTTTGGTTGACGTAACTGGTGACCAAAGAGCTAGCGACTTCCTCGCACAACGTATCAGCATTGCGATACAGCGAGGAAATGCCGCCAGCATCCTCAGTACAATACCCCAAGGGCCTGTTTTATATTTAAGTTAGTTTTAATATTATTTAAGTTATTCAAGCCACGAGTTCTAAGAACTAACATGGAGATTGTCTTACCTAGATGTAATAACTATGTTCAATTTAAAAGAAGTGTGGAGTACAATGGAATAAAAGTTTTAATTTTCTAAACAATGACATTAAAGTATGTAATCATTTTAATGAATTTACAAATAAATTGAAATCATATTTATTGTCAAGACCGTTCTATACATTAAGGGAATATTATGAAAACATGCTTGATTGACTACTAGTCTCTCTATCTAGTCAATGACTAGATACTGTGCTAGATACCTACTTTTTTCTTTTTTGTTATGTATGATACTGAATTATTGTAATTGTGGTACATTATTTTAAATTAGCTTAATAATTTTGTATGCCAGCTGTGGCGGAACATGCATTCATGAATATGTAATACCTCTGACATGACTATTGTACCATCTGTGTATGTTTTTACAAAATAAATGATTGTTTTGATTGCATTGTATTGTTATTTAACTGTTATTACCGTTTGTAAATAAATAAATGAAAATAATATATTTTTTTAATTTTGATTCTATATTATATATATTCATATACCCACGTGATACGTAGTGATATATGAGTGTATCGTGTAATAGTAAGTAGGGCATACACAAGGACATTAAAGGGCACTAAAAATGTATACTCGTACAGCACACAAATAAACAGCACCGATATCGGATCGGATAGTGTGAACAATAAGCGGTTTTACATACATTTTTGTTTTTGTTGGATCCTACCACAATATCGCGTTGGTTAGTCTGGACACGTCCTTAAACAGCTTGGCTGTTGACAACTGACACTTGACAGTGACATTTTCATTTCATTGCACGTGCCGCCTGTGAATTGTTTTGCGTGCCTCTAACCTATAAAAATATTGTTTTTCATATCTAAAAACATCTGAGTATTACCAACATGGTTAAAGTAAAAGCTAAAAGTGCTAAAAAGAAGGAAACAAAGCCTCAACCAACAAAAATGGAAGTGGAAAACGTAGTGTTACCTCCCGTGCGGATGTCAGATGATCCTACTCCTAAACAGGTATAAATTCCGTTTTTCTAGTCGTAGTATATGGTAGTTACAATACACATTTATCTAAATATATCCTTGCTCTTAGGTCAAATGGATTAACAGGCAGAGAGTATTGGTATTCGCCGCGCGCGGTATTAACCATAGGCACCGGTACCTTATGGAGGACATAAAGAAGTTGATGCCCCACCACAAGACTGAGTCCAAAATGGAAAGGAGCAAGAACTTGTATGTAGTAAATGAGATCAGTGAGATGAAGAACTGCAATAAATGCATCCTGTTTGAGGGAAGGAAGATGAGGGATTTGTACATGTGGATGGCTAACATTCCAAATGGGCCTAGTGTTAAGTTTCTGGTAGAAAATAGTGAGTATTACACCTATTAAGTACGAAAAAACAATTGTTACAGAAATACTGAGAAAAAACTCTGAGACTACAATTGTTGACACAAGATTTCTGATTTACGGTTTGCTTAAATTGCTCTACTGTGATTAGTGGCACAGACCTTAATCCATTATCCACTGATCCCGGTAATTACCTTCCACAGTACGGTATTGTTATGTTAGTGTTTTTTTTTGCTGGTAGGTGAGCTACAACACTAGCAATATAACTGTGGATGATGATGAGAAATGTGGTGATGCAGTTAGCCGGAGTACAGCATGCCAATTGTGGCAAGCCACTACTGTGTTGTAGCTCTAAAATATGATTTTAATGAAAACTATGTTCATGTAGTTATGATGAAGATTTTCATAGATAAAACAATGTATAACTTGATTGCTATAGCGTGATGCCTGCTAACCTGTTAATCAGTTTTTCAGAAAGCATATTAATAGTTGGTAGTTGTATTTATGTTCATTAAGAATCATTAGATATCTTTTGTAAGAGGCATATAGGATGCAGACACCTCTATGAGTAAGCAGCATCACTGCTAACATAAATTATAAATAAATTTGTTGCAGGTTCAAATCCTGCTCGGCCCCTAAATTTTTCCCTTTAATTTGTAATCTCCGAGTGATAAATAAAGAAACCAAAATACTTATACTGGTAATGTTATGCTTTCTATTGCAGTTTACACAATGGGTGAGCTCAAGATGACGGGTAACTGTTTAAGAGGATCCAGGCCTCTTCTCTCCTTTGATCCCCAATTTACGAAGGACCCACACTATGCCTTGCTAAAGGAACTACTTATCCAGATATTTGGGGTCCCCTACCACCATCCTAAGAGTCAACCATTCTTTGACCATGTCTATACCTTTATGGTCCTTGACAACAGGATTTGGTTCAGGAATTACCAGATTTTATCTGAAGATGGTGCTTTAGCTGAAATTGGGCCTAGATTTGTTTTAAACCCGGTAAGTGACTATTCAAGGATTTTGCGGAATAAGTATATGCAATGTAGAAAAAATGATTGTATTTTTAACCCATGCAATTCTTGAATTTTGTAAAGATAATACAAACAATACATTGTAAAGTGAGATTGAAAAAGTAGGTAAAATTAAGCAACAGAATGTTACTTTACACAAAGTGATTCTTTACAATACCTACTGTAAGAAAAATTAAGGTCAATTATATTTTAGGTAAAAATATTCTCTGGTTCATTTGGAGGCGTGACAATCTGGGAAAATCCAAAGTATGTGAGCCCTGCTAAGCTGAGGCAAGCATTCTCAAAGAAAGCTGGTGACAAATATGAGAGAAGGATAGAGAAGAAAGTGGTTTATGAGGCTACAAAGCCGGAGACAGGCTATCCAGATATAGAGGATGCAGATTTCTTCAAGGGAGATGCAATGGAGAAAGCTGAGGAAGTGCTGGTGAAAGGTGAGTAGAAGAATTATTATACATATTAGTATCAATATTCTAGAATGAACAATATGGGAATACATACATATAAAATTATAAAACAGATCGAATAATATAAATCAACTTTCCAGTTTCCATTATTATATTTTTGTTGTGTTGTTTTACAGAGGAAATAAAAGAAGAGGAAGACAGTGAAGAGGAAGTTCAGGCTAGACCAACCATCAAGAAGGCCAAAAGCAAGCCAGACATGGCCATAAGACGCAAACAACTGAAAGCTAAAAGCAAGCTCATATCTGATCAAATAAAGAAAAGGAAACAATTCAAAAAGAAGAAACCAAACAAAAAATAAAATTTTAATTCAAATTGTGTATTCAATGTAAACAGGTTTTGTCAAATATAAAAAAGTCCACACAAAAAGATTTTTTATTTCAATGTGAGAAGCATTATAATAAACAGGTACAGCTGGAAGATATTACTAGTTCACAACATGGTTAGAGATTCACTGCATTAATAAAAATATTCATTATATTCCAAAGTCACACTAAACTTAGTCCGATCACGCTAACTCTGCATTGAAATAATTTGGCAATGCTACCTCAAACGTCACATTTTCATATAAATATGACATATAATGCACAGTGTTGCCAAATTATTCCTAGCAGAGTTAGCGTGGTCGGACTCTATTCAAATTAAATAGTTGAGATCGCGATAATTATTACATAAATTACAAGTACGTAAACATGGACGGTGTTCAATCACAAAATCATTTAACGATTATTTGAGCGCTGCATGGAATCAACAAATTATTGTACGCTTGTTAGTAATGGCACATATCTTGACCAGGGCAATTGTCTTCACTTTAAACCTAAAAACCCATAAACCTTCTAATTATATTAGACTGAATTCTAATGTCACCATTGTATTACCTTTGTACAAACTCGCGCAGACTGAACTAAAAAATCAATAAACATATTGTGGTCAGCAAAATGTTGACAATTGAGTTCCAATATAATATACAAATACAATATCCATACGATGGCTAGAATAAAACAGAAATGATAGTAAAATTCCACACGCGCATTGTACGACTATGTACTTCTTTTAGAGATTTTAGGAAGAAACTAATAATTAATGCCATCACAGGTTTCCAATACACTAATTATTGTATATAGGTATATGACATTTGATCTCTTGCTTTATATTTTAAACAACAGTGATGTAATGCTTACGGACTAAGTAAAATATAATATAATACCTAAGAGTATAAATTAGATTTATAAAAATATTTTTGGAAAAAATTACTGAGGTGAGGCCAGATAATTTATGATATAAATAACACATGGAAGTGACAAACTTCAAAGATTAGGCATAAAAGTTGCCTAAAGATGGATAAATAATAATAATAAGTGGACACTGGAGTATTACGAGTTATTCAAGTCTATATAATTAAAGCTTTACACATATCTACAAATTTGATAAGCATGTACTTCCATCAAATATGAAATATGCCAATAGTGCCAATACATCATATATGATTGATCTATTTAAATAAAATTCACTATCAAAAATAACATACAAAAGCTATAAAATACTAGCAACTTGTATAATTGATACCATCAGAACTTAATATCATCTTGCAACATTATTGTACTTTATAAATTTTATAATAATACTGTTATAAAAGAGTAAATCTCAATGAGTAAAATCGTTTCATGTTTTTTTAAGGAATCTTAAACATAGGGTGCATATGGACTAATATTTACTTTGTGCGCACACCCATTAAAAATTCCGTTAGTTAAAAGACGTAATCTTATTGTGATTATTACAACATGTGTCATATCACAAGATAATATATAACCATGATGAGAAAAAGATTACAATAAAAAAGATAATATAAGCCCTTGATAGGGTGGATGAATAATACTTACGAATCTAAGTTTATAATAATAAATTATTAAAAACAATTGCTTATGTATAAACTATGGATATGAACTAAATTTAAAATATGAAATTATCGAAATAATTAGAGATTTGTAAATTGATGAAAACATTCCTATCAGTAAACATTCTTATCAGTTTCATGCCGTTCAGTACAACCTTACAATCAAATAAATCCACCTGGAACTTCATGACCTGAAATAAAATAAAAAAGCATTTATAATTAGCGCGATTTGGCGTAGGTACTAGTTTTTAGGGAAGCGACTGCCATCTGACCTTCCAACCCGAGGGGAACAAGAACGCAGGTATGCGTTAAAGGGAGAAAGACTTATCTCATTCTACCGCATAGCTGCGTCCTTGCCATCATGGCCAATTGTGGAGTTCGGGCATAATATTTGCACAAACTCCAGTATTTTATACTTTTTTTTTAAATATTTAATTGATTCTTCGTAATAATAAAAAATTTAAATATTTTCAAAATTGCTTTATTGTGGTTAGATATGAGCCTTAGGTATCATTTGAGGTATATTTTACAAAAAACGATTCAACGGTATCAGGTATCTGGAGTAGCCCAAACCTGGTATGTTTTGAAAATGATTTTTATCTGGTAGGTTTAGTAGAAAACCTAATAGGCTTTGTAGGATTTAGGCTAGTTAGAGAAGAGCCCAGGTCAGATTTGTTTCACATTAAAGAACTGGGGTTATTTCGGTACACAACGTGGGTTTGATACTAGACGATCACTGGACAATTAGTTTATTTTTACGTTTCATTATTTATTATATGAGACATGTGGCGTAGCAGGGGGTTAGATTGAGGGGTTACACCATAGAATAAAAAGATGACGTCTTAATTCCTCTCCTTTTATATTTATTTTTTGGTCCAACGGGTCATATTGATCAATTGTTCCGATTTTTATGTTTTTAACACCATTTGCAGCATTTTTTGGCGTACCGCTAGCACTATATTGATGCGACCTAATGTCAATGCCATTATTCATGTATTTTATATGTATGACTTTAGTTAAGAAATATCATTTCCAACATCACTCCAAATCGATCATTTTAAACTAAAAATTGTTATTATCCGCTTAAATTCTACTACACACAATAAAATCAAAAAATACCTCGTTTACTATCTAAAACTAATAAAATCATCATATACTTTAATCACCTTATTGGTATTATCAATACTTTTGTCATGATTTAAAATCAAAACATTTTAAACTATTGTTTTTACTAACCTCTAGTACTTGTCGGAGAGGTTGCGCAGTTCTGCGTCGGTTTCATTGTTGTCGGGCCTGTGTCCGCCGAGCTCGGCCAGGCGGGAGTTCTTCCAGCGGCCCTCGCCGGCGTTCATATTGCGGTCCTCGCACACGCACAGGAATAGCGTGTCCACCACCATCTATAACGACATATATACATGGAGTCACGCCAGGAGTGGACAACATATGAAATTTAATTTTCAGTACTACTTCAACCACCCACCATCTGCACTCTCCCCCGGTAGTCACATTGCAGTCACGATCATCAGCATGGAGGGATCAACTGATTGGATTGGATTGGAACACTACAAGCAATTTTAAGCTCAGAATGTGATATTGCAGTGGTAAGATCTCTAAACGCCAATATGTCGGCTGAGGTTTCCAATGTGACATAATATTAATCTTAAACTTTACATCGCGATAAAGGTTTATTAATTATGCATGTAAGGCGATTTCGCCAGCACGCTAATTCTTGACATTTTCAGTCCATTACAATGTTTTATGTGTTTAAATTAGTGTCAATTTTCGATCTAGGCAAATACGGAATTAAAAACCAATGTTCAGACGGAGTATACTAGACACAGCGTAAAAGCGCACGTCAGTTTTTGGACGACATTCCGGCCAAAAAACGCCATAAAAAATGCAGTGACGGCTGTTAAGATGTACCTGCCAGCCTAGGCTTGTACCCTAAGCTTGTCTCCTGAGCCCCCGTGGGGCGCATTCTGAGATCTGATTAATTGTCGGCTCTTGGGTATTTGACACATGTTAAAATTTATAATTTATAACATAGTTTGCCTATACGGATAGAAAACCTTCAAATTATCACACTAAATAGTAAATTACACAAATTAACCAAAATGATAAATAGATATAGTCCAAATGTAAATGGGAAGTCACCAATAGAACTCTCGTTTCAACAAAAAAGAAATTATGTGGCAACTTTGTCCATAGGCGCAATATTTGACGACCAAAACGGCAAATTACTCGTTTTGCCAGACAACGGTAGTTATACGAGGCTATAGAGCTGTGACGTCACATTTCGCTATCAACCAGAATGGAGCGTTGCCAGTGCTCAAAAACTTTGCCTATCATTTTCGTCTTTATGTTGCTCTAATTGTAATTCGACTCATACAAACATTTGATCGTCTCTAAAAACTGGTTCGCATGGCATAAAACCGAATCAAAAGCGAATTAATCACTAACCTCGTAGAGGGAGAGTATGCAATGAGCAATGAAGAAGGAAAACACGCAGATTATAAGTGTAGGCACAGCATAGAAGTGCAGGTCAGCGTTCCGTTTGACCAGCAGCAGTCCAATAATGCCCGTGACTGCGGTCACGATGCACTTGCCAAGGAATAGTATGAAGTCGCCGACACTGTTTATGGTTGCTACTTGGAGCGCGTTGTTTACTATTGTGCTGAACGCCTGGAAAAATTAATAAATCAAATAAATGAACTTTATTCAAAACTACTATACCTCATTTTTTAAAGATTAGAATTTTAACGGTCAATTTCGCACAGATTTATTCGATTCCTTGGGATATCTGTGAGTAATATTGTACTAATTTCACATCTTTCAGTAGTTTATCACGTGTCAAAGACAGCGCGACGCCTATTTTCCCGTTTCAAAATAGTTTTCTTTAAAATCGCACGACAGATGATGAACGATTTTCCTAATCTTAAAAAAGCGTTTCTCAAAATACCACTGCCAAAAAGAAACTCGACAGAAATGAATCCTATTCTTCTATAACATAATTGAATAAGTGCATGTAGTTAATAAATACTGTATGCACTAAATTCATTGGAACTGACATAATATTAATCTTCTACCTGACATGTAATATTTAAATAAATGAGTATGAGTATGAGTAATTCTTATGGTATATTACCTTAGCTGCGGCTTTGCAGAAATTGCACCGCTCTATGGTGATGATGGTGTAAGCGTTATGGTTGAGGTACCGCATGAATTTCTCCAAGCAGTAGAAGCAGCAGATGCCACACTTAAGGCCACATTTGGCGCACTCCGAGCCACTCTCGGCTCTTGCCGAAAGTCTACAAAATGAGGAAATTAAAATATTTTTTCAAACATGCAATGAAATATTGACGTTATGTTCGTTATAACAGGCTTCAATGTATCGTGTTTTGGGCGGAACAACTCGAGATAACTGTAAAAGAATTTCATATTTGAAGGGCTAGGCCGCGAAGTAATTATTTTTTAATTTTAATGTGAACATGACGTCTGTGTTCATGAACAGGGCTGCGACCGCGAAAGCACTATCGTATTTTTCTCTCTGTCGCTAAAATGACATTTCTCATTGGCGCGATAGAGAGCGAAAATATCTTCCTTCTTTCGCGGTACCGCCCCAGGCTAAACAGCTGAATTACATATTTTTTTTATTTTTATAGTGGCTTAATGGTTATCGGACCACAAATATCCGCGTTACGAACTGATATTAAGAATACAAATCTGTATGATTCAATGTGTTGATGAATAAATTAAAAATATTGTCTATACGTAAGTCACCGGAGACCATAGACCATATTTGAAAATTATTTATAAAAATTAAGATTCTTATTATCAGGTTGTGTATAATGGCCCGAGTAGGGTCTATTTGAACACTACACATGGGAAATACTGAAGACTTCCGTAAAAAAAAAACATTATGGAGGGAAAATTAAAATTTGTTTTTTGAGAGGTGTATTTTTTTATTTCATTGCATATGGTTGAAAGCACTACACATGCCTTGAAAAGAGAAAAAAAAAATCTGTTTTTTTCGCCCTTGTGGAGGAAAGAGTGAAACGGTTCTACCAAATATCTTTATTTGAGTACGCGCGTTACATTAATTGCTATTATTTTGTTTCAGCGCTTACCTAGTTATCGCTCTTCCATACAAGCTTCCACCCCCTTAGGGGATGATTTCAGGGATAAGAAAGTATCCGATGTCCTTCCCCGGGACTCAAACTATCTCCATACCAAATTTTTAAAGGTTTAAGTGTGAAAAGGTACACAGACGGACATACTTGCGCATTTATGATAATTATAATATTAGCATGGATAGTAGCCTCAATCTTACGTACATAATAATAAAATCGATTTGTATACATTCATTTTTTAAGGACAATCAACAGCAGATTTTGAGTGGTCACTCAATATACTTACTTTGCGTGCAGATAAGTGAGAATAAGCCGTGGGATTTTGAACAGTGTGATGAAGAAAGATCCCTTAGCAACAGAACCCAGATGGTATTTAATCAGCTTGCCGATGGAGTACAGGACGGGAGAGTGAGCGTGCTCGCCACTGAAACAATAGTACAACACTTACATAGGGCGGTACAACAGTTTCAATTTATTTATTCCAAAGTTAATAAAAACTCATTTATTGTTAGTGCACATTTAGTGCAACTTAAAAATATATACCTAAAACTATGTTGGAGCGGGACAAATACTCCGCATTGGTGAATTATTCATTTGCCCGCTTGCGGTGGAGACCATGGGTTGTTGGTGCTCAGAGGTCAGAACGTTTTTGGCAGAAATCGGGCGCCGCTTCCGAAAGAGAGGACATGACTCCCGTTCCTGGTCATTCCTGATGCAAAGGTTGTCTATAGCAATCTAACGCGGTAATGCGGCCAGCGTAATGGGCACCTTTGCACCCGGAATGACACGGGGCGGTCTATTTGAGTAAATTATGACGTGTATACTTACTATGAAAATGTCGACCTATTATTGAAATTAAATATATACGATCGTTGAATTTCTAACATGGTTTAGCGTGTGTGTTGGAACTTACAAACTAAATTATATTTTACAATCAGCAATCATTTTCAGAATGCCGTTAGGGCTCTTCCTCGCTTTAATAAGCAAAGATGTTGCCTTTTTGCGCATGATTGTTTCAAATCCAGTCGTGCGTGCCTCAGCAAACAGTGCGCTGCTAAATCTAAGCATCCCAAGCAACAAAAAATGTCTCAGATCGATCGTATTTGCGTTATAAACATGCAATATGACGCTTTATTTATTACCGCCCGTGGTAAATACACAATGGCATGTCTCCTCCTGGCCAGGAAGTGCAATAATTACCACTTTATGGCCAGGTGTGACATAAAAATATGTTATGTCTCCAGTCTAACAAGAATCATTAAATGGCAACTATTGTGGATCACGCTCAGAATTGGTTTAATCTCCGCTATACAATAATTCCACTACCGTATCAGGTATATTGTCTCTATTGACGAATCTAAAAAATGCTAAATCTATTCAAAATTTAAAGTAACTGTTTAGCGTTTTAGTTTTTAAGTACATTTTTGCCCTAGCAGGGTACAGGTAGCAGGGTTTTGGACGATAATGTTACCAAAGACATCATAAAGCAATAAATTAATTATTATGAATCATGATTCGGGCTCATAACGCGACGTGAAAATCGAAGATCGCACCAGGAACTTTAATTCAAATTAAAGTTCAGTATATTACAGACAGCAACGGCCAGAGTTTAAAACGCCTATAAACCATTCTTGAAAATTATCCATAAAGACGCTAAATATCAGACAATCTCGAAGTAAATTGACCTTCGAGCGCATGCTACGCAAGTATCTCTCTGATAAGCTCGCAGAATAACCGTTACCATAGTTGATTTCATTAGATACATAAAGTAAGTAATAATTATGCAAATATATAACATGTGAATCTATATGTAGGTATTTTCATATAATTATAAGAAAACAATTTGATACAAGTAAATACTAAGTAGAGCTTTCTAGCTTTTATTTATTTATTAGCCTTTATTGCAAACATTATAAGTGAGATAGATAACAACTTACAGTAAATACATGTCACTCTTCTCTATATATAGCTGCGCGGGTCATAATGGGCCTGCTACCTTTTTAATGCCGTCAGAGCTTTCTAGTACTCAAAGTTAAATGCTTACACCAAATGTTGTTTAGCCCTGGTCAACGGTTGACTGGCAGTTGGCACAGAATGCCTTATGCTGAAAGAGATAAAGGCGAAAACCCACCGGAAATACCAGTGCGATACAGCACCGGCGATTGTCATCTGCTGGCAGCCGAGAATGAACTCGCTGCCCCACACGAGGCAGATCAGGCACATCCACCACATGCTTTGCACCCACATGGGGCTGAACTCGATGGGGTACAGGTTGGTTGCTGCAACAATATAATCCATATCATATTCCTACTTCCATACTCCATAGTAATAGTATAACAACTTGTACTTTGTCTGTCTGTCCGTTCCCTCTTCACGCTTAAACCGCTGAACCGATTTAGATGTGGTATGGATATAGTTTGAGTTTTGAGTTCTATGCACACTCATACATTAATACATTTTTATGCATAGCTACAACAAAATACAGAACATAAATCTTAAAATAAGTATGACACTTTACTGAACATAGAATCTTTTCCAAAAGAAACAAAATTATAAAGTATAAAGTACAAAGAAAGGCGCAGTTAGCTTTCAACCAGCCTTTGAGACATTCAAGTGGTAAATAGACGGTATTATGCAAAAGCCGAGAGATCGGACCGTACGAGGCCTAATCAAATCAAAGTATAGATACATGGTCCACAAATTCTAATTAGCAACATAGGCTTCGTTAGGTGCGTACAGAAACAGATCACAAATAAATCAGATACCAGAGATGAAAATCCGCAACAGGCTTCGTAAATTAGATTAGTAGATTGTGTCTCAAGGGAGCAAAATTATATATTTACAGCGAGGGTGGTATATTGAATCCTGAGTGAAGTGAAAGATTCTTGAGCGCAGCGAGGGATTCAAGTGTTTACGCCCAATAATGCAATAATTTTCCTACATCGTGACACATTGCTTTCACAGTTTTCATACCTTAAACATGGAATGTCTTAAAAATAATATTGCTACCGAGTGGCACATCCTGCTTTTCACACTTTCACCTTCATCACACGAGGGAAGAAAAGTACGACTTTGATCCCTCACTCGAGGGCAACAAAGACTATTTTCTCCATAGCAGGTGTGAAAACGTAATTTTCTTAGCTGTCGGCAAGAGCCGACAATAGCTTGTAATGTGTTACTTAATTATTATTTTCTAGCAAGTGGGCATTATGAGCTCGATTTGTTTAGAGATAGCTTTCTACCAATCCTGCAGTAATAATATTTTTCTCTCGTGAAGAAATGGGATCATAACAAGCATAAGTAGATGTAAAAGTTTTGGAATTTTCTAGGTTGTCTGCCAAGAACATTTTATACACTTACTTTTCAACGTAGCACTCTCGTTGAGGTGTTGTGTATTGATGGACGCGTTGTTGACTTGATCAGGAACCTGCGTGCCGTTGATGAAGAAGTTGAATTTAAACGGGATACCGGGATACGTCGCTGTAGCGAGGCAGGCCTGGGAAAATAGAGGATTTATCGTATGTTATAAAGTAAAGATTACTGGCTGTTATGAAGCCAGCAGTCGCAGAATACCACAGCATATCCTTGGGTAACATCTATGTACGGTACTGACCACCATGCAAAAGACAAAGCACACCCCGAGCAAACCGGGACGGAGCCGAGAACCACAGTGAGCCATCTCACGGAACAACTGAGCCAGCAACGAGACGTGGGAACGCACCACGAATACCTACCTAATTGCATTATGTGTTAATAAGGAATACATACCACCACAATGGACCAGAAGGCGAAGAACAACACGAGAAAAAAGAAGGTGATTATGGGCTGCAGGAATAGAGCCGGGATGGAAGCGAGACAGTGAGCCGTCTCACGGAACAACTGTGCCAGGAACGAGACGCGGGAACGCATCACGAATACCAGCAGGAGCAAAATGAACTGGAACAAAGAAACGTGATTAAAAAGTTGTATGCTACATTGTACGCAGGAAAAAACGCCTTTGATTAGGAGTAAAGTGAATGTCTCAGAATTTACATTTTCACTAAAGCCAAGGGCAAGATCGATAAATATGAGATACAAGGTTTTCTTTAGACTCAGTGCAGCGGGCGGTAATGTTGATTCACGTACAATAAAATATCTACTTACCGTAATTATAGTGGCAATGATGGAGTACCAGAGAAATGCAGTCTCATTCTTTAGGGATTCCTGAAACAGAACATTAATTTTATTCAGCTGGCATCATGCTATCTCATAAAACGGCTTGCTTAAGTAACCTTTTTAACGCCAACGACGCACATATCCGCACCCAACGGCGGATATATCCGTCACGGCGTGCAGTGCGATATCTTCCTAATGCATTTCTATAGCTTTTTTATTTGACAGAGTGTCGAAAATGTTAACAAAAATAAGTTTAAATATGTACATGCGTTACTTACTGTTAAATATATGGATCCTTTGAAGTTCTGGTTTCCACGATGCAACTCGTAATAAGTGTACCAGAGAAGGCCAGTGCCAGCAACACTCACAATAGAGACCACTATCATGAAGATCCAAGAGACTAGAGTGGCTAGCAAATGCAGTATCGACACCATGATTAAGGAACATACTGGAAATTGAAAGAAAATATATCAGAAATAAATCTCTTCTCAGTATAGTGTGAAAGGGACGGGTGATAGTGTGACGCACGTCTCACGCGACTAGAGAAGACTTAGGGCCTGGCCACATTACCACGGCGCGGCGTCGTTAACGTGAAACGGCGTGGCGCCGTAGTGCGGCACGTCGCCGCGTCGTGTAGATACACGGTGCCGTGCCGCGTTCAGCAGATTCACGGTACGGTGCCGCGTCGCCGCACAGCGTCGGCAAGCAAACTTCACAAATAGCTTTGTTTCAGAAGACCGACATGTTTTCTAAATCGTAAGCAAGGCTGCCAAAGGTACCAGGCGACGATTTTAGCTACTTATATAGATACAGTAGATACTTATATACATACAAAACTAAGGAACAATTATTCGTGTTCATCACACAATTATTTAAATACCCTGAGCGGGATTCGGACCCGCGGGACCACCAGATTTGTAGGCATGGTCACTATATACCAATACCAACTAAACTAAAGTGATCGTCGGAATCTATCCTCATAAGACACAATAACATTGAAGATTGGTACCTTTTGGCGTCAGAAACAGACTACAGAACACTTACATTACCTCGAACCGCGAATGAAGTTCTGCCGTTCTTGCGTTCGAAATCACAAGTGCGACAGAGAGGCAAAACTTCGTTTACGGTTCGCGGCAGGTCTTCTGTCTGCTATAAGGCCCGTGGTGCTTTAAATTTTTTGTCATCTTCGCTAATTTTGTATAGCGTTTTATACTAACTCCAAAACATTACCCAAATACACAAAAGTTGTACATATTTCATCAATTCTTAAGGGGGGGGGGGGGGGACGCTCGTGGCCTAGCGGCGCCCGCGTACCGCGTGCAGTATGCGATCTTAAGCAACGTGGGCCGTGGTCAGTTCTTGGATGGGTGACCGTTTTGAGTGGTTTATCAACTGAGCGCTCCCGTGCTTTGAAGGCATGTTAAGCCGTTCATCCCGGCTAATGTCTATGCTAGCAGTCGTTAAGCCAAGTTAGAGGCCGTCGGCTGGCTTAAGAACTTCTAACAGTCAAGTTGCCCACTCACTTGACAGGTCTAATTCCAAAAAGGTCTGGTTTTCCCCTCCGGTTGTAAGGTCAGAAGGCAGTCGCTTCCGTAAAAACTAGTGCCTACGCCAAAATCATGGGATTAGGTAAGCGACCCCGGGCATCCTTCAGGATGCAAGTGTACTGGGATAATGCTAGGAGGATGATGAGTGAGATGAGAGAGAGAGAGACCTAATACAGGGCGTCAAAAACAGACCCATAGACAAAACTGGTTGCTAGTACATGTGTTTTTAATCAGTTTTCTTATTCTTATGCTCTTCATAGCGTATAGCAGCGGAGCTAGTAATTAACTAATTAATTAGCGGAAGGTTATATGGCAAATTACGCTAAGTGCTTGGTGTTAATTATGGCTCCATTAGCTGTGTAGATAAGCGCGAGATTTAATGTATTTGTGACACGCTTGGATCCGTAACATAAAGAGAAGTGTGTACATAGTAATTACTCTTTCCCTCACGAGTTAAAGGCGGTTTTAGACGAAACCAATAGGCGACGCCCGCCAGGGCTCGACTGCCAATGTACCGTTTATATGGATCCAATTGCGCTGGACTGGCTCGAAAATATATTAACATGACACCAGCAACAGGATTTGTAATAGAGCAGCACTTAAAAACAAATAAATAAAGATACAGGGAGACAGAGGCTGAAAAACAGGCGGTTTTATCCTATAGCTATCTCTTCCAGACAACCTTTGGGTAGTGATTACCTACTACTAACACGATATGTTCGTGCATGTTAGAAGTTGTTATTTTTGCATTAGGCTGTACAATATGCAGAGGCCATGATTTTTTTCTATTCAAGTTATTGGCTTGGATATAAATAATCGTAATTAAGTTTTAACAATGAATCATTTAAGTAACATTAACTAACACTTAGCAAGAATCTAAAAGAATTTGGATCGTAATAATCAGAAAATACCTACCCATAACACATGCTTTGGGACTAAATTTTAGTTTCTTTTTATGTTATAGGGGGCAAACGAGCAGACGGATCGCGTGATGGCAAGCAATAACCGTCGCCCATAGACACCTGCAACACCAGAGGAGACGCAAGTGCGTTGCCGGCCTTTCAGAAGGGAATACGCTCTTTTCTTGAAGGTTTGAAGGTCATATCGGTCCGGAAATACCGCAGGCGACAGTTCATTCCATAGTTTGGTTGTGCGAGGCAGGAAATTTCTTGAGAAACGCACAGTTTTGGACTGCCAGTTTTGTGTAAGATTCCACAATTAAGTTTATTTATTAATATTTTTATTCATTTTAAATTAATTCATGAATACATTGTTACATTACTTCATGAATAGATTCAAAATAGATTAATGGTCTGATAAAATATCCACAAGGCTATGATGTCATGCCACCTTAGCATGCCACAGTAATTTAAGGTGAGTCAGGCTTACAAATAGACAACTGTCATTAGGACATAAGCACCTACACACTAAGGGTTAAGGTATATGCGTTATTGATCGATAGGTTGTTTGTTTGTTTGTTTGTGTTTTATTTTGTACAACACTGGCAGCAAGCTTACGGTCTGCGTGATGGTAAGCAGATACAGTACCCTATGAACACTTGCAACTACAGAAAAATCAGATGAGTATTGCAGACCGTTTATTGACTAGAGGATTTGTTGCCCACTGTGTTGTCTATTTGCTAAACAGATGTGTAGCATGTTAAAAACTTAACATTCATTAACATCAATGAGATGCCTTGCTGTAAATATTTAAATTGAACTCAGAAACACAGTCAACATCAAAATTCAAAAATATCTAGGCACTACTACTACACTAGACTACTACTGAGACTAGGTGACAGAAATATGTGAGCACAATTTGAATGAGAAGGATGTAAGAATGAATTCTTTTGTATCAAGTAGTAATACTAACACACTTAATATTGATGACTGTTATAGAAAATGACTCATTCAACACAAAAGATATTTGTTTTCATTACTTTTGTGTTCACTTTAAGTAGGTCATGGACAAGTCATCATTATTTATGTGAAAAATAAACTTGGTCATAAAAGAATATCCTTTATAAATTACATTAAAACGGAAATGAACATACTGGGGATTAGGTAAAAAATCCCTTTCAAGTTGCAACCGGGATCATGCAAGAATGAGAAGGAAATATACTAAGATAAATTTATCAGATTTGTTAATTAAAAACCAATTTGTGTACAGAGGAAAGTTTAAATAATTTTGAAGAAATGTTTTCATAACCTTGCAGTGGCTTTGTGTTCACACAAAACCAATTTTGGTTTTTGTTAAGTATTATTTATTATATCACTTACTTATAATATAAATGAGGTCACTAATGAAACATGACCTAGAGCTTAATCAGAATGAATTATATTTATTTACCTTGTTTTTTTAATTAAGCCGTCATCTCCCGGCCAAAAAAATAAACAATAGCAATCGTTTGTTGATCCCTGGGATCCCAGGGACCGGCAGACGATGGGATTCATTATATTTTTAATAAATATAACCATTTGTGATTCTGTGCCATTATAGGTAGGTAATGTATAAAAATTTAACTTAGCATAAAATGCTACTTACTGAATGCGACAATAACACATATTGTCATCTCTTTCCATGATGAATACAGGTCATTCAGCATTTGTTCTAAAGTGCCCCAGTTGTTTAGTAAGTTGTAGAAGTCTGTTGATACTTTAGATGCTAACTCTTTGAAGGACTTAGGAACACATCTATGCAGGAGTGGGAATGATTCACGCACTGGCAGTTTGGGGCATGGGCCATATGTTGTGAACAGACCAGGGGTGTTTACTGTCTCGTTTAGATTCTTTTCATAGGAACACAAACTTGAGCCTGTGTCGTGATAAAATTTCTGTAATTCAGGTAAGGACTCCATTTTCCTATCAGGACATTGTTTGACGCAAATTTTGATAGTTCTCCTCATTTCCTCGACGTCCAGGAAAAATAGGTATGGCTTGTCAATAGTGCTCAACCCAGACAAAGGGTAGTTTGTGAGCCTCCGGTTAGATTTTACTCCACATATATTGCCGTAGGAATCAAACCCATTGATTATTCTTAGCGGATTTCCATACACGAACGATATCGCTGCGATTACGAGCTAAAACAAACAGGGGAATTGAGAATCCAAGTAGAAATAAACATTAACATTATTCTTCGCAATACTGATAAAGCATTACTTACCATGAGCACCCAAAATACAATATAAATCACCAGCCAAAGAACATCAGTACAACTTTTCTTCGGAGTTTCATTTTGAGGCGAAATTTCACTTTGCGCGCAACCCATTTTTTTTTATGTTCACTTGATATATTGTCTTATTACCTTTAAAAAGTGACTGAAAATATTTTAAACGACCATAACACCGTTAATTATATCGTTTCCTTCCTATCTTTCCCCGTAATTGCTCGGGTAATAATATAGTCAAGAGTGCAAGCCGAAGTACAAATAGTGAAATATAAACAATAAGTTAAAACAAATGAAAAAAGTAGGCGTGGGTTTTGAGCCGCTTTAGTGCACAGGGGGAAAGAGGGGATTGGGGAAGTGGAGTGGGGGACCAACGTTAGCCAATGGTACTGCGGATCGGTGCTTTTCAAGGCCCGAATCACAGAATAAGTAATAGTACAAGTACAGAAGCTTCACTTCCTAACAAAAACGGCGTTTATTCATAAAAAATCGTGCCTACTCTGTGTATCTCTGTCTATCGTATAACTTGTATTCATTCACACACGATACGTAGCGCTAGGGCTGTCACGCCAAAAATACATCGTTGAGGACAAAATATGTTATAGCTCCCCAAATGTCGCTTGAAAACAGTGAACCGATATTAATTAAGTACCTACGTGTTACTTCACATATATGTATGTATGTCAGTGTCATTGTGAATAACGCCACAAATCAAATTTACCTCGTGACCGGAAATTCTCTTTAACTCTTGAAATTTTAATTTGTAAGTAAGAAAATGTAAGTTCATAAATCATGCGTTTTTATTAGGATACTTTTTTTAGGGTTTTGTAGCTACTTTTATAGAAAATTGTTTTAAACTGCATACCTATATACCTTTAAAGCCTTTGGTATTAAGTCTGCCATTTGTACACTGTATTTTTGTGCAAATTAATAAAATAAATTGCTCTAAAGATTCCGTTATAACCGGAAAACTCCCCCTTACAAAAAAAACCTATGAGGACACGTATATTGAAAATCTAAACATTATTTATTTGGCAAAGTGCTGCATTACGTAGAACTTAAGAAGATGTGTAGGTTAGAAAAGGATAAAAATATAGGATAGACCTGACGAGCGACCCCAGGGCGCGCGAGCGTTGGGTATCTAAAGCTCCGCCCATTGCAAGCCCCCTGCCCGAATGAACTTTGCATGATCCAAAACGAATGGAAAACATAAGTTTACATAGTAATAAATACTTTGGTAATTTTTTTTGTCGTTCTAAGTTATCACACAAAAATGTACTTTACGTAGCATGAGTCCATGAATGTTTGCTTTCGATTAACTTCGAATGTCGAAGTACCGAATAGACCGTATTGGTTAGTTAAAAGATATTAAGTACTTGAGGGCCTACCGTGAGCCGAAAACGAACGAAGTTCAAATATCTCCTTCTCTGTCGCACGAATCAGCAAGTGGTGGATAAACTGGGAGCCTACCGCGACCGCAAACGAAGTTTTGCCTCTGTGTCGTACTTGCGAGTTTGCACATAAGTGCGACAGAGAGGGAAAACTTCGTTTTCGGTTCGCGGTAGCCCCTCCGGTAAGATTGCACCTATCACTTTTTAGAACATGGCAATGTTTCCAGTGGAAATGGATGTCGATGTCGCCATCTCAATTTGCTAGGCTTGGACTTGTTAAGGTTGTGTAAACACAAGAACCAACAGGACTAAGGTAAGTAAAAATATAAATTCTATTTTCAGGTAAAAATTGACTATTTTTTATTTGTGAACGTACCCCCAAGCGAAGCGATGTCAATTATGACAATGACATATAGCATGATAGTCAGGCTCGCGCAACTAGGAACAAAATTTACAAAATGTCACTTTTGTATGGAATTTGGCCAAAAAATAATGGCGGATACTGCTATCTCGCTCCCTCAGTTAATCCATCTCAGTCACATGTCAATGTCACCTCTGGTCGCTTCCGTTCAACTTAGTGATCGCCATATTGTTTCTTTGTTGATCAGTTCGTAGTGTGGTTTGTAGTTTGTTATTTTGGTATTTATATATGGTAGAAACCTTAATTTAAAGTGAAAAAGCATGTACTAAGAAGGTGGTGTGATTTTCAACATGCCACGGACAATTTCAGCCTATAGGGTATGTGTTATTTGTGGTTTTCGTGCCGGTGGAAAAAATGACGAGAAAAGGAAATTAATGGCAAGATTTACGTTAGATCACGACCGGTAAGCAATTAATTGGAGATTATCTATTAATATGTACCACAGCAAGTTACATGTAAGAAAAATAAGAAGCGTTATTTGAAATTTAGTTTTATTCGTATACTAAACATACTAGTGTTGGTCGTAACATATCGATAACTAGCTTATCATATAGAATTCTGGTATTTTACAGTTGCAGACAGTGGGTGAAAGTGACTGGCAATGAAGACCTAGCCTACGTTCCGATTGAGAAGTTGAACAAATTAAAATTTGTTTGTGGTGACCACTTTCAACCCTAAGATTTTAACCGAAAGAAAAGTCGTCTAAAAAGATGGTTAATATATTTAAAGCAACACAACTTTATATTTTTTTTATTTTATTTATTTCTAGCCCTACCCACTGCGGAATAAGCGCATGGACGTCGTAGTGTAGTCGTCATAACCTAACCAGTTGAGAATGGATTCAAACCCCAATTGTGAATAAAGGAGCATCCATCATTAATGTGAGGTGTTTTTGGCAAAATTCGATCCCCTCCCGCCAAAAACATCTCACGTAAATAATGGACGCCCTCTAACTGGGATTTTTATAAAAATGGAAACCACGACGTCACTAGTCATCGTTTATCGATATCGATATCGTTAACCGTACTACATCAAAGTTACATCCCTATCGCGCTGTTATGTTGGCTATTTCCTTTCTTTTATTTTATTGTGGTACAGAATGTTTGCCAAACTTACAACGTAGTGGTTATATTCTCTTTGGATACAGTTACATTACAGTTGTGACAAGTTAAAGTTAACCTTAACCTGATCTCACAGTTTTATTTTGGATATTAGGATAGTTTTGAAATTAATTACTAACAATTGTAGTAATACATTAAATATGAATTGGCGTTGGTTATTATACGCGCGGACGCAATTGTCCAACTATACAATCAATAGAAAATTAAGTAACAATATACCAGAGATCACGAAAATACACAGAGAAGTATACACGAGAATGTATCCTACAACGGTGGTTCTACCCGATGGATCCTCGTTTGACATAAGATACCATGAACCAAGGAAAATAATAAAGGTATGGATGTGATACTAACATTTTCTTTTACATGAAGTGCAGTTTGCTACACAAAATCTTGACACCATAATTTGTTTAACATTCTTTCTATTTTGATAGAGTAAGAACAAATATACAGCATAAATATTAAGCTATTGACTTGATATAAAGTTAAATACATTGTGCTCCACACTCCATGACTTCATATCAAGTTGATGTAAAACAACCTACAAGTAATGTTCATTTTCGGTCGTTTGTTCTATGACTTTGGCGTGTGAGACACAACTTACGTACTTTTTCCTAATACATAAATTGTGAAGTAAATATCTTAAATTATTTCAGCTACCACTAGATTTGTCACAGCTATCGGAAGAAGAGAGAAAACAACGGATTGAGAAAAGAAAACCAAGAAAGAAGGTTAAAATTACTGAAGATGTTGAGGACAATTTTAATGCTAAAAAGTATTTGAAATATATGAAAAAGAAGTGATGACTAAAAATACTATTTTAGTTTCCATTGTTTATGTCAGTAGTTATTAGTAAATTTTATTTATAGAAAATAAATATTAATTTGGGGTAGAAACCCAGATGCATAATATTTAGTATAAATTGAATAAAACAACCTCTACCTCAACCTCTAGGATCCGTTCTAGGAATTGTTTTCCTTTAAAAAAGTCATCATCATTCATTTTTCTACATTTATGCATGAAATTTGATGGAAATTCTACCCAAAACAGTATAAATAATCACAAAATTTTATCAAGTAGTTTTTCACCGGGGCCGGCACCAGTGAAAACTAATCGCTAAAATTTAGTTTGGTGATTATTATCACAATACTGGGGTGCCAATATTATCGTGGTAATCAAAATGTGATTGGATTTTGCTTTAATATTTATAAATAACCACGTGATACGTATTGTGACATGAGAGTATTGCGTGATAATAATCACAGTCTAACTGATCCCGTTTTTATTAAATACTGATTTTTAGTATCGGCGCCGCATCAGAATAGGACGTATTTCTGTGGAAATAATTTCATTTTACTTGGTACTAAAGTAGGCATTCCATACTTATGATAGTATAATAGGTAAATTTAATAAAGAGTAAGTGCGATAATCAATATCTAACCTTTACCCAATCATTGTAGGAATTTTAAACAAAACGCAATACGAATGTCAATGTCAAAAATAGCCGAGTGACGCGAGCGAACAGAATTATTACAGGTGATTACAGAAATAGCGAGAATAACAAATAAAGTAGTTTGTACTGGGCTCGGCTGATCCCTGATCAGCATCGAAAACTTAATTATGAGCCTCGTTATTGAGAAATGTGATTTACACGTGCTTCAGATCAAAAAATCGTACAAGAAATTACACAATCACATCTACCAATTAAGGATTTTCGAAGATTGAAGAAGTGAAGATGGGCAGAACTCGACGAATACGAAGTCGAAAGACGCGTGATTTTAGGAAATGTGATGCTGACAGTGAATTGATTCTCTTGAATTCTTGGCTCGCAAAGGAAGGCATGCTACACAACAGGAAGCTAGCTTTGGCCCTCTTCAACTCCACAGGCCGCGGCGTTCTCACCAAAGAGAAGATAAACCCAGGAGAGGAACTGATGAACTTACCTTTAAACTTAACTATAAACGTAACCAGTATTTTGATGGATTCTACATTTTGTAGCATTTTTTTATATAGCAATATAAATTGTTTGTTAGAATATAAGCAGACAGTGTCATTTCAGTCATTAATGGCATTTTACTTGATATTTCTGCAGGCACAGGGTTCAAAATCGAAGTGGTTTGTATACTTGGAGAGCTTACCTAAAGAATATACTGTACCTTATTTTTTGCCTAAAGAAACCAAGTTATATGTAGATAAAGATATACTTACTGTTATCAGAAAACAAGAAGATATTATTAAGACATCATTCCATATTTTTGAAGATATATTAATTCATAGTACAAGTAGTGAAATTGATGTGATTAAATTGAAAGATTTTTTTTCTCAATCTAGATATGAGTGGGCGTATTTTACTGTCAATACTAGATGTGTTTATATGGATTTAGACAAGGTTGTAGATCTGAAAAATATTGAAAAGTCTGCATTGAACTTAATTACTGATAATACAAAGATATCTCTCTGCCCTTTCTTGGATATGATCAACCATAGCCCTTATGCCAAAAATGAGACCAAACTAATGGTCAGCAAGAATATAGAAAATGTTAGCATATTCAACTTAAGCCAAAGCTTATTTTCTGATGTGAGATTTTCTATTTACACTAAAAATACTTTTAGCCCTTATACAGAAGTATTTATATGTTACGGAGACAGCCATAATCTAAAGTTGATTACAGAGTATGGCTTCTTCTTGCCCAACAATGATTTGGATTATGTAGCATTTGCATATGAAGATATTGTTGCATTCCTAATAAGCAAACATATAAAGCTATCTCAAGAACAAGTTTCATTTATAAATAGTCACAATTTGAGCACAGATTTGTACATCGACTTGAAGGGCCTTAGTTTTAATCTGTATGCCTTGCTAATGGTAGTCAAATATTACTATGAGAGAGACAAAGATGTTAGTAGACTCATATACTCGGCAGCTATATGTTCTAATGACACTGACCTCAACAATCTTATAATGCCCATGATTGAAAAAAAACTTAGCTTGATCAATGATTCCATTACCAAATTAGAGACTTATGAAAATTGTATAGTTTTAAGTAATTGTATATCACTTATGTGTCAATATGTTAGAATATTAGAGAAATTTATTAAATGTTAGAGCCATTTTGAGTTTTTTATACCAGAGTCAGAAGCCCCCAGAACTCCAGAAGTCATATTATTATGTCCCATTTTCTCATACTCCCGTTATTTTGTACCCAAAACGAGAGAATTATATCTCGCAACCACAAACCTTTTTTACGCAACTGCCCAATGGAGTAATGTTTTTATGGTAGTGTCCACGCTCACCAATCCATCAACGTTACGTTGTAGCAGTATTTTTCGAATTTCATTTTGAAGTATAGGTATCGTCAAATGGGACTTCGGTTCGACGCCAACGACATATATCCGTCTAGGCGTTCAATGCGATATCTGCCTACATGCATATGTATAGGGTTCATCTTCGCGTTTGACATTCCCATGTCATGGCGTGTGAATGACAGCGTTTGTATTTGACAGAGCGCTGAAAACGTTAAACTTACACCTCAGATTCGGTTGAAACCGCTCAACCAATCTCACTGGAGCGCAAATTCCAGTGTTCCAAACCACACGCGTGGTCGTGCCGGAGGTTTTCCCCTGGATTTTCCCCAGGCTACTCTCCAACCGCGCACTCCTATCGCTTTATTGGGCCCGGCCTATAAATTGACAGTCAGGTTCAAAAAAAAAACGTTAAACTTTTCAGCACTGTCAAATAAAAACTCACACACCATGACATGGGAATTTCAAAAGCCCCTGTTTGAACCGTATAGAAAAGCATGTCGCACTGCACGCCGTGATGGGTATATTTGAGGTTGGCTTAAAACCGATGGTCCGCATATATACGTTGTTGGCTTCGAAAAGGTTAAGTGGTAAGCTTATAGTTATGTTGATAGCTCCTACGTGACTATTCCTAGAATGCGAAGAGAAAGGGGTACTTATGTTCATGTTAAATAAAACACAGTTTGTAAATAAAATAATATACTTAATCAACTGTACAAGTATTCAACAACGTGTTTTATACGGTCAAAATTTGATAATTCAACTTTTAGATGACATAACAGGTAACAACAATGAACCACATTTCTTCTGGCTGTATAAACAATTTTCTGTGACATTTTTATTCAATTAGTTCACTCAATGAACACGAAAAACTGCCAAATAGGGGAAATAATTCGTGTAAAGCCAATTTTTGGCATAGTTGTAGGGAATGGTGTCTGAAGCAATATACTCAAAGTACTGATGGGTGGGGGTGAAGCTAACGGGTAGGGGGGGTGTAAAGGTCCCTTTTTCAGGTTTTTTTTCAATAACTCGAAAACGGTAGCTCACAACAAAAAAAAATCTATTATTCAAATAATCTACATAAAATTCTCTACAAAAAAGGTTATGTGCATTTTTTCGCTAGGATCAATAATTAACGAGTTTATTAAAGGAGAAATGTTAATTATGATCAATTCTCACGTTTCATTTAACGTCTTGGCTCAAATCAAACTGGTAGCACGCACGCCGCGCTCCTGTGGCGTCGTCGGGCGGCAAGGTCACCGCCAACCAATCACGACGCACCGGTTACACACATTACGGTCCAAATTGTATGGTGATTTTTGATGGTTACGGTGATGTCAACAGCACAAAACGAGCAGAGCAGAAGCGGCGAGGTCTGACTAAAACGTCGGTTGACATTAACTGTAACGAAAATACAATCATCACTGTTCAACAGGAGCATTTCCTCGCCAATGAAAAGAATAAAACGAAGCTGATTCAGTTCCTCACTGAAAAAATGATAGCAGCAGGGATTGAAACAACTGTTGCAACAGGAGATGCTGATGGTACTATTGTCAGGTGCGGGTTGGATAAGGCTGCCGTTCATCCAACTGTCGTAATAGTTGGAGAGGATGTCGATTTGATAGTCCTTCTCATGGGATTAGCTCCACCAAATATCAACGTATTCTTTATGAAACCAGGGCGTGGAAAGGTGGACACCAAATTGTTTTCAGTGCAACAACTTCAACAGCTTCCATTTGCCAAAACAATTCTCCTTCTCCACAGCTTTTCCGGATGCGACACAACCTCAGCAATCCATGGCAAGCGCAAAGTGGGAATTACTAAGCTGTTCACGGCTAAACCAGACCTGACCCAAAAAATCTCACACATTTTCAGTGAGCTGTCAACATCACCTGAGAGTATTGAACAGGCCGGTGAGAAACTGTTTCTGGCTATTTACCAAGCGCCTGCCAAGGAACAAAATCTCAATAAATACCGGTACTCAGCTTTTTTGAGAGCATCGATGAAGCCGAATTCAGATCTGGCCACTCTTCCTCCCACCAGAGGAGCTTCGAAGCAGCACTCGATGAGAGTCTACCTACAGGTAATATTAATCACATAAGTTGTTAAATTTCGAAAGTTTGTATGTATAGATGGATGTTTGTTACTCTTTCACGCTTCAACCGCTGAACCGATTTCGATGAAATTTAGCACACAGATAAATCATGTCCTGGATTAACATAATATCACCGTGAAGTCTACGCGTACAAAGTCAGGAGCGGCCGCTAGTACTGTAATATAAATATATATTTCAGCTAAATACTTACGTTCATCTTATTACTAACTTTTACAGATGCAACAATGGCTCGGCAACCCCCTACCACCCACTCAATGGGGCTGGGCCAGAGGAGAAGATGGCATCCTTAAACCAGTGACAACTAACGATCCTGTGGCACCTGACTCCATTCTCAACACCATATTTTGCCGATGCACGACTGGGTGTGGGGTGCGATGCGGCTGCCGGAAAGCGGGAATTGCCTGCTCCAGTGTCTGCGGTGTATGCTCCGGGTCGTGCACTAATGGAACTCCCATCGAAAACATCGTCGACGATGATGATATTTTAGATTTAGAAGACAATTAGAATTTTTTAAAGAAATATACGTTCATTTTATCATTAACCATTTTCTTTCCTTCATATGTCATCAAATATTGATCCCAGCAAAAAATTGCATATGACCTTTTTTGTAAAGAATTTTATGTAGATTATTTGAATAATAGATTTTTTTTTGTTGTGAGCTACCGTTTTCGAGTTATTGAAAAAAAAACCTGAAAAAGGGACTTTTACACCCCCCCCTACCCGTTAGCTTCACCCCCACCCATCAGTACTTTGAGTATATTACTTCAGACACCATTCCCTACAACTATGCCAAAAATTGCCTTTACACGAGTTATTTCCCCTATTTTTCCTTCATTAAGTGAACTAAATCGTGAAATAAATTTAAAATAACATTGCTGGAATATTTAATACGTACCTAAGAAAAAAATATTTGGGTCGAAACCAGAGCGAAAAGTAACAAATATCGGACATTGTTTTGGTCTTAAAGTTATTAATTTCATTATTGAACTACTTGAACCTTGTGTTATTGTGGTAAGACCAAGAAAATGATCCTTATATTATGACTCACTCATGCCTAAATCTGATTATTACCCCCTTTCATATTCGTGTACCAGGCACAACTCTTCTTAGTTACAATGATCTTCTATGTCAAATTAACAAACATAAGGAAAAAAGCTATGAAACAGTTTGGGCAATAGTACAGTCAGCGGCATATAGTATGTGGCAGCCAAAGTGGCCAAAAAGTTCGGGACACCATACAAAATATATGATGTACCGAACTATTTGGCCACTTTGTTTGCTACATACTATATGACGCTGACTGTATATTACTTATCTAGGGCGTATCAGATCGCAGGTACTTGCCGCCGTAGCCGAATGCAAGGGCGATAAATATGCGATCGGAAGCTTTCTTTACTGCCGCCCCTGGTACATACAAAATTGTAAATTTCTCATCGGCCAGGAATTTTCCGCATGCGTAGCGGGCGGTAATTACTACTTTATGGCCAGGTGTGACATAAAAATAATGATCGTGTTTACGTGCAACGATTGCCACCATCCGCCATTGAGATATAAAGAGTACCGACAACCTGCTTGTATTTGTCTAAATCTTATTTAGCAAAAGGAAAACAGTTAATTTGAACTTTGGCCCTTATGGGTAGAATATACATTACGAAATCGCGCCAGCACTATTTTCACAAATTACATGAACCTACGAGTATAACGTGACTTCATCCCGATACAGATTCATATTTTCTTCGTTCTAAAAAAGTTCACGATCATACTGATTAACCTTTTCGCCGCCATTGGCTTGTTATAAAGTCGAGTCGATCAAATCGATATAAAGGCAACCTACGTGTAATCAGTAAGGTTCATTTCAGTCTTTTGCTACAAAGACTTTGGTGTGTGAGGCACAAATTACAAAATCTACTGCGGCGGTGAGAAGGTTAAGTGATGAATGACATTTTGAATCTCAATGAAAATATTAAATCCCACCTCGTCATGTCTAGTCTGCAAAATAGTTACTTACCTAATATTTCCTTTTATTGAATTAAAAGATATCTATCTATAACCTGTTACGTAAGGTGTAGTTTCATATATATTGTTCCATCGTATTTAAGAACATAGAAATTCGACCATATACTCTATACAATTGGATTCAAATTTCACTAACTAAACTTTCGGAACAACTGTAGGTTATATGAAATGTTAAAATAAATACCACTAACTGCACTGCAATTTACATTGCGCATGCAAGGGGTTCTTTGTTACTGACACACATGATGGCATGCTATGTAGACTTTATTTTAAAGTCTACAAATGATCCTTTGTTGGTATAGTCGCCATCAAATACAGATCCTGTACATGGTCTTCAAAAGTATTCGAACATTCACTCTAATACTGGGAAAAGCCGTGTTCAGATATTGTGAGCAACTTGTTCGCTCTAATGTATATGAGGTCGACTTTACGTAAAAGATTTATTTCGAGCTCTTCGCTCGTGTATCGTATGTTGACTGTACATATTTGACATTTGGTAAGCTCAACCCTGTATTGTCTATTACTTGTCTATTTCACAGGCATGCGGCTCATTTGACGTCCCTGCAAAAAAAAAAACAAAATAAAATCTTTACCTTGCAACTACGCAAAATTCTCCAAATCTCATAATACGTTGCGCCTTAAAAACACATAATGATACTCACTTAACAAAATAATTTTTATGACATACATTTTATTTAGGTACAACAAATATTGATAGTCTCTAGGTAGTTAGGTACACAGAAAGGGGCTCAATTATTATAATTACTTCAAAAAAAAACCAAGGTTTTTCTAAATGAAAACACGCTATGAGGGCTATCGTTTTTGTGCTCACCAGTTGGCGCCACTGTCGAGTAAGGTCCAGCTGTCAAAAATTGTTATTGGCTATTATGGGCATGTGAACGAAGTTTACATTTAAATCACATTTAATAGGTACCTTAAAACCGAACCGTAAAAATATCCAACATCCCGCATTGTAGCGCAGTCCCGTTTTGTTCGGAAAAAAAGGAGGAAATAAGTTTCCGAAAGACAAAACTGTCTCAAAGCACCGACAGTCATTGACCCGTAACTCATATTTACGATAATCAACCTCAGGTATTGCAAAATACTCACCATATTGTTCCAATTAGATATTTACCCGCGGACCGCAACCACAAAGAGTGACATTTGACATTTCGGAGACCTTACGCTACACTAGCGCCTCTAGCGGCGAATTCATACGCGATAGCCCCCATTCAACAAATTTAAATATCACCTTCGCAACCGACATTCGTTCCCGTACGATTGGTCTTAGGGAATGAAAAGGGGCATCCTGATAATTTGTACTATGTCGTTATTTAACCGCTTGAGTAATATTTTTTCATAATCTAGACGTTTGTTTACTCACTACGTCACTGCACCTAACACCTTTTGTAATGAAACACTTTCTTGACAACTTATAACTCATTTAATTCGGATTTGGAAGGGAGCCTTATACAATCCACGGGAAAACTTCGTTAGCGTGTTTCCGAATGTAACACCGCCATCTACCATGTAATTGGTGCACTATAAAATTAAATACTAAACATTGTATGTACTTTAAACATTATCGGCCCCCAAGGACGAATTGTCCTTTGCAAAGGTCCATATAGATAAGCAAAGAAAGAATGCGGATAAGCACTAGTGAAAACGACTTCCATCTGTGAATTATAACAAATAAAATAGACAATATAACTTAATAAGAGAACTCCTTAATTAAATAAAGAAAATTTTCTTAACAGATCATAGCTAAGGATCCAGAGGTAGAGGACAAATTTTAGCAATAGGTCTACGAAAAGTACCATTTTTTAATTTTAAAGTAACAACTCTTGTTAAACCATCTCTACCAGGATGCTTATCTATTATTCGACCTAATAACCACTTTCCGGGAGGGAGTCTTTCGTCCTTTACCAAAACTACTGTACCAATTTCAGGATCAGCATTCCTAACATTCCATTTATATCTATTCTGGAGTGTAGTTAAGTACTCAGAACTCCAACGAGTCCAAAGCGATTGCAACATCTTTTGGAGTAATTGCCAGCGATCTAAACGCGATACTGGTACAGATGCGAGACTTTCTTCCGGGACAGTGATAGGAGCTTCACCTATAAGAAAATGTCCGGGCGTAATTGGAGAAGCATCATCAATCGAATTACTGATGGAAGTTAATGGTCGCGAATTTACACAAGACTCTACTTGAGTTAACAGCGTGCTATACTCTTCAAACGTGAGTAAAGTTTGCCCAATAACACGCTTCAAATGGGCTTTAATTGACTTCACGCCGGCTTCCCAGAGTCCACCGAAGTGTGGAGAGCCAGGAGGAATGAAATGCCATGTAGTTTGGTCATTTGCAAGAATCTCGGATATTTCTCCAACTACTTCTGACTTCCTGTTCTTAAACATAGAGTCAAGCTCTTTAGAGGCTCCTACAAAGTTAGTTCCACAGTCACTCCATAGATCGCTACAATGACCGCGTCTGGAAGTAAAACGACGAAATGCGGCAATGAAAGCAGCTGTGGACAGGTCACTCACAAGTTCTAAGTGAATGGCCTTAGTTACAGTGCACACAAACAAAGCAATATAGGCTTTGCATGTACGTTTACATCTACCAGGGTACATTTTTAACTGAATAGGACCCGCAAAATCTACTCCGCTTTTACGGAAGGGTTTGTCAGGTGTGACTCGACACGCAGGCAACTGACCCATCAATTGATTAATCGGTACTGCAGATTGCTTGAAACAAGGAATGCATTTATGTATAACTTTCCTAACTAAGTTCTTGGCACCGATTATCCAATATTTACAACGGATACCATTCAAAGTCAGTTGAGGACCTCCGTGCAAACAATGAATATGCGCATCATTTACAATTAGGACAGCTAAGTGACATTTTGAGACCAATACGATAGGTGATTTGGTGTCAAAGTGCACTTTAGCGTTACGTATACGTCCAGTAACTCGTATGATACCATTTTCATCTATGTAGGGGGTAAGGGAAACTAATTCACTAGATTTCGGTAGCCTTTGACCTTTTCTCAGCATTTGTAATTCTTCCTGAAACCAAAATCCTTGAGAGAGTCGAATACAAACGTTTGTCGCATATCTCAATTCACAAACTGTTAGATGCTGAGGAACAGTCTCAGGTGTCGTCTGATTACGTTTAGCATCAATACGTGCCTTACACAATTTCACAAATCGCAACAAATATGCTGTAACACGGATCAATTTCGTCAAAGTAGAGTATCTAGCCAAATATGTGAGCTGATCGTCACTCTCGTTCGATACACCAGCTTGCAATGCAGTGATTTTACTATCATTTCCTTTCGGCTTTTCTTTAACCTCTAATTGGGTTGTTGGTATGTCGAGTGAGAGCGAGCGATAGTGATTAAAATCATTTTCTTGCTGAAGCATAGTTGGTCCATGCCACCACAAATCGCAGTCTTTAAACAAGTCAGGACGTATGCCTCGTGACGCAATGTCCGCAGGATTTTCCGCCGATTTGATATGGTGCCATCGTCCACTACTTACATTATTCACAATTTCAGTGACACGATTAGCTACATAAGTCTTCCAAGTGTTTGGAGTTCGTCGAAGCCAAGCTAAGACAATCATTGAATCTGTCCAAGCAAAGACAGAGTCCTCAGGAAGTTGAAGACTATGTTGTACATCCTTGAGTAATTTTGAGAGTAGTACCGCGCCGCACAGTTCCAAACGGGGCACAGTAACTTGCTTCACTGGTGCCACCCTAGTTTTGGCAATAATCAGAGATACATGGATCTCGTGAGGCGTGATAACTCGCAAATAGACTACAGCAGCATATGCTAAACAAGAAGCATCGCTGAAACCATGAATTTCCACTCTTTCATTACTCTTTAATTGTGTGTGAACCCAACGCTCTAAATACAAGGTTGGCATGTGACAGAGCTGGTCTCTATAACTTGACCATTCCGAAGCAAGTTCAAGAGGAAGTTCATCGGTCCAACTAATACCACTCAACCATAGTTTCTGCAAAAACATCTTAGCAGTAATAATCACAGGCCCTAAAAAACCTAAAGGGTCAAATGCTTTTGCAATGTCCGACAGTACTGACGTTTTGGTGAAACGCTCTGTGGGTTCCGGAATTTCTACTTTAAGCTCAAAGACATCCTGGTGCGAGTTCCATCTAATACCCAAAGCCTTGATTGTGTCATCAATCTTGATGTCAACACTTGGTTGATTTGTCTTTTCCGTATTAGGAACCGTTTTCAATACGTCAGGACTGTTGGATGCCCATTTGTGCATCTCAAATTTACCTTTAGCCATAACTTGTGCGATACGACTCTGTAAATTAGTAGCCTCTTCTACGTCATTCGCACCTGTGAGCAAGTCATCCATATAAAAATCGTTACTGATGATATCTACTAAATCTGGAAACTCATCCTTCTCGTCTTGTGCAAGTTGCTTTAGTGTGCGAATGGCGAGAAATGGCGCACACGACGTGCCATACGTTACGGTCAATAGTCGCTTCTCGATAATATCATCTTGAGGAGAAGAGCGCCACAGTATGCGCTGATAGTCGACGTCTTCCTTGGCGACGAGTATTTGGCGATACATTTGTTTTACATCTGCGAGTAGACAAATCTTATGAGTACGCCATCGAACAATCAGGTTGCGCAGGTCTTGCAAGAGTGATGGACCAACAAGTAGCTCGTCGTTAAGTGAGGAACCATCGGACGGCTGCGCAGTCCCATCAAAGACCACTCTAAGTTTGGTTGTGGTGCTCGATTCTCGAATCACTGCGTGATGAGGGAGATAGTAGACTTTGTGAGTGGGAACATGTTGTGGGTCTACATCTTCCAGGTGGTTCAACTTTTGGTACTGTTCGATGAAGTCCGCATAATCCTTCTGAAATTTCGGCTTGTGTGCGAATCTCTTTTCCATATGATTCAGTCGTTGTAGTGCAATTTGTCTCGAGTCGCCCAAATTCTCTTCGTGGTTGTCTTTGAAAGGTAAACGTACGACATAACGACCATCTTCTTGTCTAGAGTGTGTCTTCTTATAGTGCTCTTCACATTGTGTCTCAAGAAGTGTCAACGGTTTTTCATGTGGCTGATATTCTTCAGTCTCCCAGAATTTTCGCAAGAGTTGATCTACCTCGATGAGTGCGTTATTCACTGTTATATTGTGAGGTGGCAGATCGTTCGATGATTTTGTAGCTCCAGAGACTAGCCATCCCAGTCTGGAGTTTTGTGCTAGGAGAGTGTCGTATTTGTGCAGTCCTTTGAGTAAAATACAAGCGTAGACATCGGCGCCCAGTAGAACGTCTATTGGTCCCGGTCGATGCATGTAGGGATCCGCTAATTGCAATTGGGACAGGGCAGGCCATTGTGAGATGTCAAACTCTTTAGTGGGTAACAATGGTGTCAACTTTGAGAGTACGTGAGCGTTAACTTGCAGTACGTGGTGAGTGTCAATCGGTGAGTATATATCTAAGTTAACGACGTGTCGTGCCTGTACAGCGTGATTCCCGATGCCTGTGACATTAGCTGACTGTGACGTCTTCTTCAGTCGCAGAAGTTGCACTGCCGACTCCGTAATGAAGGTTGCTTGTGAACCTTGGTCAACTAAAGCTCTTAAGTGCACGAGAGAACCACTGCTATCCTTCACACCAATCTGTGCTGTAGCCAGAATAACTTGGTTGTCGCTTAGTGAAACCTTCAGACTTGTGAGCTGCGAAGATTGTGGGTCATCAGGTTCTGTGGGTGTCTCCGTTGTAAGCGGCTTCGCTGTTATGGTCTGATTGTGCAAGAGCGTATGATGTTTGTGATTACAGATTCTACATGTTGTGACTTGTCTACAATTCCGAATGGAATGTCCCTTGACAAGGCAATTGAAGCATAAGTTGTTGTTTCGTACAAAATCTTTGCGTTGGTCTACGTCTAGTTGTGCGAATTCAGTGCAGTGACAGATGTAGTGACTCTTCTTACAATATGAGCATTCCGTATCAACTTCAGTTGTGAACGATCTAAAATTCTTCATCTTTGGTGTAGTAACTGGTTTTTGAAATGTAAACTCCTTTTTTTCTTTCTTTTGTGTAGCTTGTACCATCTCCATAGCTCTGAATCGGCCTTCCAAGTATGATGTAAGATTCTTATAAGTGGGTAACTCCGTCGAAGAACCAAGTGATTGCTCCCAAGCTTTGTGAGTGTCGTCATCCAACTTGGATACCACAATGTGCACGATAATCGAATCCCAGGTAGCTGTATCTATTTTCAAATTTGTGAGACTACTGAGACACTGGTTTGTAGTATCAAGCAGATCTTTGAGGCCTTTAGAGCATTCGTATGTGAGTTTCTTTTGATTGAGCAATCGATTCAGTATGGTATTAGCTATCACTCTATCATTGCTATAGCGGCTGACTAAGGCGTTCCATGCCTTGCTGTAGTTGGCAGCTGTGATCTCGAAATGACGGACGACTTGTTCAGCTTCACCTTTCAAGCACGATCTCAAATAATGATGCTTGTGTATATCACTCAATCCCTGCTCATTGTGGATCATTGAAAGAAACAAATCCTTGAAATGCATCCATTCTTGATAATCGCCTGAGAATGAGGGGATATTTATGGGAGGTAACTTGCTATGCGTGACTGTTTGAGATGCTTGAGGTGCATGAGGTGAGCCGACTTCTTGCTTTGTGACTGATTCCGTCAGTTCCAATAAACTTGTTTTGAACTCCAGATACAAATCTTCAACATCATTGTAGAGTGCCTTTAATTCCTTCTTTTCGTCTAACTTCTCAGCAGTTTTTAAGAATTCTCGATGTTGAGAAGCGAATTGTGACCAATACTCTTCAAGCGATTCAATACGTATCTTCAAGTAGCTTGCGGAGTATCGCGATGATGATGTTTTCTTGTGGTTAGTTTGAAGTCTTTTAATCTGACTAAAAAGCTCTTCTTGTGATGCTATGTTCGCCATTGTTGTTAAAATTGCTAAGTGATCACCAAATTTCAAAGTCTTTGTTGTAATCCAAAATTATTCTAAGTCCATGATAACATAAATTTTCTAAGTCATTTTTAAAACGAAATCACACTAAGTCCCAGAATTCACAAATTGTACTAAGTCCAAAATTGACGCAAATTTTCTAAGTTAATTTTCACAGTTTTTTTTCTAAGTCCTAGATTCACGAAATTGCACTAAGTTAATATTTACGCAAATTATTCTAAGTGTCTGATGCCGCGAAAATCTACTAAGTCTGACACTTCACTTTTTTTCCACTGTCACTGTACTCACGATTATCCGGTTCGAAGGACCAATGTTTACTCACTACGTCACTGCACCTAACACCTTTTGTAATGAAACACTTTCTTGACAACTTATAACTCATTTAATTCGGATTTGGAAGGGAGCCTTATACAATCCACGGGAAAACTTCGTTAGCGTGTTTCCGAATGTAACACCGCCATCTACCATGTAATTGGTGCACTATAAAATTAAATACTAAACATTGTATGTACTTTAAACACGTTCAACCTTTCGTCTGTGGAGGCCTTGCGATTCCCTAATCGCATTGCCACGCCCCAAGTTTGAAATGCCGGACACGTCGTTAAAAAGCAGAACATACCATTTATAGTAGGTCCTAAACTTCAAAAGCCAAACTTGACGTTAAAAAAAGATAGACATCTTAGAAATGTAGACAATGGTTACAAAACTACATGCTTTTAGTCTTTTGCAAAAGCCAGACGGGACCGTAAAATGCCGGACACCTGGCAACCCTAGTTGCGATACACTTGAGGTTACAGTCAGGATCCTAAAGGCCGATTTACATGGTGCACGGATTTGTATGCGATTTTGATTACATTGCGTGGCTGTGGGCTACCGAGGTAAGACGAATACGATCAAACCCTACAATGTAATGAAAATGGGCCAACCCGTCGTCTCGCGGCGAAAAGATAAACAATGGCACTCTTTTGTTATGATCGCTGGGATCACAGGGACCGGTAGACGACGGTTAATTCATTGCAGCGCTTCTTACTGCGTTAACACATTTCATTCAGAACAATCCCGTACCTGTTCTGTTTCTCCCACAAACGAGCGTAGAGCGAGCCACTCTTCGCCACCAAATCATCGTGCCGCCCTCGGTCGGTGATGGTGCCGTTTTCCATCACTAGGATCTCGTCTGCGTCCGCAACAGTGGACAGTCGGTGCGCTATACAAATTGATGTTCGGCCTATTGTTGCCGCTTTTAGCGCTTGCAGGATCGCCTGGGGAATGAGTATATTGCGTAACAAACGTGGAAAGTAAGGTATTGCAAACGAAAGCTATGTTACAAAATCCAAATTAGATATTTGTAATTAATAATAGTAGCACCCATATTTGATAAGATGAGAGCTCATCGCCTTCGGTGGTATGGGTATGTTATGAGGAGGCCGGAGGGAAGAAAGTCATGTGACAAGAAGGGTATTAGGTATAAATGTGAAGGGATGTAAGAGAAGGGATAGGCCAAGGAAAAGGTGGATGGACTGTGTTTTTTTATCTTAAACTAAAGTTACACCAAACTGCGAACTGCAGTTTGTTGGCGATTCGCTGATTTAATTTATTAAATGTGTGAGAGACGATATCACTCAACTCCCTCCCACCCATCATGTATGTGTGTGTTAAACTTACGTGTTCAGTAAGTGAATCGAGGCTCGACGTGGCTTCATCAAACACGATGATGGGGGAATTCTTCAGTATGGCGCGGGCGATCGCAACGCGCTGTTTTTCTCCGCCTGAGAGTTTCAAACCGCGCTCGCCCACTTGAGTCTCGTAGCCCTATTACACCCATTAGTAGCCTATATTTTAATTTAATAATTTGTTGGGTCAATCAACTTTTCCTTGTTGTTATTTTGTCCCGTCAGCCAGGAGACGACTAACTGATTTTCTTAGAGAAATACAATATGGATTTCTAGCATGCTCAAGAGATGACCAACGACAAAATGGATTTATTTATAATCATAGCTAAATCTCATGTTTAGTGGAAATGAACCCTATAAAATCACAGTTTTAAAGTAACTTTTCATATGCCTGACCTGGCTGAATATATTACGGGAAGAAATATGTACTAAGATCGGATGTAAAACCAATATATTCAATATGAATAAATCATTCATTCAAAAAGTAACTCAGGAGACGTAACCATGGTAACGATCAACAAGAAATAGTTAATTGACCCTATTACATATAATAAATTAAAGCAAAATGATTCGTCGCATGTAGCAAAAAGCACCCCCTAGCTCTGTTTTGCCGCAGCAGGGCTTTATCACAGGCTACTCAGACAACTACATTATCACCACGCATTTTTCAGCTGATACGACTAGTGAAACCTCTGTATTTTTCTTCAAAGAGGGTAAGTTATGTGCTTGAACACATTTCTACTGGTAGTCTAGTTTGCAGATATATAACAATTTTTTTTTTAATATATTTTGTTGAAAATATTTATTATAATTTCTCACTACACCTTTGCAAGTTGCTGATCGGCCCTATAGTCGACCGGTACAACATGCCTCATGGCATTAAGTCCGCCTCTTGTACGTACGTGATTTATGCAATAAAGCTTATACAAATAATCTTTTATGCACAACTCAATTAAAGGACATAGTACAGTACACAAACACAATGAGTAGAGACAAACAACAAGCGGTCTTATCGCTAAAGAGTAATTTCTTATATAAATAAATTGAAGCAAATTTTAAAAGCTACCTTAGTAATTGATTGAATCAGCCGTTACTTTGCGCAATTCCATGAATTCCTGCCACCCGGAATTCCGGTTTCCGCTTCATTTCGCTGGGCTTTAGCGGAATGGCGAAGGAATATTTATAGATGTAAGCTACCTTAGGCCACGTTTTGACGGATTCATGCAGCTCCGCCATCTGGCTCGCCTTGTACACTTCCTCCACAGGCCGCGAGAGATCGCCATAGTGTAGGTTATGCAGTATCGTGTCGTGGAACAACACGCAGTCCTGCAACAGTCAGACATAGACTATGACGACTATTAATTATGCTGTGGTTTAACTGTATAAACCACGGATTAAGCCGTCCTCTCCCGGCCGAAAAACAAACAACAGCATTCTTTTGTAATGGTCCCGGGGATCCCAGGGACCGGTATACGACGTGTTACGGTATTTTACTGATAGTCAAATCAGCAATTTTTTACTAAACGTTCAAACTCTCTGTTAGTATGAAGTTTGTAGGGAAATAATATCTTATTGACACCATGAATTACTATGATGAAACAGCGTCCTTTTTTAAACAATGAGTTCTAAACAACGATACCCCGGGGTAGGTTGAATTTCTTTTTCGCTACTCCTTTAGCGCTATGGGAGCCCCCCTTAAAAATATTTAAAAATAAATAGCTTTGGCACAACAAGTTGCTTATACTGTGAAAATTTGAATATTGTAGTGACAACCTTTTGGCTGTAAAACCTATCTGACAGACAACAGACGGACAGACAGACGCATGAGTGACAGCAATAGGGTTCCGTTTGGACTACTGGTACGGAACCCTAAAAAGTGAATATTTCAATACAACAATTTCGTCTCGTTAGCTTTGCGTTGTGTCGACGTCCCAACGCGATATGACCTAATCTTATGAAATTAAATTAATATGTATATTAGTCGTTAAGGTATATGTAATATGAGCCTCAGATGCCTGAAATAAATAATTATTATTATTTGCGTTGCGTTATGTACCTGTGGCACGATGGCGATCGCATTCCTCAGGCTTTGCAGGTCTACGTCGCGAATGTTTTGTCCGGCAACTAGAATCTCACCCGACTGCGGCTCGAAGAAACGGAATAGGAGTCGCACCATCGTCGATTTGCTGTAACGTGTTAACTGTGTTATCAATGTAGTATGGCAATAAGCCATTTTAACCACTTTATTCATAAACGTGTATCAAACCTATATTAGTTAATTAGCCGCTAAAGTCGTTTGTCCTTATCTGTCACTTTGACACATGTGCTTGTGAGACAGTGACAACAGTTTACTGCGACATAAATGCATATAGCTTCTATCAGCGCAATCTAGTATGTATAAGGCTAGGAAAATCCATACTTCCATACTAATATTATAAATGCGAAAGTGTGTCTGTCTGTTACCTCTTCACGCTTAAACCGCTGAACCGGTTTAGATGAAATTGGGTATGGAGATAGTTTTGAGTCCCGGGGAAGGACATAGGATACTTTTTATCCCGGAAATCATCCCTTAAGGGGGTGGAAGTCTGTATGGAAAAGCGATGACTAGGTAAGCGCTTCATAGAATTGAATAATAATTAAATTATATAGCGATGAACGAGTTCTACGTAGACGAAGTCGCGGGGAAAAACTAGTACATAATAAATTGTTCCTTACACCCACACAAACTAATCTCACTTGCACAATACTTGAGCCTTGATTAGTAATCAGTTACTAAAACATTTATTAAGATTGATAAGGTATTATTTTAAGTTTTTTCATTTATAATGTATGCATGCAATTATAGTCTTTCTTTAAATATTCTCGTATCCTTTAAGCAGCAATTCTTCAGTGAATTACGCATGTTACTAACTCCCACGATACACGCATAGCCTAGTGGGGGTTGCCGATTAATTGTAAATGAAAGATCTAATATTTTTGGTAAACAAATATTTTTTTACTTGTTAAGTACTGTTTAGGGTTCCGTAGCCAAAATGGCAAAAAACGGAACCCTTATAGATTCGTCATGTCCGTCCGTATGTCACAGCCGATTTACTCGGAGACTATAAGCACTACAATTATGAAATTTGGTAGTAAGATGTATTCTCTGAACCGCTACATACAAGTGATATGAAATTACAAAACAATATTAAATTAGGGGGGGCACTCCATACATGTAACCGGTGGACGAAAAAAAATTTTTTAACGCACATAGTCGTGTGGGGTATCGATGGATAGGCCTTTAAAAATGATATGGAGGTTTCTAAACATTGTCCATTTAAGTCAACCGTTGGTGAGATATTAGCTGTCAAAGTCATAGAAAGTGTGTCCCCCCCCCCCTCTAATTTCCAAACTATAAAGTTTAAAATTGAGGTGGTGTGCATTAGTAAATACTTTCAACGATTTTTGGTTTGAACAATATAGGTTTTACGGTTTTTGAGTTTTCGCTTAAAAACTGTCTTGTCCAAACAAAAGGTTGTAAGTGTCGTAAGTTCCCTATGAAGATACGACTTTATTAGGTTCCATGTATTGGTAGTGATTTAAAATGTGGACTAGTAGGTGTTGGTACGGAACCCTTCATTGTGCGTGGTCCGACACGCACTTGGCCGGTTTTTTTTTACTCACCCACTCCCCGATCCGCCGACAATCCCGATCTTCTTGCCCGCGGGAATGGTGAAGCTCAGGTTGTTGAATATCGGCTTGCCGTTGATGTATTTGAAGCTGACGTCTTTGAACTCGATCGTGGCTGTTTTCTGCTCCACTTTAAGCGGTGTTGCTGTGACTTTCTCCTAAATTAGGGTATAGATTGTTGTTAAATTTGGAACAATTTTTATATCATCATTTACATTCCTTACTGGATCTAATAAAATAAGCCAGTGGTAACTACTTAAATGCCACTGTAATGGTTTGCGAAATAAATTTACTTCTTCTAGTTTCACTAGAGGAATTTGTATCATTCATCGATTAGATCTTTGCTAGACACAATGTGTAGGAACTTTATGTTTGTGATGCTGATGCCGCTATTATTGATTCAAAGGCAGTAGTAAATTCACCGGATCAGCTAGATTTTACTAAAATTAAAGCATGAGCTGTCTAGTTTTCCCGGTTGGGGCCCGAGGAGCCCGGGGCCTTTGACACCAAATTCCAAGATCAGGAACTAGTTTGAAGAAAGCGTCTGCCATCTGGCCTTCCAATCCAGAGGGAAAACGTTTCATAACGATGTTTTCCTTCACCAAAACTAAAAAATACCGGTCAAGATGGTCAGTAAAAATTATCACTTTACTGACCGCCTAGACTACAAATGAAGAAATTTTCTCATCCTATTTGTCTGAATATTCTCTAATAGTGGTACCAACAGACGGGTATTAGAACTTGGTAGCCAGGACCGCTTAAAAAAACCGGCCAAGTGCGAGTCGGACTCGCGTACGAAGGGTTCCGTACCTATAAAAACGGCGTAAAATCATTTTTGTTGTATGGGACTTTAACTATTTTTTTTAGTATTTGTTGTTATAGCGGCAACAGAAATAAATCATCTGTGAAAATTTCAACTGTCTAACTCATGGTTCATGAGATACAGCCTGGTGACAGACGGACGGACAGCGAAGTCTTAGTTTTTTTAATTTATTTACCAAAAAAGTTAGATACAGTTTTACATTAATATCCGTTCGCCAAACACAACGTTTATTGGCGAGTAATGCACTCATGCTCTTAACAAACTAATGTACCTATCTACCTTAAAACCTAAAATAATATATGTATTTAGAGGGTATCTATTAGCAATTTTTACAATCTAGTTTTGAAGACGTGTTCGCCACTACAATCATGCGCTGGAAAGATGGTATTGAAAATGCGTGGTGTTAAATAACTTCGAGTTCTTTTGCCGTAATAATTGTTAGCTGCGAGATCTACGTAATTTCGACGCGTCGTAACTCTCAGTTTGCGGGTGTACAGTCGAGGTGATATAAATTCCGATTTTTTGAATTGGTCAGTTGCTATCAGATACCTAATTTTCTCATGCACTGGCAATATGTTTAGTTTCTTAAATAAGGACTTATTGTTATCAATACTACAACTGACTTTGGTTTTTTTATCAACTATGTTTTTTAACAGTCTAGTTTGTAGATGTAATATTTTATCCAAGCATGTGTAAGTAGTAATAGGGTCCCTTTTTACTCTTTGGATACGGAACCCTAATTAACATTCTTTTAAAATTACTAATACATATATTAGAGTCTGACTATCGAGTCGTGGCACAAGCATTTTTTTCAAAATTGTATATGGCAACAATTTGACCTAACAAATAAGCTGTCTGTTATATATTTTTTTAAATTTGCCGATTTTTTGTTGTGCTATGTCTCGGTAGTCATAAACTACATATACCCCGTATTATCACGTTTATCGACAAATGGGGTAAAATGTCCCATTAGGACACCTGTTTTTATTACATACTATTTCCTGGTAAAAACAGGTGTTCCAAGTAAGACATGAATGGTCCATTTTACCCCACTCGTCGGTATCTGGTCGTTTATCGTCGATACACGTGACCATCATAGACCCCGACGTACCTTAATTTTGGACTCGACACTCATTAGCGTGAACATGGTTTGCATATCGACGAGCGCTTGTCGCACCTCGCGGTACACCGAGCCGAGGAAGCCGAGTGGAATCGAGAGTTGGAAGAGCAGCCCGTTCACCATCACCAGGTCGCCCACCGTCATGTTGCCTGGGGGTGTCGGTCTTATTACTGAGCTATAAGGTTCAGCGTCCACTGTCCACCATCACCCGGTCTTCCAACGTGATGTTGCATGGGAAATGTCACTCTTATTGTGATGTTACTAAGTTAACAATGGCCACAAAGCCATTCTAAAGATAAGCCTGTGTGTACTATTTCGATCATAAAAAAATTACACTATATCAGGGAGCTGCAAGTCACAATGTGGCCCGACGCGAGTGAAGTCTGCGAACAGTGATCGGTACACGCCCGACACGGGAAATGTCAGTCTTATCACGGGGCTATAGGGTTCAGTGTTGGTCGAATCGAGCGATACACCGAGCTGAGGAAGCCGAGTGGAATTGATAGTGGGAACAGCAGCGCTTTCACCATCACCAGGTCACACACCCTCATGTTGCCTTGGGAGTGTCAGTGTTATTAATGGGCTAAAAGGTCCAATGTTGCTCGAATCGAGCGGACACACCGAGTCGAGTGGAATCGATAGTTGGAAGAGCAGTTCACCATCACGACCTGGTGATGGTGAACTGCTTATGTATTAGAATTACGATTTGAAATGGGATATTTACAATGTATATTTGTATTTGTGAGTTCCCGGTGTTTCGGCACTGTTGCAAGCGCCACTATATACATGGTAAATATCCCGTTTCAAATCATAATTCTAATGTAAATGACCATGTGAGCATGAAATCTTATATTGCTTTATGTATATACTTTGATTTAAAACGTTAGTTTGTCGAGCAATTTAAATCTGTAACTTTTGAGAAATACAATAATCAAAAAAGTTTGTTTGACAGTTTTGCCACCGCCGTTGTTAAACAAAGTAACTTTAACGATCTCATTAGCAGCCATGATACTGAGGCCGCCGCTGAAGGTGGCGTGCTGGCCGAAGTTGAGGCACGAGGCCGTCTTGAGTGACGCGGCCTCGTACTTCAGCTGGCTCTATGTACCTTTAACGATCTCATTGGCAACCATAATCATGATGATAATGTTTATTATTTATATAGACCTGACGATATTTTTGTGAATCCTTTGTATTTTACTATATTTTTATAAAATAACATGTACATTTTCAATGAGAAATAATAAGTCTAATCTAATCTGATCCTGATGGTGAGGCCACCGGTGAAGATGGAGTGCTGCACTTAAGGGCGAAACAACGAGTTGCCACCATAAGTCTGAGTTAATATGCCTGACCAGGATATACAGTACACATTTTAAGTGATGATTATTTTGTAATCCTAGAGAAAAGTGTGATAATGTCTTCAAGTGTTTGTTTACATGATAGGACACATAAGGATGAAAAATACCTTTAACGATCTCATTGGCAGCCATAATCATGATGATACTGAGGCCGCCGCTGAAGATGGCGTGCTGGCCGAAGTTGAGCACCGCGAGGCTCGAGGCCGTCTTCAAGGACGCGGCCTCGTATTTCTGCAGGCTCTTGTCGTACTTCTGCAGTTCGTATTTCTCGTTGTTGAAGTACTGTAACCAAGGTGATTATCACTACATAGTATAAAACAAAGTCGCTTTCTCTGTCCCTATATCCCTACGTATGCTTAAATCTTTAAAACTACGCAACGGATTTTGATGCGGTTTTGTTTAATAGATAAGAGTGATTGAAGAGGAAGGTTTATATGTATAATAACATCCATTAAATAGTGCACCCGTGCGAAGCCGGGGCGGGTCGCTAGTATAATATAAAATATAGGATATTTTAAAATTTTGATTTATTTTGGAATAATGTCTTCTTCGCCTGATCGGTATTTTTTCGCTTTGCGTCGGCCTTGCTTTATTTCACGATCTTGTAGTTGATAAGTGGGTTAATAGGCTTCTTCGTGGCCTGCTTAGATAACCAGGCCAAGGAGAAGCTTATCATGGAGACCATATCAAGAGTCCGATAAGATTATCGCTATATGATCGCTTTTCGGCCTCTCGGCCTCGGTTACCTTGAGAGCGTCATAGTTGATGAGCGAGTCAATAATCCTGGCATCGTCATTTCACCGATTAGTTCATAGATCTCTCGGAAATCGGCAATGTCCCTGTTTTTCGGCCTCTTGGCCTCGTTTACCTTGACGGTCTCGTAGTTGATGAGAGAGTCGATGGCCTTGTTGCCGGCCTCGTTCTCAGCTCGGTTCATGTATACTCGGAACTTCGTGCGCCACTGTGTGATCGCGAGCGTGAACGCAGCGTAAACGCCGACGCAGCCGAACGCGAGACCTAAGATACAAAATAGAAATAAATAAATATTTGTGGTCAATCTTACACAAATCAACATAGTCCCAACCAAAGCAAAGCTTGTACTATGGGTACTATTCGACGGTATACATACTTATATAGAAAACATCTAAACATCCAAGACTCAGGAACAAATATTAGTGCTCATCACAAAAATAAGTGCCCTGACCAGGATTCAAACCCAGAACCTCCAGCTTCGTAGGTACTACCTCTACTCTCTCTACTAAATAGGCTAAAGCGGTCGTCAAATATAGCATAATAGGGATTTTAATTTAGTTCTTCATAAAATTGCATTATAATTAAAATTTTAAACATTATTGACGCATGATCTATTATTATTAGGGTTCTAAGAGAAGTGGTAGGCCAAGAACAGGTGGTAGGACTGCGTGAGAGATAATATGGAGTGGAAGGATGTGAGCGACGAGATGACCGGTGATAGAGAGGAATGGAAGAAAAAAAAATACTGCGCCGACCCCAAGTAAAAGAGAAACCGGCAAGCGAATGATGATTTATTTGCCACCCCTGTGGAATGTAAACGATACCTACATTAAATACATATCACAGTAAGAGTAAGGAAACCTCCTATCGCCGGTATTCAATAAATGTGAACTCGACTCTCTTGTTATCGACCGTGATATGGGTGAATCAACTTTTTAGTGCCACTCGTTGCCGTGGTTACGTCTAGTTGTCCAGGGGACAAAATTCGAATACAATCGTGATTTTATGCTATCTAAGTTTATCAAACATACGTACTTAAGTTATTTCCACAATGGTCTACCTATTAAGCATGTTAGTAGAACTTAATACAACATTTTTTTGAACAAACTGCGCTACTATTGTCCCTTAGACAACGGGTCAAAATAACAACACAAAAAGTTGATCCACCCATATATAAAAAACAACTTCCTTGGACTAATTGGAGTCGGATAATCTGCGAGCGTAGCGGTAGAAATAACGTTGGGAAATTACCTGTGAAGGCCAGTCCACCCTTGAGGCCGAGTATGGTGGAGACAAGTGTCAGCTCGAATATGGTTGGAACCACGTTGAAAACCATAGCCGAGAGCACGAAGTTGATGGCCCGCGAGCCGCGGTCAATCGTCTGCGCAAACAACATTTATTTTTAATAAGAGAACAACGGTTGAAACTCACTTGGAAAGTCACTATTTGCGACATGTTTCGTACTACAATTGGAGTCCTTCATCAGGTGAGTGTTATCAAGGCAACCGACCGCGCAACACTGCCCTCAATCGTTGTTCTCTTATTAGGTGTAAATATGTCTCACGTTAGTGTAAACATTTATTTTACGAACAGATGTATTACTAGGTATTAGTTTACGATCGGAATAGCTTTCATTTCATATACGCTTTGACGTGAATATTTCAGTGAAGCCGAATATTTACTACTATTTATTTATATTCAAAATAAACTTAGATGGTAGGTATACAACTGAGGGCAGTTTGTTGGAATAATTTTGTCTTTTTTTTTAAGTTTTCGAATCCACCTTTAAAGTTATTAACTTGTGTTATAAGGAATTCGGTTTTTCATGCAAGATGTCGAGGCTTGGCATGATTGTTCTTTTGTCCGTCGGGAGGCAATTTAGCATCTACAAGTATGGTACTAGGTATATGTTCGTAAACGGGCCATTCTTCTTTTTCATGACCATAATTTAATTATCCGACAGTTTTCATAAATAAGGATTTCGGAAGACTTTGATTTAACTTATACGATTTTCACACATTATTCTTGGAATAAAGAAAGAAAGAAACATTTATTCACAGACACAGTAGACACACATAAATGACAAGAAAAAATACACAGAAACCACACAACATGTGTGTCCCCGCGGCAGTGAAACGGACACTGGCACTGGAATAATGTGTGAAACTCGTTGTCCGAATAATAATAATCGGAATACTTGGCTCATTTCATATTTTTGTATTGTTATTTAGAAAGAGATTCAATTGGAGTAAACCCTTCGATAGTAACGATAAATATCGAACCTTAGCTAATATTTACAAAAGTAACTCAGAGTGGTTCTTCATGTCTCACCAATTTGTAAGGGAAAGTGGTATTTACCTACCACTACCACCTATATATATATGTTTTCTATTGTAGCATTGTAATTATGTGGTAATATGATACTGTTATTTTATATACATTATATATTGTTTTGAAAAAATGACACCTCGCCGAGTTTCTTACGCCGGTTCTTCTCGAGGCAGAGGTTTATTTTATGAACCGGTGGTAGTTGTTTGACATTCATAGGTGCATGTAATATGCCTAAATTGAAAAATAAATAATTCCATTTCATTTCACAGGTCTGCCCAGGACCATTGACGACGCTATTTAACTGGCCATTCATGAACCTTATTTCAAAGAGACAAGGTCTACTGCCGCTGTTAGTACCTTAGAGAGCGCGCCAGTCTGGCGGCCCAGGTGGAAGCTCAGGTCCAGGTTGTGTATGTGTGTGAACACGTTGCACGCTAGTTTACGTATGGAGTGTTGAGCGACGCGCGCGAACATGGCGTTACGCAGTTCGTTGAAACCTGCGGCTGTTGCGCGAGCAATGCCATCTGGAATACGAACAACTTTGGAGAACGATTGACCGATTGAACGATTGTTTCACGGACCGGTTTCGATCCCGCAACGTTTAATTGACGGCGCTGATATACGGTATCCATTATTGTCTCCCTAACACCGCTACCCCGTCTTAGGCGCTGTCTCAGTTAAACGGTAGTGCCTTAACGTGATTCAACACATTAACAATGATTCGTGGTAATAAGAAATTAATTACTTTTTGGCGACGTTGAACAAAATCGGGCGACTCTGTCTGAGAAAATGTATTCGATCGTAACTGGTTACGTACGCGGCCGAAGGAGACGTTTTCTTTTTTTAATACAACGCCGGTGGCAAACAAGCTTACGGTCCACCTGATGGTAAGCGGCCACCGCACCACAACTCCAAAGGAGTCACGTACGCGTTACCGACCCTTTATAAAATTTGAGGATGCACTGTGTTGACAACAGAAGGGACAAATTTAGGTCCCTCGCTCTCAACACAGTGCATCCTCGGGAGCTCTGGCAACCTTGCTCATCTCCAGGAACACAACACTACATACTTGTATAGTAGATAATGTTATTATGGCTGTGGTCTTCTGCAAGGCGGAGGTACTTCCCCAGTTGGGCTGCTCCAAATTCGAGCAAGATGACATTTTGCTGTGCCCTACCTCTCCAAAACTCGTGTTACATGACACGTAGATCTACGTCGATATTGCCCCAAGTGAATGGCGAAGTCGTACGATTTGATTTGTTGTTGCTGCGACAAACCATCTCCTTGCAGGATGAAGCCCAGTTAGTAAGACAGTAAAAAATACAATTATCAGGGAAAAGGCAGAAATAATTATGCAACCCGAAATCACTAGTACCGTCATCTCCCGATCCCGGAGATCTCCGGGCACATAACAAAAGAATGTTATTGTTTGTTTCTTTCGCCGCGAGGCAAAGGGTTGGAAACTGTGGTCAAGGTTGAGAACACACAGGAACCTCAAACTTGTATATCAAGTGCCACCGAAAATCAACTCTATTCACACTTGATTACTCGTAAGGTTGAAAATACTCACATCCAACAAGCAAACTAAAGGCGCTGGTCCCCAACGCCTGTGGCACTGTCGCCATTCCCAATAGAGCTTCACCGTGGGCGGCAGAAGCGGTGTTCACCTCATCCACTGCGTATTTTAAGAGGAAAGGGACGGAAACATTCATTATCTTCGCTCCGAACAGGAGGGAAAGCGATAGCATCACCCGGTTGCGTATCGCCGCGTTGTCCTGAAAGTGACAGAGGTAGATTAAAACATGTAAAAAGTAAATAAAGATTTAAGTAGGTACAATATTTCTATTGGGAATGTCAGATTTATCAAAGACGAATAAATTAATATGACACTCAACACTGATACTGAATCACTGTTATGATATGATGCTACGGTTAGGTACTATTTCAATGTAAATTCATGTAAGGTTGTTAAAAGGTTTTCATATTTAAAAAAATACTATAACTGTATGATATGATATAGATTCATTATTGTGAGTTCTCTAAAATTCTCTGCTTACTGACTATACACATGTATAATAGGGTAATAAACAAAGATAGAGATATTTTTTTTTTACATTACTAATTCGACAACCGCTTTAGCGTAGTTGATAGTGACCCTGCCTACAAAGCCGAAGGTCCCGGGTACGAATTCCGGTCAGGGCATTTATTTGTGCAATGAGCACGAATATTTGTTCCTGAGTCTTGGATGTTTTCTATGTATTTAAGTATATATTTATCTATATAAGTATGTATATTGTGGCCTAGTACCCATAGTACAAGCGTTGCTTAGTTTGGGACTAGGTCGATTTGTGTAAGATTGTCTACAAATATTATTTATTTAATAAAAACTTACGAACGGACTAGGAAAACATCAATTTTTAATTTATTTCAGCTATTTTAAAGATATTATACGCATTAAGACTTAAATATCGGTTGTGTACTGTTTATTATTTACATCAACGACCTCCCAAAATCACTAAATGCACCATGTGTAATGTTTGCAGACGATTTCTCCCTATTATTATCGTGTAAAATGGCCCAAATCTCAATGAACAAATATCACAAATTGTGACGAGCGCCGTAGGGGTGGACAAACGACCGCAGCCTCGAAATTAAGTTCTCAAAAACCACAATAATGCAGTTCAGGCCCCATCAGAAACAAGAGTTAGATATAAATTTTTGCCATTGAAAACATTAAATTAGAATGCGTTCCTTCTTTTTCTCTTCTTGGTATAACGATAGACTTCAATATAAACTGAAAAAAACCACGTAAAAAAATTAAAAACAAAACTCAGCCAATTTATTTACGCCCTAAGGTAGTTGAAAAGGACCACTGACTTACAAACCGCTTCGACAGCATGATTCGCTTTTGCACACGCGTGGCTCTGTTATGGAATAATTTTGTGGGGCAATAGTACAAATGTAGATGACATATTGATATATAAAAAAAAATTCATACGTATACTTGCACACATAAAACAAACCGATAGCTGTAGGCCACACTTCAGAAACCGTACCATGTATATATATATTTGAGGCGTGTAAATTTGTAAAGTCACACCCCGATTTTTATAGTAGACTTGGCGATATGCCCCGTCGTTTCGAATTGCGTTTTAAGAATAACCTATCCAATGTCAATAAGAATTTATAACAAGTTACCAAACGATATAAAAAACGAGCCCAATAATAATAAATTTATCAGAAACTTAAAAACTTACCTTGTGGGAAAAGCATACTACACAGTCAATGAATACTTAAATTCTATTTCATATTTTTTCCTTGGTAAACTTCGGAGAATAGGGGGGAACGGTACTTTTTTTACATTTTCCTTCGATAAATCATAAATCGAAAATGACTAAAACGTAAAACAATTTTTTTTTCAGAATGCGCAACTCAGTCCCACATATGACACCCCACTTGATATATTCACTAGAATTTCAATTTTCAACCACCTTATTATCTCATTTTTCACAGTGGATACGAAGCTATTTTAAAGATCGCATCGTCGTTTACCATCAGGTGAAATGGCGGTTAAAAGCTAGCCTATTCCTATAAAAACATAGAAAAGAAAACTACTACTTAGGTACAAAACTACTCACCTTGGGCCATATATACGCCAGCATCCCCCTCATCATGTCAGCTCCCGATACTGGCTTCGCGTCCCCCAGGTTAATGTCTTCTCGGGACAAAACAGACGCACCTGGGTGAAAGCAGTCTCTCTTTTGGATACCTAGGGGGGTAAATAGAGGATTTGGATAGGCAGTGAGGAAGCTTGGTGTGTCCAAAAGTAACCTCAGAAGTCTACATTATTACTTTTTTAGGGTTCCGTAGCCAAAATGGCAAAAATGGAACAATTATAGTTTCATCATGTCTGTCCGTCTGTATGTCACAGCCGATTTACTTGGAGACTATAAGCACTACAATTATGAAATTTGGTAGAAAGGTGTATTCTATGAACCGCTACATAAAAGTGATGTGAAATTACAAAAAAATATATATTAAATTAGAGGGGGCACTCCATACATGTAACCGGTGGATGAAAAAAATAATTTTACCGCACATAGTCATGTGGAGTATCAATATCTAACTATAGGCTTTTAAAAATGATATGAATGTTTCTAGAAAACTCCATTTAAGTAAACCTTTGGTGAGATATTAGCTGGTAAAGTCATAAAAAGTCCCCCCCCCTCTAATTTCCAAACTATGAAGCCTAAATTTCTGAAAAAATTGCGTGGTGTGCATTATTAAATACTTTTAACGATATTTGGTTTGAACAAGATAGGTTTTACGGTTTTTGAGTTTTCGATGAAAACCTGTCTTATCCAAGCAAAAGGTCGTAAGTGCCGTGAGTTCCCTATTAAGTTACGACCTTTTTAAATTCAATGTCCGAAGTCCGACTTGCACTTGGCCGGTTTTTTATTTTTAAACTCTTAGTTCTCATTCTAATGTACTATAATAGTCTGTTTAACAATATTTAGTATAGTAGGTCATACGAGGCTACATATTAGGTAATCTAATCGAATAGCATCTTAAAATACATCAGTTTCGAGATACTATTCTAGTCTCTATAAGATCTTTTGAATTTAAACGGCACTCTTCCTTCAATTCAAAGTGGTAGTAGCTTATCTATCACTGCGTTATTATTGGATACTTAAGTCATATTTACAAAACAAATTAACCTCAGTGCACTTAGGTAGATAAGATAGACATTCTATTGGACACTAAATGAAGCACACAATGCATTTAGCAAACTTAAAGTCTACTAGATTCAGGTTAACAGGGTGATCGGACGTTACGCTTACAGGACAAACATAGGGATACCATGGGATGCGGGTATGGATAAAAGAGCTGCATTCAACCAAGTATTAGTAATGAAATGAACTTTTTCTTGTAGTATGGTGCCATGGTTACAATCACTACAAATACTATAAACTGTGATTGAGAACAGTGTCAGTTTATAATCTTTCATAGAATAACAGACCAATCAACATTAAAAATGGTGCCAGCTTTACTTTACATACAATTAGATATTAACAAACACAGCTTACAATTATAGACAGTTTGCTGTATTGCATTGATTAAAAATTAACAGCTAATTAAGCTGTGGTCTCCCGGCGAAAAAAATAAACAATAGCATTCTTTTGTAATGAGCCCGGGGATACCCGGGACCGGTAGACAACAGAAAACTAAACGGATGTAAAAATAAAAGTATACCGAAATGAATTAAATGGTTCATACAATTCTAATATTAATTTTTGGGTAATTTTCATTTTAACCATTTTATTGGATAAAATTTATTATAACAAGAAAAAGTTCATTGACACAGGAACAAAATACATAGATGCTGGAGAAATAAAACATAAATATGTTTCAATTGACCATAATTTAGCCGAAAGCTACCAAAAATCATTGAATTAAGTTGAATTTACTTTGACAGAAAATATGCCTTAATCGGTTTCTGCATAACTACGGTCAATTATGGAAATAATATGAGCAACATTACCAATATCTGTTTGTCATCATCTAACAGATATCTTTAATTAAAAATGCCATGTTACTTCTGTAATTATTTTAAAACATGCAAGTGAATGTGATAAGTACTGATTATTAGGAAATACTTTAAAAACTTTTTTATTAACATTATCAAAGACGTTTGCTAAAAATAAATGAAAATTATATAACATGTGATTATTTTATGGATGCTTCAAATACTATAGCACCCATGTTCATAAACATATTCATATATGTGCAACATACTAGGATAAGAAAAATATACCAATATTTCAATTACATGAAAAGAATGACATTAATGTCTGGAATTCAACCCCGTTTGAAACATAAGAGGATAAAACACAAAAGCAAATTATATGCTTTAGGATCTGATCAAACAAAAGACAAAATTTAACTTTGTAAGATGACAATATTGTATAGAGTAATTTAATATCTAATGTTAAAATTTGCATTTAATTGTATACATTTTTTTAATGACCAACCAATAGTATTAATAATTACTCTGTCATTTATAATAGGTTCCCAATCTATAGTTTATCTTTGAAGCTTCAGATAGCTGTTAAAATATTGACAGCATTGCATAGCAAAAAATCATAACAAATTTACAATTTCATGTAGAAGATAGTGTATGTGTCCAGAGCTGCACTTATATTTCAAAATTATCTTTAATTCCGGAGCATTCAAATTTGGCGGTTTGAAGAGCAAGGTCAGGGTTACTAGGTTATATAAGTGTCAAAACAAGACTTAAACTGTTAACAGTGACGTCTTAATTGGTGACTATTTTATTAGAAAGGCATTGTAACATTACAATGACTTTGTTAATGTTAATATCCCACAGAAATCCACTTACCAACTGGTATTTTCCCAGCTTTGGGTTTATTTGCCAACACGACTGCCAATACGTTTTTTGCTGCATCAGTACTTCCTGCATTGTTTGGCGGTTGTGTGCTATGATACTGGAATAACAACAGACATGCACATCAGCATAAAACTTTAAAAACATACAAATAATTTACAAAACCATCACGAGAGCACTGCTTACAATAATGGGATGCACTCACCCTATAATAACTTGTAACCGCATGTTGTTTACATATTAAATTAAACTGTGGTTTATTTAAAATTACCAGTTTACTGTTAGGTAATGAGTTCCTAAATCTAACACGGTTTTTAATAATATTCGGGAATTTTGTATTTGACAGCAGCGCGGCCGCCATGATTACTGATAGTAGTGACAGTGACACTGACATTAATGACCACACGTCAAGAGAGTGTTACAAGCGCTAAAAGTAGCATTCGTAGTTTTACCTCATACACCCAAAATGGGGGCTATCGTCTTTGTGCTCAACAGTTGGCGCCACTGTCAAGTAAGGTCCAGCTGTCAAAAAATGTTATTGGCTATTATGGGCATGAGAACGAAGTTTACATTTAAATCATATTAAATACCTTAAAACCGAACCGTAAAAATATCGAATATCCCGCATTGCAGCGCAGTCCCGTTTTGTTCGGAAAAAAAGGAGGAAATAAGTTTCCGAAAGACAAAACTGTCCCAAAGCACTGACAGTCATTGACCCGTAACTCATGTTTGCCATAATCTAGCTCAGGTATTGCAAAATAGTCACTATAATTATTGTTCCAATTAGATATTAATCCTCGTAGCGCAACCACAAATAATGACATTTGACATTTCGGAGTCCTCGCGCTACACTAGCGCCTCTAGCGGCGAATTCATACCAGGTTTAGAATCACGGCACACGAAAATTATAACAGACGTAGAAAGAGGATTAGATAGAAGGAGGATTAGTTAGTTACTAAGGGGAACGGAGTTATGATAGGCTGACTAAATGGAGATAGCACAATTCTGACATCTCATACACGAACTGTATACATACATACATTGGCGTCATTTAAATTAAGTCAAGCTTGAATACATTGATGACGTTTTGGTGGACAGGAGATGACACATTGTATCTCGTTCCCACGTATCTTATTGTCTATGCTGGCTCCAGTACTTCATGATAACAGACAATAGAGCTCCAACGAGATGATCTTTTGCAAAAAATGCATATGGGGGGTGGTTGAGTTGGGTAGCACTGTTTTTTAATTGATTGTATTTAAATACTAATGCTTACCGTACACGTCATGTTTTTGCGCCTATAGTTATTTCATTCAGCCCGGACAACTCTCCCCCTGCTGGAAAGGGCGAGCGTAGCCTTATCATAGCACTAGCAGAGCAATTCTGCAAGCTATTACATAGATATAACGAGAAAACTATACTGATTCACTTAATCTTGCTGGGCGGCGCCGACTGCTGTAGCGCATTATACTCGTATTTCATTTGGATTTTGCTGATATTTTTCTAATACCCATGTATTTCTTGGAAAAGCACTAAAGAAATTTAAGTACTTCGGCCTGAACAGGGATTACCTGCATTGTGCCTGCCTTGTAAACACTCGACAGACAGTCCTTCTTTCAACGACCGGTTTAGCCTAGTGGGTAGTGCACCTGCCTGTGAAGCTGACGGTCCTGGGTTGGAATCCCGGTCAGGGCAAATATTTGTGTGATGAGCATGAATATTTGTTACTGAGTCTTGGATGTTTTCTATGTATTTAAGTATTTATATCTATTAAATATATCGTCGTCTAGTACCCATAACACAAGCCTTCTTGAGCTTAATGTGGGGCTAGTTCGATTTGTGTAAGATTGTGCTCTAATATTTCTTTATTTATTTTTATTTATTTTACGTCTTTCTCGTCTTTAAATATCATATTCATAATTTATACTCCTAAATCCCTAACCACCTTATTCATAAACGTCTATCAAAACTATATTAGTTAACTATCCGTTAAAGTTCGTTTGTCCTTATTTGACATTTTGATATTTATGTTCGTGAGAAAGGGACAAAGAACATTTTAGTTAGCAGAGGTTTGTTAAGTTTTATGAATAAGGGAGTAAGACTGTAACCTAATAACACGCATGTGATACCCCTTGAGCTGTAAAATTGTAAGCGTCTATTGTTTAGTACAGTATCTCCTTACCACCAAACTGGTTACTTATACACTTGTTTACCACCATTGTACAACTCTCACTTGGATGGCAGATTTCTTGAAAAAATAAAAGAAACCAGGTTGGTATTGACTATATATGGCTATACTAATTTTGTTTATAGATGAAATGACCTCCTACTTTATTCTTATTACTAAACGAAAATGATACAATAGTATACCGCGACCTATTATGTCGAATTCATCCAAGGCTGTTCGATTATGATTACAATGTTTCGAATTCTATTGATTTTGACAGTTATCGGTTACCGTGGCAACGGATACACAACACGGCTAGAAATACTTTTTTTCAAAACAAGCTCGTTTTGAGCAGTTTTTATTTATACAATGTGTTAAAAATGGGCTTCTGAAAGCGATGTCCAGTTTAAGTCTGATACCTGAAGATAAGCGGAAGGAATTTCAAAGGTTGGTGCTTTTGAAGTAATAAAAAGGTCAGTAGCGCAACTAATCTTGTACCTACGCATGGAAGCACCGTAGCGCTTCCTGGATGATTAAGATTAAAGTAGAATAGGTCCCTAAAAGAGATGCCCTGTACCTACACTTGCAGATTTTGAGTCATTTATTACTTCTTATCCTATTTCAATGTGTTTCGTATGTTCCCATCAACGCGCGCCGAGATAATGTGACAGAACACGACGTGAAAGAGACGGACAGATTGAGCCATTTGAGACCCAATAAGATATTTTAATACTACTGTCACACCTTTAAACCCGGGAATACATGTTGAGCCAAGCTTGGCAAGCTTCGGTGAGACGCAGTTGTAAGGATGAACGAGTGTAGAACAAGATGAAAATACATTATACTTCCTCTAATGCGTCCCTCAGGCTTACCAGCTTAGATTCTACAGACATAGACTGTTAAGTATATAGCACTACACAGAAGGCCCAGTATATATGCAGGTTGGTGGACTTTGCAAATTATTAAGGATCTTCCCCCTCATCACAACATTTTAGTTTAGAGAAAGTAAGTAGTGTAAATAATAACTGTTATAACAATTTTTATCTGCTATTTACCTGTATTTCACTCAGAGCCATTCATTGTTGTACAGTCAAGGGAACCCATATATATAAAATTTTTCACCTTATTCCATTGAAATGAGGTCCAAAAATGTACATGATATTTATATCAGCGAGTCTCAACTGTACAGTGAAGTTAACGTTGGGTGTCTCCGCTCCGCCTCAGTGAAAACGCAGCCTTAGGCGTAAAAAGTTAACGTATTCTTAAAACTTTTGAAAGTAAATGGCTCTTCTAAAATGACAGCCGGCGTTTTTTCCAATAAGTACGGACAAGCTGTTATTTGAATGAGATCGAGTTAATAATTTGTCGACGCGGCGACATTTAAGACCACTCGGAATATTAATAAGGGATACTTATCTGTATCGATACTTATGGATATTAATTAGGTGTCTGTGTAGGTGCTCGTGAGGCAATATTAATGTCGACCACCAAGCCTGGTCTTAATTTGGAGCACTTTTGAATTTCAGTGTTTTGTACGCTTTCATTGAGACTTTAGTTTGGTGCTTTTTTTGAACGCTACGTTTTTCGTAGCGCTACGTGTAGCCGATAGCACCTTTTTTGCACTTCGCTACGAGGAGAATGTAAATGTATACAGGGTGTTTGACCACAGAACAGTGGTGTTTGACACATGGTTGGATAAACGAAAACGGAAAAGAGGTGGGGCCATATATGCTACTTACTTAGCCCTATAAATCTGGCGTGGCCCCAAGGTTTAGAAAAAAAAACTATAGAATTTTCAAAAAAAAAAACCGAAAATCATCACATCAATTTAATACTCTCACGCGTCCGTCCGTACGTCCGTCGTCTGTCACACAGGTTTTACTGCCAGACTGTTGAAATTTTCACAGTTTAAGCTCCTTGTTGACCCAAAGCCATACAAATTGTCAAGGGTCTCTCAAACAGCTAAAGGGGCGCGAAAAAAAAATTGTGACATATCCCATCTATTGGGGTATCGTTGTTTATAGCTCATTGAGTAGATACATACTGTATTTTTTGGTAAAAAAAATATTGCATAGCGAAGGAATGGTAAGCCACCAAAGTCAGGCTTTTTCACAAAATTTTGTTCCGAAGATTTTTTTTACTTCGCATTGACCTATAAACTTGAAATTTGGTAGTAATGTTTATATAGTTTATATATTGACTAGTGACCCGCCCCGGCTTCGCACGGGTGCGATGCTGATGCATGTATTATACATATAAACCTTCCCCTTGAGTCACTCTATCTATTAAAAAAAAACCGCATCATAATCCGTTGCGTAGTTTTAAAGATTTAAGAATACATAGGGATATAGGGACATAGGGACAGAGAAAGCGACTTTGTTTTATACTATGTAGTGATAACGCAAATATTTTTTTATTTTTCCTATTTAAACAAACTTAATTTTGTGGTTGATTCGGATTTGGAACCCCAAATGTGAGGAGTCCGACACTTGTTGGTTTGCTAGTGACCATGCCTACGAAGCTGGAGGTCCCGGGTTCGAATCCCGGTCAGGGCATGTCTTGTGGGATGAGCACGAATATTTGTTCCTCAGTCTTGGATGATTTATATGCATTTAAGTATGTATATCGTCGCCTAGTACCCATAGCACAAGCTTTGCTTAGTTTTGGACTAGGTTGATTTATGTAAGATTGTCCTCATACATTATTACAAAAAAAATTGGACAAGCCATAAGAGGATATTGGAACATTCATTATCTCCGCTCTATCGTGGTTAAAAAGAGAGAGTAACAGTTATTTATACCTCTCAGTAAGCTACTCCTATGCTAAAACTAGTATATCACGTGGAATGTCGAAATTAATAGTAAGTACCTATGTTACGAAGTACGAATAGTACGATAACCTTTGGAAATAGTTTCAGGTCATTTGTCCCTCTAGGTGTGCGTATTCATATTCAATCATCATTCATGATACGCCCGTGTTGATCCCTGAAATTATCGGATAACTGTAATTACGTACCTATTCTGTTTTGTAGTATCGTAAACTGGGGTGACTGTAAGAAAAAACGGGGCTATTTTGATATGATACATATAAAACACATATATTCATTAATAAGTATTTCTAGTTTGATTTAGTTTAGTAAATAGGAAATTGACGTAGGTATGTATAACATTGACACTTTTTTTTATTTAAATTTACCTAAATAAAAAAGTAAAACACGGCATAAAAACTGATTTTTTAAAGTCGCCCCTCAATTTGAAAGTAACCCCGGTTTGCGGTATCGTTCTTATTCTCATCACGTTAAGGCTCTAACTTCACTGACCCTTGTGCGATGACAATCCTGTTGGAATTATGCACATAATATTATATTTTATCTTTTTTTTTTTTTTTTTTTGAACCTGACTGTGGCTTTATAGGCCGGGCCCAATAAAGCGATAGGAGTGCGCGGTTGGAGAGTAGCCTGGGGAAAATCCAGGGGAAAACCTCCGGCACGACCACGCGTGTGGTTTGGAACACTGGAATACTCTAAGAGTTTGCGCTCCAGTGAGATTGGTTGAGCGGTTTCAACCGAATCTGAGGTGTGACTGGAATCGAGCTACTGGGAGTTTTGTCGCTTATATTTTATCGACTGTGGCATAGCCTTACAAAAGTTAGTGCCAAAACTTACGTGAAACTTACGGAAGATCGTGACCTTTTGTTATCACTTTCTAACTTTATACAGTTTTCCGTTAACTTTGCCCATCCCTTCTGTTTACTGATCGTACAAAAAACGAAGGCGAGATTTACGTCTTTAATTGTTTTGAGTTACGGGCAGTAACCTTTAAAAAAAAAGAAACATTATAAAGTATGCGACTAACGTAAACGGTATCCGGAACAAAATGTGGGAATTTAGCCAACTTAGAGATCAAAAAAAAGCTAACTAAGTTGAAAAGGGTTTATAAATAACAAGTTATTAACCTTCATTAAAGAAATCGGGTGTATTGTCATTTCCGAGGTGAGCGAGTTTAGTTGAAGAGAGACAGTTCTGGCAATGGTTCGAATCTTCTTTCTTCCAGAAAAGAGTCCGCAGCGACAGTCTACAGCAGCAGCTCTCGCCTGAACCTACTGACGAAGAGAAAGCGCATGAATCCGCTGGCTGGCGAGATGTCGAATAGTTCTATGAAGCCCGACCGCTACGTCACGCAGCGTGTGCTTTCAGCAAAAACACACCGTGTCAAGCAACTGCAAAACCAGTTGGCTGATGCTCAGTACCATTTGCAGGTAACGCCCTCTGTGTCAAAATTAATAGCAGACTCAATTTCTGAAACATGTATGCTCTCAGCCAGTTATAATTCATATAAGTCTTTAGCGCTGAAGTCGATTCGGTGAAGAAGTGAAAGATTTGAAGTTGCCAAATTATAATAAGTTAAACGGATTCGTTAAGTAAAAACGACAAGTTATACACCTGCCAACAATTTAAAAGAAAGATCATTTTGTAACTTTGATTTAAGCAAAAGATACCTTTGCCCAAATGAGTCCGTACTTAGATACCCAACTTAAGGAAAAATATAATAATAGTCTGCTTAAGAGTCCCACTGCTGGGCAAAGGCCTCCCCTCTTTTCCTCCATTCGGACCTATTTCTTGCGTCCTCCCGCCAATTTAAGCAGAACGCGTCCAAGTCGTCCCGCCATCTCCTTTTCGGTCTGCTTCTGCTTCGGTAACCGTCTTGCGGGGTCCACTCCGTAGGTACTGTGACGTGGTAACTGATGTGGTATATATATTAATACTGGGGTATGATGCACGAGAGGTACGGGTTTAGAGGTACTGGGAGGAGATCGTAGCTAAAATATAACACTGGAAGCACATATGAAACTAGTATATTTCTTACTGTTACTTAAATATGCTTACAATAAACTCTTAAATGATTTACAGAACATGTGATTCCGATGGTGTCGTGAAGACAAGTCCCTGCAAAACCAATTGTTTTTAGAAGAATGCCAATTTGACGCATTCTCGAATCATAGTTTAAATTCAATGTGTATACGTTATGATTCTGGACCTACACGGCCAGCCTCATATCCAACCTCTACAGTACTTATCTTGGCCCATTTTTCCGGATGCATACTGTAACGTTCCCCCCCCCTCTCTTTAATGATAGCCCCTACTTTACCTAACTTAACCCTAATAATGTTATATGTCTTGGAATACACTACGTGATAAGGCCATGTGATCGTCTAATTGAGAAGGTAGGTACCTACGTTGTTTAGTAGTATCCAAATTCTTCTAACATGAATGAAACCAGTGACGAGTCTTAATTAGTTTTATTAGAGGTTTTATTTAATTCATAGAGAAATATATCCTATTTAATAATGCCTAGCCTAAGAAGGAAAATCTAGTATAATAAAATGCGCCTTAGGATCATTTAATAAGTTGTAGATTTTATTAAGTTATTATTTTTATTGGTGTAAGGCCGGGCCCCTCCGTCCGCCCGAAGGATTGTTATCCTCCTCCGGTACTAACCAGAGACCAGTGGCTCTCGACCCTGACTGGACGAGCCCCCTCCAATATATATTTTTTAAAACACTGTACGGAGTGTGATGACAAATGTCAAAATAACTTAATTTATTAAACTATAGGAGAATTCAGCCAAGTATATCTGATCATATTGTTCCAGCACTCATAGAAGTAAAGAGACGAAAAGAACCCATATTGTAGTTCTTAGTTGAAGGATCGGTAGCTCCCTTGAGAGTTCCCGAAAAATAAGAATAAGTGACTCTGACCCGTTTTGTAGTCAGATCCACAGTTGCTAACTAAAGACTTCCGTGCTTCCTTGAAAGACTGGAAGGTACAACCATGAGTTCTGGAATGTCGTGATTAGATTACCCTTAGGAATACTCGGGCTTAAAATTAGGTTTAACAAAAGACTGAACCATACGAATATGGCTCCTTTTAGCAAGTGAATCTACTAGCGCTTCGAAATCCGCGCCGCAAAGTGAGGAGAAACGCCGCAAGACCTCATCTTCGGAAGTGGGCGAAACTCTGAAGTTTTCCCGCCAGAATCTGGCCCAATTGAAACAAACCTGCTATTATTTGTGTATGAAGTTATCCTAACACTATCCCACTTAGATCTAAACTATTGAAACCAAGATCTCTTACCAGATCCAGTTTCAAAGAATGTGAAGTCCCTAGCTAAGCTGTAAGAGTTCAGTCGGCTAAACTGAGGATTGCAAAACTATCAGCCTGTGTAGGTTGTCTCCCCCCACTGGTCCGAAGACAGGGTACAGTGAGTAAGACGCCCTATTATGTATATAAAGGTAATATATAAATATATTTAACAAGACCGCCTCTCAACTACTGCACAATTTCAACGAGCGAGGATTACCCCTCTATGCTGACCCAAAGCAGTCAGTTGGGCATTGAGGAAGCGTAAGGGATTTATTCGTCTCCTGTGTTGGTAAAAAGGAAGACGCCAGACCACCCTTAGATCTGGTAGCTAAAGACTCTGAGTCATGCCCATTAACACCGCAAGGCGGGAATGACTCCTCAGGTAAACTGTCAACCTGGACAAGATTCTGGTTTTTAGATTACTGAAAAAATTACTTAAAAACCCCGAAATTATTGAATAAAATATTAAAAAGTGATCCCTCATTTTGAAGAGAATCTCCCCAATATGACGAACCACCCTTATGTTAAGAGAATCACCCACCAATGTTTCCACTATGTAAACCAGAGACCTTGTCAGTCTGAATGTCGGATTCTAAGTGCCTCTGTAGACGTTTTCCTTCCTATTTATACCCAAAATCTCGGGACAATCTCGGGACATTTTCAAACATATTCGAAACGTATTCTAAACAAATGCAAACAAATTTTTTAAAAATAAATACGCGACAAATACGCGACATGACTGTAACTAATGTACCAGGTTAACATAAAAGATAACAGTCTGCATAAAACTCGGGACAAACTCGGGACATTTTCAAAAATATTCTAAACAAATGCAAAAGATAATAGTTTGTATTAAATTTAAAGTTAGAATGTGTCAAAATTGTTGAGGAACTTCTGCGTCCCTCAAAATACAGCACCAGGACAACACATCAAACCAGCAGTTCACATTAGATTCCTGTTCGATATGACTTTTTTCAAAGTTAACATATGTCAAAACTGTTGATCGCTGTTTCACCTGATCTGTTTTGTGAATTATAGTACCAAGGTATCATGAAATCCAACAGTTGGTTTTAAACTTTATTTGATACGACCTTTTTGAACTATAAAATTTATTACGGTTTGTGAAATAATGTACTAGGGTTACATAAGTTAATAGTAGCTTGCGTTAATTATTGTAAGATAAGACTATTTCAAAGTTAGAATATATAGGAACAACTGAACAACGATTAGAATTGATACGATTTGTGAAGAAAAGTACTAGGGTCACATAACTCGGTAATAGTTTGCGTTAATTATTTTCAGGTATAGATTCCAATTAGGTCTGTGATGCATGGTCGTTTCTAAGACTGACCCTGTTATTGAAGTTTCTATCCATAGACATAGTTCCAATTAGGTCTTTGATACATGGTCGTTTCTAAGACTGACTCTGTTATTGCAGTTTCTATCCAAAGACATAAAAATAAAATCAAAGGATAATCTATGACTAGATAATGTCATAAATATATATGAATGGGCAGGACGTCCCATTACAATACGGCAGACATATCCAGCCTAGTCCCACTTCAGTTTGGCGGTCATGACACCCACATCTACAAGTCGTGTTTTGAAGTGTAGTTCCGTGTTTCTGATTAAAATATTAAAAAAAAATTAAAATATTAGAGGACAATCTTACACAAATCGAACTAGCCCCACAGTAAACTCAAGAAGGCTTGTGTTATGGGTACTAGACAACGATATATTTAATAGATATAAATACTTAAATACATAGAAAACATCCAAGACTCAGAAACAAATATTCATGCTCATCACACAAATATTTGCCCTGACCGGGATTCGAACCCAGGACCGTCAGCTTCACAGGCAGGTGCACTACCCACTAGGCTAAACCGGTCGTCGATTCGATCAGTTCTGGACATATATTTATTATTTAAAAATGTTCCGCAGGAGCTGAGTAACGAAAATCGGGTGTTGCGGGCCATGCAGAAGAAACAAGAAATCGCATTGCAAAGGTATCAGGTATCTTAATACCTGGCTTATTGATATAAACAGAGCTAAATAATGAATGACAATAGGATAGGTTTAAACGTTGATAAGTTACCTACTGATTGCTCGCATGGAAAAAGAAGGAATAGAATGCTACCTAATGAATATTTATCATCTTTCATCCACATTTTTGTATGACATATGCAACCGTTTGAGCTATCGAATACATTATTTCAACAAACAATCACGAACACTGACTTTAACAGATACGAGAACTCGAACGCGGAGTTACCACAAGTGCTCAACTCTCACTCGGAAGAAATGAGGATCCAGCAGACAAAATACAAGCAGTTGAAGCAGCAATGTAAGGAGGCGCTTCTCAAGCTGAAGGAGCGGGATATGCAGCTGCAGCAACTGAGGGACGAGCACCAGCACCTGCTCGAGCTGAGCAAGGACAGGTCAGTTTGAGCACACAGTAGTCAGTTTGACGACGGTCCAGAGACAGTCGGTATGAGCACAGTGCAAGTGCTCAATTCACACAGGAGAGTTTATTTTTATTATTATTGGGATGACTGTGATTTAGAAAAAAATTAAACCGACTCCAAAAAAAGCAGTAAAAAGTAAAAAATAATTGCGTAACTTCTAATAGCTCAATATGAGACTACGCTTCTTATGGCACAATGTAGACGTACCCTATTGTAATTTTTGAAGTCGGTGCCATACAAAGAAATTGTCTAAAATTGACGAAATAGCATTCCATAAGAAGCGTAAAGTCTCATATTGAGCTATTAGAAATTATGAGATTATTATTTACTTTTTAGTGTTTTTTTGGAGTAGGTTTAATTTTTTTACTATTTTTTATTTATTTCACACTTTATAGTGAATCATTTGATTCATCAGGTACCAGAGTGCATCTCATTACGATTCCAATAAGGTCAAACACGGTTAAGCTACAATCATTTTTATTAAGGATTTCCGTTGCATACCTTGCGGCTTCAAGTACCAGATCAGGTTGATGGTAAAATTACATCAGCGGGGTAATCACGTAACTTTTTTACTACCGTTAGGTAGATTTTAATGTCAAATTCTAATTGTCAGCTCATACATTTGTACTTCAAAATTGACAGTAAAATGTATCTACCGTTAGTACATAAAGTTACGTGATTCGCCTGCTGGACTAAATTGGACTTCGTCATAGTCACTCAGTATCTTGATCTAAATATCTTAATGTCACCCATGAAACGCTAGGATTTTTGAATGAATATAGATCCGTGGTGTTCTTCTTCAGTTTCCGTTCACCAAATGCTACTTTCTGAATGCAAATGATCGATTTATTACCAAAAATACTAAAATCGCTATATGTGTGCAGTGAATGTCTAAGGTTTTGTTAGAGGATGAATGATAGTAGTAGTTCAACTATAAAAGTTTAGTATTATAAAATGTATAATAATATAATTTAAATGTAATTAATTAACTTTCATGCCGCTGTAGATAAGTAATGTGTTCCTATATAGAATAATGTACAAGGTTGAATATATACAGGAAACGGAGTATCTACAAATTATATACATATATACAATAGATAGGAGACACAGGAAGAAACGACAATAGAGAGATCTCTCAGGGACCGAAGTCCAATGAGAGTTGTTGGGAAGTTATATTTATGCAACTGATTTTAGAAACTTCGATAGCGCGATGCAGAACACGTCAGATTTGACAGTTGACAGGAGTGACGCCACATCAGCCCCCTTTTGAGACGAAGGAGTCAGCGACGACGTAGGTAGAGTGCTCAGAGTCAGCGTGGCGAGCGAGTGCTCAGAGCCAGGGTGACGAGCGGGTGAGAAGAGGAGTCGAATCGCTGCGAGTTGAGGTACCAGGCATGTGTAGCTGACACGCTAGGTGGCACGCTCAGAGAGAGAGAGGGAGTGAGAGAGGAGGGAGTCGGATATGCTGCAGGGCGGCGCGTCAGGATCTTCGGAGTTGCGCTTACGTCCATTGTCGGAGGTCACCAATGTAGATAAGTAATGTGTTCCTATATAGAATAATGTACAAGTTTGAATATATACAGGAAACGGAGTATCTACAAATTATATACATATATACAATAGATAGGAGACACAGGAAGAAACGACAATAGAGAGATCTCTCAGGGATCGAAGTCCAATGAGAGTTGTTGGGAAGTTATATTTATGCAACTGATTTTAGAAACTTCGATAGCGCGATGCAGAACACGTCAGATTTGACAGTTGACAGGAGTGACGCCACACCGCATTAGTAATGCCATGTAAACGCGTTTTCTATAAATAAATAAATGTTTCTCTTGAATTTTTGAGGAGCTCCCTCAACTCCTCATGGATCCCATTATCAGAACAGGATTCTGGTAAGAACGGGACCAACTTTGAAGCATATGCTTTCAAACAAAGAACAAAAATTGCAAAATGTTTCATAAGCAACGGAGTTCTGAGGTAACACATTAAAAAAAAAAGAACACAACCGAATTGAGTACCGCCTTCTTTTTTTGAAGTCATCATATAAAACTTCTTCAGCTCTGTCCGTGTCATAGCACTCATAGTATACGAAAGATAAATTAGTACCTAATTAAAATTGTTTCCTTACAGAAACCTTCTAGAACGCGAAAAGCTACAATCCCAGCTATCGGATCTCCAGATAAAGGTCCATCAGCAGAACGAGACCATAAGTACTCTGCAGCGCAAATTGGCGCTTGAGGCCAAGAACTTCAAGCACCAGTTGCAAGCCGAGATCAACAAGCACAAGGACACGCGACATGACCTTGATCTGGCGATCACCAACGCCGACAAACTGTCCACTATTATTGAGGTACGTTATTGTTGCGACTAGGGATATAGCTTAGCCCTCACCGAGCCCAAGATCGTGCAGCTTGAATAATGCTGGTGAAGAATACCCATAGTCGTCACTTCCCGATTTTTAATGTTGCTCTCTGGATTGTTCAGATGAAAGAGAAGATGATCTACACGGGGCGGCAGGGAAGGACGGTGAAGTCACCGGTGAAGACTGCGTCCACGCAGATACTGCCGCGCAAACTTGGGCGCAGCCAGGAGCACCATGATGATGATAGAGGCAGTGTGAGTTCATCAACATCATTGATTAAGAATAGATCGGTCCATATAATAACGCGAGCTACTCAGATTAGCATTAGTGCATTATGAAAAGCAGATTAGTGGGTTGAACGATTTAGTACTTTCGGAACAAAAAAAAACCTTTATCATTACCAGCCCATATGCACAGTTGTTGGACAGATAGGCAAGATATAGTGGGCCTTTTGAATTATCTACTTTAGATGTGATTAACTTTTCCAACAATATTTTTTCTGCACCGTAGAGTTAGTGAAAAATATCAAATTATGTTTCATGCATAATAAGTTCCACAAATTCCACAAAACAAACTGCTTGAAAATACGAGTAATATGCCTAATTATATATATATATATAATTTCAATTAAAAATATCAAGTTCTGAAAAATATAACTTCAGCGATCAACGCGACCATAAGCTTTGGGTTTACGTTATCGCAATATTGATTACAGGGGGACCAGAATAATATGATCGCGAAATTGTGTGAGAACTCCCGCAGCCTCAGCAGCGCCTTGTCTCATGACGAGGATACCAGCTCGTCCGTCGAACCGCGTTTGCGGTACCAGGCCCGCAGCCGTCTCAGCACCAACAGCAGCCGCTCCACCTCTAATAACACCAGGCAGAGCTCCAAGGGTTCAGATGACATCATAGAAATGGCCAAAACTGTCCAAGACGGAATGGCTGACCTATCCATTTTCGACGAACAACTTGACTTTAAAAACGCATCGCCCGACGAAGTTCAAAAAAAGTTAGACGCCATGAAAGCTGATTTAATCAATAAAATTAAGAACGATGAGCCATTATCTAGGAAGTCCAGTGCTATGAGACGGAGGTCTACGGATGAGTCAATCGAGGAAGAACAAAGCGAAGCTGATGATATAGAAAGACCTAAGTCGAGAGGACGGAGGCACTCTAACGTTTCGTTTTATGAAGAATCTACCGTCGAAGAAAATATTACGACCGTCGTCAATGAAGAATTTAAAACTTTAGAGGTTTCCAATTCTAACCCCGTACCAGCAACCAGAACTAATATAGATAAAACTAAAATTGAACGTAAATTATCAGGCAAACCTATAGAGACGTATTGTAAAGACATCATCCATGACATAGAAAAAAGCAACAAAGTTATAGACAAGCATATGAGAGAATACAGCCAGTCGAAATTTAACAACGAATCAATTGTTCAGCATTTGCAAACGGTTGATAAAATCAATGAATTAGTGAATACCAACGGCGAAATACCTCCAGAGACGCTGTCGGAGCTGAATAATAACTTCAATATGATATCGGAGCAAGTATTTGCTTCTGAAGGAATGCCAGTAGCTAGAAAGCGGTCGGTTTCTGGGCGAAGAAACTCTCGAATGGAATCGAGAACGAATTTATTTGGTGATTCCAGTCTGAGTAATCAAGATCTGTTGAATGATTTATTGGGGAAAAAATGATATACAATTAATCAATATTTGCGGTTACCTACTTCCGTCTCACTACGCTGCTTGTTTGTGTCATTATAACCAAGTTATTGTGAGTAAACAGGCGTGTTATTTAGGTGATGTTCAATAAAGGACCAAACTGGTAGGTTTATAAATTTAGTCAAAATAATTAAATAATTGTTAAAAAGTTTTGCTTTGAAGTTCGAAAGCAATTAATAACATTAATAACTTCGTCCAACATTTATTTTTAAACTATATATTTGATCTTTGACAGAGACGAGCAGCTTTGAAGTGTTTTATAGTAACTGGGTCAAACCTAACTTAAAAACCTAACCAAACCCAACAGAAACCAATTACTTAGGTAACTGTACCTACATAAACACACATAATTGAATTTGCAGTAGGTACTTAAACATCCCTATCCCATCACCCAGTACAATCCTTACCTAACCTAACCTTTAAAAATCCACTGTTACGTTTTGTATACTGATGTCATGGCAAACGGAGAATGTACAGAAGGTTTTCTGTCTAACAAAACCGATATTTGACAAACGCATAGCACGTGCTCTTTTGTTCCTAGCGCGATAAGTACGAGTATTAGGGTATCTGGAAACCATGGGAGGCGTGATGTGCCAGAGCCGAGTTTAGCCGAAGGTTTTTTTCAACTCTTATTTTATCAGCTGACATTGACAGACACGTGGTAGTAACAATTGAACCGAATTATGGCTTATAGACGAGGGCTTATAGTCCGTCCGCTGGTCGGCTGAACAGGCATAAAGATAAACTGATTAGTTAATCTATTGCAAAAGATCGCAAGTGATTTCTTTCACATAACAAAAGCTAGCGTAACAGTTTGCACTAAAGCTCAATGTCAAATGACAAGCCACCAATAAAAATTGTAATGCGACAAAAAATATTTGACGGTATTTGCTAAGATAATATCTGTTTATGGGTTGCAATTCAAGTACGTGTTACGTTTTGTGACCATTCGAAATAAAAAGTGCTATTGTTGCGCTATTAATTTGATTGCTGTAAGTTTTATGGCCTTAGACCGCCGGGGAGACTAAGTATACGATACCACGAACCGGAAATAAAGTTCGTTTTGATAGGATCGTGCCTTGGTCTGATGGGAAACAAAAAAAATAAACATCAACTTGATAGCTGGCCTATGTCTAATGTGTTGAACTCTATAATACTCGTAAGTCTACTGTCAATGAAACATAATATGGACCGCTCCAAAAAACATAAGGTTCCCAATTCTATTTTAAAGCGTCGTATATATCGCTCTGCCTTCAGCCGCGCTGGAGCGTCAGGTGCGGCTTTAAAACAAAGCCTAAATCATACTTCAAATATTCGTTTAATGGGGTCTAACGCGATATTTATGTATTTACCTTTGTTTCCGGCAAATCTGTTATACAAGCAGGCCTAAATCGACTAGAATGAGCCTACTAATGGCGCCTATTACAAGGTGACTATTATCACGCGATACACTCGTATCACAATAAGTATCACGCGAATATTGAGTGCATATTGAAGCAATATGCATATAAGCAATTTTGAACATTGCGATAATATTCACATCCCAGTATTGTGGTAATAATTACCGTGTAAAAGACCCAGACTCAATTAACAACCAATCTCGGTCGATTCCACGAGCAGTAATTTTGCTCTAAGGATTAATTCAATAAAAACATATCTTCCACGGCATAACAAAATTATACTAGAAGCTTGAAATTTTGCTCCAACTTTGACATTCTATAATAGTAGCCTTTCCTCTGAGTTTAGGTACGTTATATAAATTATATTTATATAAGTACAACTTTGGAAAGTTTTGATTTGATTTGTCTGAACTTAAGTCTTACTACTTAAATGAGTTATTCAATCTATTTAATTTGTTCCATAAAAATCTGTAGGAAACTTGAGCCTTTATAATTGAATGGAGAGTGTTTAGTCGAATTGAGTGTGTATCATTTATTTTTGTAACTTTTCACGTCATGTATTTGTCTATCTTAGAGTTATTTATACGAATTGTTATTAAATAAATTATGTGAATGAATGTGAATAAAATATATTTTTGAGAGCTGATTTTTTTATTGTCGTTCCACGTTCGATATTTAAATTACAAGTTTTATAGTAACATTTTTGAAATGTTTGGTATATTAAAATGCTCACGTCTCTCAATGGACGACCACTTTAGCTTATTACTCAATTTTTTTCTGTATAAAATACTACTATATATAATTTTTTTCTGTATAAAATAAAATACTAATATATATACAAACAAGCATACGGTCCGCTTGATGGTAAACGGCCACCGCAGCCTATAGACGCCCGCAACTCCAAAGGAGTCACGTGCGCGTTGCCGACCCTTTTGTTCCTGAGTCTTGGATGTTTTCTATGTGTTTAAGTATAAGTATGTATATAGTCGCTTGGTACCCTTAGGCTCGGTTTTATAAAGATCCGTTAGACCTTATGTCGGTTTGTTATGTCAAAAAATGTACTGATTTACTGAAATTTGATCTGACATTTGGTCTAACGGATCTTTATAAAACCCGGCCTTAGACAAGCTTTGTTTAGTTTGGGACTAGGTTGATTTGTGTAAAATCGTCTACAAATACTTATTTTACCAGTTGTTATGTTAGTTTAGGTTAGGTTAGGACCAATATCCAAATGGATTGTTGCTCATCGCTAAAGCTCATGTTTAATAGATTTAAACCCTATAAAATCACAGTTTTAAAAAGTGACCCAGGAGACGTAACCATGGTAACGGGCAACAAAGAATAGTTGATGCACCCCACTTATACATAAGTATGTAACTAAATGCGAGAGAGAGATCCGACATAAACGATATCATACTAGATTCTAGCTAAGTACAGGCGTCTAATTTTATTTTAATTAAGAAACATTAACAAGATAAGGTTTCAAAAGAAAAGATTAGATTAGATTTCAAACACAATGTATATTGCTATTGGAAAATAAATAAAATGATAATAAAATAGAAACTAAGCATTAAAATTAAAAACTACGTAGGTACCTTAAAATAAATACAAATTGAAAAAAAAACCGGCCTAGTGCGTGTCTGATCACGCACAATGAAGGGTTCCGTACCAAAATCCACTAGTCCACATTTAAAACCACTATCCAATACATTGAATCTAAAATGATCTTATCTTCATACGGAATTCACGGCACTTAAGATCTTTTGTTTGGGCAAGACTTGTTCAAACCAAAAATCGTTGATAGTATTTATTAATGCACACCACCTCAATTTTTTTCAGAATTTTAAACTTCATACTTTGGAAATTAGAGGGGGGAGGGGCACACTTTTTATGACTTTGTCAGCTAATATCTCACCTAGGGTTATTTAGACAAGTTATTTAGAAACCTCCATATCATTTTTAAAGGCTTATCTATGGATACCCCACACGAATATGTGCTGGCTAGTGCTAGCGCGCTGATGTTTTTTTCATACCCAAAGGGTCATGTAGATGCTCCCTATCAAAATCTTAACTTCTTCAGCTATAAAACAAACAGGAACACTGCGACCCGTTAAAATAAATTTCAAATTTTTTGTTATCACTTCATCGGTTACTGCTGCGCTCTAAGCCGGGGTCGTCATTAGTGCAAGTTCTCCCTCTCTTAAACTTTGCCTACCACCGCGCAATCGTAGAATAAGAAGGTGCACGAACCCCTAATGTTACTTGCAAATCTAAAAGAACCTGTTCTGTGGTAAAATTTTTGAAGCGCAGCAAGTTAATTACCGCTTGAACATGAATTTTCTCCAGTTTTGACAGTTCGCTCCAACAGAACAAAATAAATGTATTCGGTTAAAAAAAACAAAGGACTATCACCATACGCACTGCCTACACAGACGCATGTGTTAGTTGTAACTGTAACACTGGCTGGACCGGGTGCGGACAGCGGCCTTGTCGTGCGACTGGGCTGGTACCTGCCCATCACAAGTGACTATAAGTATGAATACCCGTTTTTTCTTACCGGCTCGGACGTGCGGTAGCAGCCGGCTGTCAGTCTCGGTCGAGTAAGCAAGCTATTATTAGTTAAGTTTTAGTGTTCTTAAAAACAATTGTTTTCAAACAAGTACATAAATATTAGCTAGATACCATAGTATTGTAATTGATGGTATATACATGTTTTCTGCCAACAAACTGTAATACAGTTTGGCAGATGAGAAAAAAATATATATATGTAAACTTCACGTGCAATAAATAAAAAAAAAAAACATTTTTTACTTATTTACTGTGGCAATAATATATTGGCAATACTGGCCAATATTTTTTACATTTTGTCACTAAAGAGTTTACATATCATTCTCATTGCTTAAATATTGAACACCCCTCGTAGAAGTTACCTAAACAGAAACGTCATAAATATTACGTTTTTAAACTTTTACGAGTAAAATTTTCTTATAATCATTCATCTCGTAAGTACATAAAAAGTTTAACTATCCATATTTTAATTAATATCCTACTACTGCTACTACTAATATTTAATACTGAATTACATACAGTGTAACATAAATCTAAGCAATTTAAATCGTAAAATAACTAATGCTACTTATTTTATTGGATTTATTCAAATAACACGCCCCGTTTCATTCCGGGTGCAAAGGTGCCCATCCATCATGCTTGACGTGTTCCGTGCCTTGTCGACTCTTTTTTATCCCCCTTTGACCTGTTCCTTATTTGATATCTCCCTCGACCGGCATAGGATGAAAAGCGTGTTGAATCACGATTACCACTTAATCTATTGAATTTATTCAAATAACACGCCCCGTTTCATTTCGGGTGCCAAGGTGCCCATCATGCTTGTCGTGTTACCGCGTGGACTATTTTGTTATTCACGCGAGCGGCGCTCGACTTTTCAAACTTGAAATATAATTTCTTGATGCCGTTTTTATGTCGGTCTTACCCTTGGTCTTTTGAGACCCGCGCCGTGGCCGTACACTTCTGTAAAACGACGATATCAATATTATTAAGACTTTAAATGATTTTTACTTGACGAAGCTTGGGGTAAATTCAAAGATCCTAAGGCCTGTACCCACTAGTCTTTATAGGCTTGATAGATGAAAAAAAACCCGGATAAGTGCGAGTCCGATTCGCGCACCGAGGGTTCCGTGCACAGGTGTGTACCGATTCCAACCCAATTCATTCAGGAAAATCTTAACAACATGGTGTAGCAATTGAACGCCATGGGTACTATGGGCGAATTTTATTAAGAGCGACTGAATAACTTATTATGTATGGTGGTTTTTCAAGGATAATTCATTATCACGTGAACCGATTTCAATTTAATTTTCTTTATTTGACCAGGTACTTTCAGCATAATAGCGTAGTAATTTAAAAATATATATATATGAAAAGGTAATTAATGTTTTTTGATGATAAAAAAAAGAAAAATTAGATAGAGCTATAGTTATATTTTTCCTGGGAAATATCCATTGATATCAATGTTACGTAATATATTCATATTTTTCCCTTGGTAAACATCGGAGATAAGGGGAGGAGGAACAATATATTTTTTTACTTTTTCCCTCCTAAATCGAAAATGACTCAACGTAAAAAAAAATTGTTTCAGAATGTGCAATTCAAGCCCTTTCATATGACACTCCACTTGACATGTTCACTAGACTTTCAAATTTTGAGCCACCTAAATAATTCATCTGTAATTTTTCACAGAAATAAAAAAAAATATATAAAAAAACATGTTCTTATGCATCTAGGTTACCTTCCTTTATAACTGATCCAAATTTGAAATCGATAACATAAGTAGTTCTTGAGATATTTAGCGATGTGAAAGACAGACATACAAAGTGAAACCATAAGGGTTCCTTTTATACCATTTTGGACGGAACCTTCGGGTTATTAGAAACCATTAAGGGCCGATTTTTAAATAACCAGATAAACGTTATTTGCTTTGTCCTTACATATGACATTAGAATGTGACAGCGATAAGTTTAACTGACGGATAATTTTATCTGGCGATTGAAAAATCACCCCTTAAAAGACAATAGGGCCAAGGCCTGGGGCCCATTTCTCGAAGCTACAAGTTATAAATTACAAGCGGAAGTTTATTTTCAATACCTTTTAATAGAAAGAGACTTCCGATTGTAATTTGTAACTTGTAGTTTTGCGCTGCCCGCTGACGTCCAGGGTCGTCAGCGGGCAGCGGAGCGGTGAGTGGGCGTTTAAGCGCTACAAGTTACAAGCCTGTGAAATGGGCCTTGGTTTATGGCCGGTATACACTTTGATTAGTGTTTAGTGCGAGTCCATACAAAAGCTACTCGTAAAAATATAGAACAAGCTCCTATTCTATGACTCGCACTCGCACTAATCAAAGTGTATACCGGCCCTTAGTCAATAGGTATACGCACATGTACTTACGATCATATATGTTATCTGTTGGCGGGGGCCGCATCAGGGCCGGGCGGTTTCTAATCTCTTCGTCTCTTTCATATCCTTTTACTGAAATAATTTATAGTAGAATTTTGAGAAGGCAAGTGTTAGGAAGATTGAGATATTTCATATACATGACGTTTAAATCTGACATGATGTTTGGACAAAATGTTCAGCCATTTATTTAACATGCCTTTTGTCAGTAGTTTTTGCGCGGTAGTGTTTCATACATTGCCAACGAGGCATTACAATATATACAATACAATACAAATACTCTTTATTGCACAACCTCAACAAAAAGTACAGTGCATAATTACAATGCATTTAAAGTCATTGATTATCAATCATTTTATTAACTAGTGGCTCTGTGAGCTGTAGACCTCGTGAGTGAGTTTTTTATCATTTTCAAAATCTGACATTATAAAAAAGATCAATTATGAATATCGAACCTGCTAACAAAATTTCACGAGAAGCGGTTGAGAAATGCGACCTGTAGAGGACAACAAAACGAAATTCGGACGCAGAAACTTAGAAAATCTTTGAAATAAAAATTGTCTTTGAAAATTTCCAAAAACTGACTCGACAAAAAATTCTATACAATTACCGGACCTGCTCACAAAATTTCACGAGAATCGTTTGTGAAATGCGACCTGTAGAGGAGAACAAACCGTTGAACAAATATATATATATTTTTTAATTTCCAAAAACTTATTCGACAAAAAAATCTGTATATTTATGCAACCTGCTCACAAAATTTCACGAGAATCGGTTGAGAAATGCGACCTGTAGAGATATTTATTTACTTCCTAATTTAATAACTACTTATAATAATCAACTGACATGTAAAACTTTTATGCTTAATGCGACCTGTAGAGGAGAACAAACCGAAATTCGCCCGCAGAAACTTACAAAATCATTGAATTTGTTTTTGGAAATTTCCAAAAACCGTCTCGACAAAAAAATTCTATATAACTATCGAACCTGCTCACGAGAATCGGTTGAGAATTGCGACCTGTAGACGAGAACAAATGGAAATCCGGACATACGAAAGCATTTTTGTCGAAACTGAAGCAGAGACTTTCGTTTCACTCGGTCAATGAATTCAGGCCATTATCATTTAATTATCACTTAAATAATAAGTAATATGTAACATGTTTTTACTGACCTTTTTTCCTGTACCTCAAAATCATACAAATTAAAATAATCACTACTATTAAAGCTGTAATGATAATCGCTCCGACTATAGCCAACCATTCTATACCTTCTATACCTGAAAAGTAACTCTAAATTATAGTTTCAGTTTTAAATTGTCGATTGTACTCGGCACATCTTAAAATCGTCTTATGTAGTTAAAAAAATCTTTTTAGCGTTCCTTTGTAGTAAAGAAGGAGGAAATTTGGCATGAGTATATACAAATGAGTCCCGCACTTCGACAAAAAGGTAAAAACCATATTTTTTTTGTACATATTAAGAACCTCTCAAACTATTTTATCTCGTGGTAATATGGCTTATTTTAGACCCTTGTCATGCAATCTACTATTTTTTGTTATGTTTAGATGTGCCGCCCTCTGCCGATTGCTCATGGGTACAACATATATATATATATTGATGGTGGACAAATACGGATACGGAACTCTACATTGCGCATGACCCTACACGCACGTGCCCGGCCATGATGTGGTTTTGCCTACCATGGTATGGTACCATGGTATGAAATGAGTAGTGTACCTATACCAAAAGCTTATCCAAATACTTACTGAGCACCCGAGTTTCTTGAGGTAACGACTCCACGGTTCTATTAAACGTAAGGACAATAATCTTGCTCAGCAGTCTGCTAGACAAGCCTGGTCCATCCAGAATATATCGTGCAGCGCAAAATAGTTTTGTATCTCGATCCGACTCCCTGAGGGTTTTGTTCAGAGTGTCGTACATGACGTCATCGGCGTCGGTATCGTTGGGGGGCATTACTGTCTTCAAGATTATACGCTCAGACCCTGGAATACGAAGTTAGGCCATGTTTATGCACAAACTTTACTCCTAAATTTTTGTAGATTTGGTACAACAACTTTGATACAATCCATCTCTGTATCCGATGTATATATCCCATGCATTCTATGTATCCACTTGAGTCAGTATCCAAGTAAATATATGAATGGACATACCCCGATCTCGATATCCAACTATACATGGACATAGGTCGTGTATGTAGACTGACGGATGTGCATTAAAGCGTAAAGTATTCGATACGAACATATTTAGTTTCGTTTCGCGATTATTTATTAATAAATTAATAAATGTATCAATTCCTTTACCATATTACGTATTGTGCTGTTTTGATACTAATTAGGGACTTTCTCTAATAATTCCTCTTAACAGATGTGTATATAACTGAGATTCATTTGTAATGAATTACTTACGATTTCTTAATTAATCTTTCTTTATCATTCAGTAATGAACGGTTTCCGTTCATTGTAAGCATCGTTCCAGTTACAAGATGTGTGTTTATATTCGATATAGTAATAATAGTAGATTGTGTCTCAAAAATGCTATATTTAATGATATATTTACGGCGAGGGCGGTATATTGAATTCTGTGTGAAGCGAAAGATTCTAAAGTAGAAGCTTGAGCGGAAATAACAAGGAAATAATTTTGCTACCGTGTGACACATACTGATTTTCACACCGTCTATAAGGCCCGCTGCTAAAAACATGCTATATCTTACAAATAATTTTACTACAGAGTGTCACATACTGCTTTTCACACCCTCTGAGGAAAAGAGTCATTGTTGCCCTCAAATAAGGGACGAAAAGTACGTTTTTGATCCCTCATTCGAAGGCATCAATAACTCTTTACTGAATAGCAGGTGTGAAAAAATCATTTAGAGCTCAATTAACAAATAAAAGGCTGTAGTGTAACTTGTTATACAAGCGGAAGCCTCTTTTCAAGTCTTCGCGCTTCTAGTACAAGTAACAAAGACTTTGTGAAATGGGCTCCAGGTGTGTTGTTCAGACAAGATACACGTTACTTGTACCTTTCATCTGTTGCCACGACAGGAGCGCTATTCTATGCCTTTTCGCAGTGCATTTGAATAAAGTGAAGGCCTTGCCAGTGTCTATGAAATGTCCTGGAGTTATGTTCGGCGGCGATGGAGTTACTGTGAAAAGATAGACAGTTAATATTTAGTAATTTTGTATACCATCTCAATTACGTGTAACTATCCAAACTTTACTAAAAAGTTTCAATATCTGTCAAAAACATAATGACTAAAAACAAAAATTAAAAATAGTTTTACTGATAACTTTGGCTATAATTTTATTTCACCCCTTTCTATATGTGGAGTTTATCGACAACAACCCTGTTTTGTATTCTGGTATTAAATTGTATACTTAGTGCATAAAATGGTTACAAAACTATTTATTTTTACTATGGTTTACCAACAATAAGCCTTTATTAAGGCTGTGCTTGTTAGCTTTGATATATAAAAGAACCCTTGAGCATGCCTTAAAGCGTATTTGTAGACTATATTTCACTTTGAGCCGATATGCGTTGCATAGGCAATCATAACTACTTCATCATAATGTGATGAATTCAGACAACGAAAAAAAAAATAGATGGAGCAGCCGGTTTTTTAAACCATGCCCACCTACAATTATACAAACTAAACCATGCACATAACTTTTCAGTAAGTACCTACGTGCCGCAGTGATATATAAATCACTTTTTTTGAACCCTGATTGTGGGTTTATAGGCCGGTCCCAATAAAGCGATAGGAGTGCGCGGTTTCAGAGTTGCCTGAGGGGAAATCCAAGAAAACCTCCGACACGACCACGCTGGCGGTTTAACACTATTGTGAACCTATCGTTATCTGTTCCACCTCTTTTGCTTTTTTAGTAATTCTTTCTCGTTTATAAAATAATTGCAACGAGGATGAAGTTTTCCAGTCCAAAACGATTCTTTAAAAGTCCATATTTTCAACGTATGCAAGTTTTCCAATAAATCAAAACATATAAAATTATGCAAATCTGTTCAGGATTAGGGGGTGGAAAACGTTGCCGCTTTTTGTATGGAAAAAAATCTGCTAAACAATCCTCTTAAACACTGGAAGTTAAGATCAGATGTTGCGGGTTCTGTGCACGGTTTAGTTTGTATATGTGTGTGAGAGCGAGTGTTTACTTGTTGGGTGTGGTGTGTGGTGATGACTTTGGACATGGGGCATGGGTTCAGGTCCGAGAGCCGGTTGTAGTCCTGGTACGCACTGTAGTCGTACTCTGGCGGGTGACGTGGCTAGGAAGCCGTTATCCGGGAGGTAACGGGCCTCGCAAACTATCTCTGTATCGTTCCTATGAAGCGTGAATGTCCTTGATATAATTCCTGGACTCTCCGCTGTGACGGTAACTGGAAAAGAAGTTAAAGATGCATGAACGGACTAAAAATTGTTGTGCAGTCAGCGTCATATAGTGTGTAATAGCCAAAGTGGCCAAATAGTTCGGTATACCGTACGAAATATATGATGTACCGAAATATTTGGCCACTTTGGCTGCTACATACTATAATATGACACTGACTGTACTACAGGTAGACGGCGCGGCGCGGGAGTGTAGCGGGATGCAGGCCACCCGCTATCCGTAAGTTACCCTTTGACGTCACCACTCTGACTCAACTCCCGTCACAGGTGTCGTCTCAGTTAAACCAGGGACTGCATAACCGGAAAATAAAGCTAGCGTTATAAAACGGTATGACGTCATACCGTTTCGTTTCGGTTAGGTTTGGATACCGCAAAAGAAATTTTTCGGTAGCGGAATATAACGGTTCCGCTATTTTTTTTCGATACCTGAACCGTTTTAAGGTATCGTTTTGGCTTTATGAGGGTGCAACGGCGCAAACCAATCAGCGCTAGTTATTGGGTGTATGCCTAAAATGCCCGTTTTTGTTACATTTATTTCGGTGCGATAGATTATTGACTTAGTCGCTGTTCGCTGTTGGTCGCGTTTACGTACCCATCGTAAGAGTTACGATCGAAATTTTTCGGTAGCGAAATAATACCGGTTGGCTAGCGTGATAATAAGGGTTTGAGTACACCTATCAAAAATAGTGATATCGTTATTTTATACCGGTAGCGTACCTTTATATTTCAACCGGTATAGTTATACCTTTATAACGAAACGGTTTAGATATCCAATACCCCTACCATACCGTTTATACCGTACTGAAAACGGTCCCTGAGTTAAATAGTAGACCTTATAGTAGGTATATTTGACACAACGTGTTGGTTTGATAATAAAATCACATTTCTCGTGCTCGTTTCTCCGGGTGATTGTTAATAAATATGACGTTATTCTAAACGTTGTGTATAAACCGCGATGTGTGGTGGATAAGTGGGATTAATATTTTATAATTAGTCTGCTTTACTGATTTCAATTCCAATGTTATGTGTGTTGTTATAAACAGCGGTAAAAACGCTGTAAAAATGTTTTTCTTGAAAATGACTAATTTACTTAAGAGTTAAATGACACAGATGACTGGAGTGCCTACATTGAGGTAGTTATTTAGCGAAAACAGAAAATTCCTAATGTACCTAATA